>CM062292.1:194033712-194633712 GCA_031216915.1 Pictodentalium vernedei | reverse complement strand
TTATAAGAAGCTGGGTCATTCATGGTTTCTGAATACCCTAACTGAGTTGAAAAGCGTAGTTAAAAAAGTTTTCGATATCCTTCGTAAATTAAGCGTTATTAACAATTTGAGTTAATTAATTTCTTTGGTAAATGACAAAACATTTCAGTTGTCTCCCTTCCCGGCTGCGCTGGGTAATAATACACTGTTCAGAAAACTGACAATTTCTGCCAACCATCTTTCACTGACACGTGCGATTGGTGCTTTGAAGGTCTGCCATTTTTATCCATCCAAATACCTGTGATTTCTATTGTAGCCTTATTACATTTAACCCCCTTCCAACAAACTTCACAAGTTTTCAAAGAAAAACATTCAATGCAAATTGCGGGGCGAATTTCAATGCAGCCAATTTTTCAGTGGAACAGAGCGTAACCGCAAGCAATTTCGATATGGACGAACTGTCTCCAATACATTTTTTTTGTTTTGAAACAGTGGTTAACTTTTAATAAATTCTAATTAACTCGATGCGTGTCTTGTGTGATTCGTTGTTTTGTCTGGTACTTTGTTTTTAAATAGCCATTTTGTGCTGGTTGCTATCAGTTGGGGCGAATTGTTCGAACGACTACGCCATTGCAATTCTTTTCAGAAATATAAAATTGGGCTAGTTTAGGCTATTTTCATAGCCGTGTGACGGACTTTAACAGCAACCGTGTTTACTGTTTTTTGCGGAAGCGTGTGTTTTTAAAAAATAAAACATAAGAAAATACAGTAAACTGCCATGTCTCCCAAGGAAGTTTAGAAGGGCGACTTGAATTTCGCCCCCAATGTAAGCCAAGGCCAGAGGCTCTCACACTTAACACATGCCTGTGTATATTTACCTGTTTATTCGTTGGTTTTGGGCCTTAAAACCAATAGTCCCTTTTCAATTTCCCTGTTTCCTATTTTCTTGCAATGACGGTCCAAATAAAAAGGCCCAACGCGGGCCATTTTTTTCAACGCGGCGGTGCCTGAGAATCAATTCCTTTTTTTTTTTTTGGCCTTATCGGTACGGTTTCGGTATTATAGTGGTACCGAAAACCGTACCGAAACCAAATGAAATTCCCCTTTTTTCGGTATTTATATTTTTCTGCGAAATTGACAGAAAATCAACTCATCAAGGTGGATCGTAAATCTAAAAGCCTGTGGGCCGCATATTTTGATCGAACTGATCAGAAAACGCACAAATGTGAACTGTGTAAGCAAAGGGTAGGCAGCAGACGCTGAGAATACACCAGAGAAAGAAATAAAAAAGTGACGGCAGAAAAGTTAAAAAATTTATAGTAATTTATATATTTTTTATACTTACCAATGACCCAGACTTAGCTGGTGCTAACTCTAACAAAACCAGGGCCAAACACAAATTTTGCCCTCCAATCCCCAAAATTTGCACCCAAAACAAAAAGAAATCATGTCCTAAAGGACCTCCATACTACGCCTCTACTGCGCATGCGCAGTGACGCAGACGTCCCGAAATTGGCGCCAATTATCATTCTTACTGGCAGTGCCTGGTCAGCGCTATGTACTCAGCGGGGAGGCAAGAGTTCCCAACTCCAGGGAGGGCCATCCCCGTCTGGGTCATTGGTAAGTATAAAAAATATATAAATTACAATAAATTTTTTAACATTTTTATACTGTACCAATGACCCAGACTCAGCTGAATAGTAAACAGGCTGGAGGGCCTAGGACATAGAGGAAAGTTAAAAAATTTATAGTAATTTATATATTTTTTATACTTACCAATGACCCAGACTTAGCTGGTGCTAACTCTAACAAAACCAGGGCCAAACACAAATTTTGCCCCCAATCCTCAAAATTTACATCCAAAACAAAAAGAAATCATGTCCTAAAGGACCTCCATACTACGCCTCTACTGCGCATGCGCAGTGACGCAGACGTCCCGAAATTGGCGCCAATTATCATTCTTACTGGCAGTGCCTGGTCAGCGCTATGTACTCAGCGGGGAGGCAAGAGTTCCCAACTCCAGGGAGGGCCATCCCCGTCTGGGTCATTGGTAAGTATAAAAAATATATAAATTACTATAAATTTTTTAACATTTTTATACTGTACCAATGACCCAGACTTAGCTGAATAGTAAACAGGCTGGAGGGCCTAGGACATAGAGGAAAATCCAATAAGCTCAACCATATAGTAAAGAGGTAACCCCTTAAGGAGAAAAGGAGTATTAGGCTTTACATGTATCTTTCTTATTTAATATTAAATTAGAAAGATACACTACCCTTAATAATTGAGCACAATAACATTCATGTTCTCTATTAACATCCAGTATAACCCTTATACTAATTATTTTTAAAGCAAGCCAATAAATAAAGTAGTCCAGAGAATTGAGACTCTTTATAGTCATTTAAAAGTGTCCGAGTATTGTATATTAAAGCCCGTTTGACACTTGACATATACAAATGCTTCACACCGAGCTACACTTTAAAAATAAGACATGAATGAATTTAAACATTAATATTACACTTTAAAACCATCCCAGAAGCGACTCAGAAATACTGACTTGGAGGAGGCATTCCCTTGCTTTTCACTATAAAGCAGGTGACCTAAGGGAACACCCCCCCCCCCCTTCCCCTTGCCCTGGGTCACGTAGCCCAGAGCGAAGAGGGCAGCCGGACGGAGTCACTGTCGGAACAGAAAGCCTGCATAACTATAGTTGCAACTGTTTAGTGGACGACATTCTGAGCAACAGATAACGGACCTAAACAATGCAGGTCTCCAGAAATGGACTCAATATTTCTGAGATAAAAATTCGTAAATGTGGATGGCTGAGACCAATAAGCAGCCTTCATTAAATCTGTAATAGCAACACTATTAGCATAAGCCCAGGAAGTAGAAAGAGCTCTTACTTCATGAGCAGAAATCTTAAGCACAGACTGCTGAGAAGAAGATAAATCTTCATAAGCAGTACGGATAGTTAACTGAATCCATCTAGCAATAGAATGGACTGAAATGTCCTTTCTATTAGGCATCAAAGACAGAAAGAAACGTTTCCGTCCCTTTCTGATAAACTGAGATCTCTGTTTATAGATACGTAATGCTCTAACAGGACAGAGTAAAGGCCTACGCCCGTCTGAAGACGGAAGAGCCTTAATAACAATAGGTTCCGGATATTTATTAGGAGCCTGATTCTTAGCTACAAAAACCCACATTAGTAGTGAAGGTGATAGTGTTCCCAACACTACGATAATGAGAATCATCCACCGATAGTGCATGAAGCTCACTGACTCTTCTAGCAGAAGAGAAAGCTAAGAGAAAAGCTGTCTTATAAGATAAGAATTTGAAATCTACTGTCCCAAGAGGTTCAAATGGCTTTTCCTTCAATTTAAGAAGAACCCAAGCTAAATTCCACTTAGGAATTAATCTAAGAGTTCTGGGTCTATTTATCGAAAAGTTTCTAACCAACTTCGATAAAGAGACATTAGATCCAATTTGTAAACTATCATGATGTGCATAGGTATCAGATAACATAGATCTATAACCCTTTATAGTAACATGCTGCAGTTTGATTTCGTCAAACAAGTATACTAGAAAGTTTGCAATGTCTGGTATAGAGGGATCGAATATATCTACAGAATGATCCCTACACCAACGACGAAAAACCTTCCACTTAGCCGCATAGTTTAGCGAAGAGGAGGTCCTCCTACAGTTAGAAATCGCACCCACTGCTCATCCTGTAAAGTGCTTGCCATGCAAGAAGGACCGCACAACGGAAAAACGTGAAGGTTGAGACCTTGCGGGTTGTGATGGAGTTGGCGCGATTTCCCCTGCGAAAGAAGATCCTCCCGTGGAGGAAGCTTCCGCGGTAGGTCCCACAACAGACACCGGAGTAGATTTATCCACGGTCTCTGTGGCGACAGAGATGCTACCAACAGAATCTTGCATTGAGATTGTTTTATCTTTAGCAATACTTGTTGAATTAACGGCGCTGGAGGATACGCATATCCTATCATTCCGTCCCAAGGGATCGACAGAGCGTCTACTGCAAATGCTCTTGGATCCGGACACGGAGACACATACGTCTGCAACTGATTGTTGAGATGTGTCGCAAATAAGTCTATCATTGGCCGTTCCCATTGGTAGCAAATCTGATTGAATACTTGTTTGTTGAGAGTCCACTCCGACGGCAACAAGCGACCCTTTCGTGAAAGGGAGTCTGCTAGCACATTCAGACGACCCGGTATGTGACGGACCGAAAGAAGAACGTGATGTTCTAACGCAAACAGAAGGATTCTTTCCGTTAGAATGAACAACGGAACTGAATGAGTGCCTCCCTGATTCCGTATATACGCCACTACTGTCGTATTGTGGGATAGGATTTGGACATGAGCATCGTGAATAATGTCCATCCAGTGACGTAACGCAAGCCAAATTGACATCATTTCCTTGATGTTTATGTGCTTGCACAGGAATTGCGGATCCCAAAGACCCTGGCATCTCGAATCCGTTGGGATTAATGATGCATCCCAACCTGTTTGACTGGCATCCGTCATAACGGTAAAACTCGGATCCGGCAACTGCAGCGGAACTCCTTGAGTTAACCACTGAATGTTTGCCCAAGTCTGAATCTCTTGTTTCACTTGATCTGACAAGAGAACGTCTACATCGAGCGAATGAATTTTCACACTCCAATTCTGAGTCAGGAAAATTTGAAGAGGACGTGTGCGTAACCGCCCCATCGGAATGAGATCCGCGGCGGCTCCGCACAGACCTATCAGTCTCATAAATTCTCTCGCCGTGACTTTGTCTGCGTGCAGACAATAGCGAGCGTAACAACTAACTAATTTCGCTCTGGTTAACGGCAGACGAACGAGATTGTTGTGCGTCTCGAAGCTCATTCCCAGATGAGTGAATGACTTGGACGGCACCAGATCCGACTTCTCCTCGTTTACTATAAAACGGAGACGTCGGAGCAATAGAAGAAGATTCTGAACATCGTTCTGAAGCGTTAACTCGTTACCGTACCTCTGAAGAATGTCGTCCAGGTAGGCCGACGTTACCGCAGACGAATGAGCTCGGAAGTAGATCATTACTGAGTTCATTACCCGAGTGAAAGCCCAGGGTGCTAGATTCAATCCGAAGCACATCGCCCGGAATTGATACACCACTCCTAGGACTGCGAAGCGTAGATACTTTTGGAATGTCGGATGTACCATGACGTGAAAGTACGCATCTTTGAGATCTATGCTCGTTGCATAATCGTTCACCCGAATACTCGCTCTGACCGATCGAATCGTCTCCATATAAAACTTCGGAGCGACGATCAGCTTGTTTATCCAGCTCAAATCTATGACTAGACGGAACGAGCCGTCTGGTTTCGGAACCAGAAACAGATGGCTGTAGAATCCCGGAGATTCCTCGTTTTCTACGACCTCTACCGCGTTCTTCATTAAAAGAGACTGCACCTCTGATAACAGAGCGTCTCTTTTCTGCGGATTTGACGGAAGATGAGTCCACTTTGGACTTCGAGTTAATGGAGGCTTTCGTTTGAAGGATATCTTTAGACCTTCCGAAGTCACTCCTCTCACCCAAGGGTCGTCCGTAATCGACGCCCATTCTTGTGAAAAGCTCGACAACCTTCCGCCAACCGGAACGCGATAGAGGTTTAAGCCATCACCTCCTGGACCTGCGAGGCCTGCGGTAGGAGAAACCACGTCTTCCACGACCCGCACCTCGCCCCGTCGACCTCGGGGCGTCCGACCGATTGTCCCGGCCTGAAGGACGTCCCGAACGAGAGTCGCTATCCTGACGGTCTCTCGAATAAGACCAAGAGGATGCACCGGAACCTCTATAGGAACCTCTCTTGGGCGCATTAGACCCAGAAGTGCCTGTCTTATTCGTGTCTGCTGTATCCGACTTCTTAGGAGCAGATTTGAACAACAGAGAATCCTTAGCTTTCTTTGTAATTTTATCATAAATAGCGGAAAGCTTGCCGTCAAAGAGAAGTTCTCCTGAGACCGAAGCGACTCTAAGAGAGTTCTTCACCTTAGAATCCACTAGTGTGGATGTAGCTAGGGCTGCGTCACGTCTAACCAACTCCAGATTTGCCACTGAAAGGGCGGAGTTACACGTGGAATAAGCTACTGCCCTTGAAAGAAGTCTTAAAGAGGATTGTATATCCTGAAACTCTTTCCCCTGAAGGCGCAGTGATAACGCCTTAGTAAGGTGATCTGCGTAAGATAAGGCATCTAAATTGGCTCTGTTAGATGCAATAGCTGTTTCCAACACCGCGGTTGGAATAGAAGCTGACGACAGTAATGATAGCTCTAAGTCTTCCGCCTCGTCATCCATACGCAGAGGAACTCTCGCTATACCCTGTCCTGCCGTATCGAATTTATTCCTTGCATTAATGAAAGGCAGGTTGAGAGTATTAGCGGACAAGAAACCTGCTTTCCCCGTCCTGGAAGCAAGTTTAAATATAGCGTCGTTCAATAATTCAAATGTTCTTGCAACATTATTGGACTGCGACGGAAACTCGGGAGCGATGTCCCTGAACCGCTCAAAAAATTCAGAGTCCAATGACGCTATAATTCTCTTGTCCGGAAGCGCAGCAGTCTGGCCCGACGGAACAACTTGAGGGAGAAAGTGCCGGATGAAGTCCACGGCAGCTTTATGTTGTTCCGAAAGGGATAGCTCCAAGTCATCCGTATCCCTTTCACCATCCGGTCGGACCTCATGATGTTCCCGGTCGTCCGCCCCCGATGCTTCGGCGGAGCGTACCAACCCAGCGCCGTCGGATAATTCTCGATCCGACACCGTTTCTGTCGGCTGCTGGGATGCTGCGATAAGCTGTGCTATCTGCACAAGAATGTCCGGCGTCGAGACCTGCGGAGGCGCAGTCTTTCGCTGCTTCGCCGAGGGCAGCTCCGCATCAGATGGCTCCCGCATACTTTTCCTATGCGAACGTCCGGAGTCCATCGGTCTCGAATCCCTGGCTGCCGGATGGTGTGACCTGGTCGCCGAAGAAACCTTGATCGGCGAAGCTGGTAATATATCGGCGGTCACGCAGCCAAGGTGCGGTCGTGTGCGCTGACGAGAAGAGGAAGCCTTAACAGTCTCTGCGGACTGCTTATACAACGGAGCGTCCCGAGCGACGGACGTATGCTCCGCTAAAGACACATTTTGTAGCACAACATCTGGTCCCAGATGTTGTTGTACGAGAGAGGGGCCTCTCTCGCTCGCGGCCCGGCTGGACCTGGACGAGCTAGGAACCGGACTCAAAGGCTTCCTCCGTTCTCGCTTACTATCCGCCGTAACTGGGTGTGCATCTATTATGTTTATAGTGCTCGCATCACCCAAAATTTCCTCTTGGACCGCATCGGACGAACCCGGCTGCCGAACCATTCGGTGAATGGATGCTACACCGGGCGAGCTAGCGGACGACATTTGTCTAATCTCCATGAGCACTTTTGCCGCTAGCTCTGAATTCATTTGTGACGACGGACGCACACTTGAAGAAGATAACATGGAAACATCACCCTGTTCTGGTTCCTCTGAAATAGAAACTGAGAGAGTAGAGTGACCTTGCGGAGAAAGAGCCGGCATCGCCTTTCTCCAGAAACAACATATCGTGACACACGTTTCCAATGTTTCTCATCCCAATGTTCACATATAGGACAGAGATTAATGCGAGAACACTGACTACAATTAATACAATGATCATGAAAGTCAGAGGAAGATTTCTTCCTATTACAATTTGAACAACGTCCCTTCATTGTGAAAGAACAACAATAAGTCCTAGTTACTCGCAAAAACCCCTGACACAAAGATACATAATAACATGATCCATTAATAAATGAAAAAACAATTGCAAAACAAAATAATTTTGAAAAAATTTTTTTTTTCAGCGAAGCCCAAGTTGCTGAAAAGTAACGTTGAGCCCCGATGGATCCGATGGCAAAGTGTGGTCAAAAATTTTAAATTTATATTAAATAATTAATGAGACACTTTCGGATAATATAAATGTATCTTATAGTGAGATAAACTACAGCAAAGGCAAACAGCCCCCCTCAAAAAAGGCTGTTGCCAATGAAAACAAACAGTGTAAAAACACCAGAAAACATGACTCCAGGCACTGAAAAAACTGGCCCGGAATCAGTCATCAATTACACTCTATCTGATGCAAAACAGAGACTCCCAGGGGAAAATCTGCAGAACATCAGATGGAAGATGCAGAACACAAACGTTATACACCCATGGGTGAAAACGTAACTATGGGGAAAATAACAGAAAACATTCTGTAACCAAGCAACTCTCCCAGGAAATTTTAGAAATGAAATTTCTCAAAAATATACCAAAAGCATGGGAGAATTGCAAAGGGGGACTTTAGAAGGCTAGGGGAGAGGAAACACTGAATAAGCAGTGCAACAATTAGCAAGAATGACAACAAGAGGCCCATGCCTCGAAAATAGGCAACTTAACATAATTTCATCAAAAAATTTTAAGTACAGCCCTGATTATTTTTTGTCACTTCTTTTTCCTCCCCTCCTTCTATCCTCCTTAGAATCACATTTTCTCCAAAAATTACGTGTCTGGCATCCTTTAAACTGAGATTTACAAGCACAAAGATCAGTGAGATGTTGACTGATGAAGGGCCAAACAGAGAATGATAATTGGCGCCAATTTCGGGACGTCTGCGTCACTGCGCATGCGCAGTAGAGGCGTAGTATGGAGGTCCTTTAGGACATGATTTCTTTTTGTTTTGGATGCAAATTTTGGGGATTGGGGGGCAAAATTTGTGTTTGGCCCTGGTTTTGTTAGAGTTAGCACCAGCTAAGTCTGGGTCATTGGTACAGTATAAAAATATGAAAAATGGCAAGTTGTTAACTTGGTACTTCTGTTTCTGAAGAAATACGACCTGGTTCCAGTGTTTCCAACATTCTGGCTGATTCAATATATTTTCTGGAAATTACTGTGTGATTTATTCACAGGGGACATTGGGGGTCGAGTGGGTGGTTGACATTTGGTTGGAAATAATCCACTGGTTTTGAAAATTCAATACGCTGACAACTTGACATACAAATGCGCCATTGGTTATCGCGTCTCGGCGATGTTTTTTATAGCATTTCTTTCAATTCAGCATTAATATTTTAAGTTGCAGATACTTTTAACAACTGATCATTTAATTAAAAGAAAAGCCCCAAAACTTTAACACCCAATCATCTGCTTTATATTCTTTCGAGTAAATAATTTATACTGCACAACGGCACGCATAGGAAAGACGTGACTGACCTTAAATTTATGACATATTAAAAAACAACGTACAGAAGCCAATAGGCGACATTAGATTTAGCATTATTGAAGTTCATTTGGTCGATCGAAGCGCAGCAAAGGCTTTGAAAATGATTTGCTGTTATTAGTAAATAATCAATTTGTACATTTTTTTCTCATGGAAAATGAAAATTTAACCTAATTTGTCATGGAAAATCGTGGATTCTCTGGAAATTTCAGAAACGAGTATGAGGCCAAGAACCAGAAGTAAAGTTAGTGAACACTGATAAAAGTGATTCCACTCAAAATCCCCTATAACAGCAACTAGGTGAATGTCATAAAACATGTTATTTTAAATGTTTTTCAAGGATGAACCCAACAATGAAAGGTGGATGACACCATGTCATTGACGCATTGCGTGACTGGCAATGATTGCACAATGTTTTCACAACTGGGATTATCATAGAGAGATTAATTACAGTTGAATTACTTCAATTTACTTGCATATTTGTGTGGATATTGGACACTGAATTCACTGGACAGTGGACATTAATCTTGTTGCAACTCTGAAAGATAAGGGTGGGGGCAGGGCCCGACCAATGGTGTTGCTACCAGTGAAAACTTACTGAAAAGCCCTGAAGTTGAACATATATTGCTTCTACCCAATTCAATGGGGGAGGGGCATGGTACATGTCCAAAGGACAGAGAGGCCAACTGATTAACTTGGCAAGTTATTTAATGAATCACTTGATGCAGTGTGATGATTCACAATGAATCGAGTGATTCATTAAATAACTTGCTAGACTAATCAGTTATCACAGTAACTTGTCAAGTTCATGAGAGGTCAGCGCCAAACCTGTTAAGTTACGATGTGGTTGAATGTTGGGAAATTGGGTTAGTTTTTCAACTATTTCAGTGTTCTATGATATACCGAATACCACACCGAAACCAAGGTATTTACCCGAAAAATACCGATACCGAACCTGAAATTTCAATACCGCACAGCTCTAATATCTACTACTTATATTTTACTAAGGATCACCCCCTGTTCATCGACATTATTTGTACATGGAAGGAAAATTATAAACTGAAAGTAAATTAGTATATTTTTTATACCAATGGCTCAGACTTAGCAGGTGCAAACTCGATATAATCAAGAGTCAAACACAAATTTTGAACCCCCCCCCAATCCCCAAAATTTGCATCCAAAACCAACAAGAGCTGGACTTTTGTCCAGTGCATACCCCCACATGGTGTACCGCCTAGTATGGGCATACCTATGACCAACAAATATCATTTATGAATATTCTCATATGGACTGACGGATGGATGCACAGATGGACGGATGCAATCCAGTATACCCCCCCCCCTTTCCATTTTCTTCGAAAGTTTTCAACAATTTCTAAGTCAAAAGGTATGGTAAATTGTTTGGTGTTTGGAAGTTTTGCAATGAGGCAGAAGCCTTTGTCATAGGCAAACTGCATGCCATATTTCACTGAAATCTGATAACCCCAATCCAGTATGCCCCCTCCCATTTTCTTTGAAAGTTTTCAACAATTACCAACAATTTCTAAGTCAAAAGGTATGGTAAATTGTTTGGTGTTTGGAAGTTTTATGCAATGAGGCAGAAGCCTTTGTCATAGGCAAACTGCATGCCATATTTCACCAAAATCTGATAACCCATACCTGAGATACAGGCTGAACAGACAAATAATGTCTATTTCCTACAATTTCTAAGTCAAAAAAGGGGAATAACTCTAAAAAGGAGAACGTGAGAAATATCGTTGAATCCTTTTTTTTAAAGCCTATACCATAAACAGTGTTCATGGCAAATTTCATTGCAACAGAACATTTGATACCCGAGATACAGGCTGAACAGACAAAATTTGGCTCGGACAGACACAATTTCTAAGTGAACAAGTAATGAAAAAAAAAAAAATAACTGGTGTGGGCATACCTATGACCAACAAATATTATAAAAAATAATAATTTACTTAAGTTATGAATATTTTTGGACGAACTCACACACAGACGCACAGATGGACGGACGGACGGACGGACGCATGCAATCCAGTATACCCCCATTTTCTTCGAAAGTGGGGGTATAAAAATTAAAAGGCTTATCTGGCCCTCCATACCTTTACCAACTACGCAGCAGTCAGGAAGAGAGCAGAATTGGCACTAACATCATTCTTTGTAGGTGAGTGTACTAATAATAACTCAGCGGAGAGGTATGAGTCCCACTCATGGGAGGGCCATCCCCACCTGGGCCATTGGTAAGTATAAAAAAATATACAAATTACTTTAAATTTATCATATTTTTATACTAATAACCAATGGCCCAGACTTAGCTGAATCGTAAAAAGGCAGAGGGCCCAGGACTTAAGAATTAACAGACCAAATATAGCTCCCAAGCCTGCATTCCAAGGTGAAAGGAAGTTAAATTTAAAAGGAATCACATGTATGTCTCTCTATACAATAATAGAGAAGACATACCATAAATAAGGAGTCATTTCTAAGTAATTCCGTATTCTTAGCATGAATGATTATGATTAATGATTATGATAATTAGGTGTAACGAGCCTCCAATTTAAGGCTATACCAGACTAAGCCACTTAAATCAGGATGGCGTATTCGAGAGTGAGAGACTAACCCCCACAAACACATGTCATATATGTATATATATATATATATAAACAAGCTGTATCTAAGATCAGTAATAATCTATAAAAACAGCTTCACTCATAGTAGTTACACACTTATTTTCAAGCTGGAAGAGATGAAGAAAATTCACCCCCACCCCCCCTTTTTTTGAAGGAAAATTCTTCAAAACAAAGCGGGAAGCACTCTGGAATCAGTGAAAAGCGATACCAAATAATAAATACAAGTTTGCCCAACAGGCACCCAGTTATTAATTATTATTAATTATTGGTGCTTAACACCACTTCAGAACCTAAGGCTATCGTGGCGATACCAGTAATTAACAGAGCAAGCTTCTAACGTATACCAGAGTCGGAATACGTAGATAGGTCGAAAACTAGTGATATAACATGTACGACATACACTCGTCCAATTGAATGGCAATGGAAAGTCTCTGAAGAGCAAACATGCTTCTAAGGCAACCAACAGGCAACCCCGTTCAGGTGTACAATTAATTCCAATAATAAAATTCCAATTGAACTGTGCGAATATACAAGAATGTGTACCGAGTCTTGTAGAAACCTGGACTACAACATGGAATGAGCTATGATTAACAAACTTGTGACGGACTGTCCCCAAAATAGTCCATGTTCCCTAGGTCCGTAACAACCAATCACTGTTCGGAGAAAGAATATACTACTCCGAATAATGATGCCAAAAATTGAGAACGTATGCATAGACAGCCTATTGGAAGTTCCACAACTGATCCAAATAGCCCCCAAATTCTCATGAGCTCAATAAGCAGAGCAGGAATTTAAATAATTTGTTCAATAATGCGTCTACCTAATAAATACATATATTATGCATGCGAGCAATGAAATCCTGCATGTACTCAACTGAGTAATAAACTCAAACATCATAAAAACAGACCAGACCACTCTTAGCAAAACTTTTCAGAGTGGACTAATTGCCACATAGGAGAATGTCGCCCAGATAACCGACATGTCAGCCACAAAGGTACACGAAGGCCAGCAATTTTATTGATAAGGAATCATATGCTTGTATATGACATATAAACGAACAACCACAGGAAACAAACCAACTAAATAGTGGATGTGCTTATGCGGTGGTCATTAGAACACGACCCAGCCGCCAATTGAGGAGCCACGAAAGGCATGCATATACTTGAATGCATTCAAGGCTTACAGGAAGAAAACTAAGTCCTGCCCTGTAACAGCCTCTTAACACATCAACAAATAATTCCTCTTGAACCCCCCCCCCCCCCCTTGCAACCTTTGAAAGCTCACTAAATGGAGACTTACAACACCAGCCACTAATGTTTAAAAAGACCGCTGTAAAAATACATAAGGCTACAATGGTGTCCACTATGGTATGGAATTATCTTGTGGTGAGAGTTCCGGCATAGGAATCTCACTGCCAACAACGTACCGCGACACCCGTCTCCAACGTTTGTCATCCCAATTCACACAGATCAAAATACAAAGTCGAGCACTCCTACAAACTCAACAATAAAATATATGATAAAGATACATGAATAATAGCAATCAAAAATAAATTTGAAAAATTAAACCAAAACATTTTTCAAAATTTTAAAAAAAAATGCCTAAGTTCCCCAAAGGAACATGATGAGCCCAAGGCAGGGTTCCTGCACCTGACCTGACATGAAATTCCAGGCTTTTCCAGGCCATATACACCCCAAATTCAAGGAGTTTCAAGGCTAATAGAAAGTTAAATTCAAGGTTTTTCCAGGCTTTTCGTAGTTGAACCACTCGAACTGTCTCGGACGTATTTCATTCATCTCAACTCGGCACGCAATGCTTCATTTTTCAAGGCTTTTCCAGGCCCAGGGAGCCAAATCAAGGCTTTTCAAGGCCTTGAATTTCATTTTTGAAATACCAGGCTTTTTCGGGCTTTTCAAGACCCGCGGGAACCCTGCAAGGGCATCCTGATAGAGCCTAAATGTGGACAAAACACAAATTTTTTGAGCAACACTACCAGAATCATAATCAATGCATCCTACAGTAATCCTACAGTAATATAATACTAAATACTACATATATTTGAGGATGTTGCCAATGTAAACAATGTCAAAGGAAAAAAACGGAAACAAGACATCAGGCACACAAAAAGGTCCAAAGTCAGTAACCGATTTAAATGCTACCAGATGTAAAGCTAGATCTTCATACGAAGAAAAAATAATACATCAGATAGAAGATGCAAGACCAAAACAACCCAAAACCCCTAGGTTGAGGACATAACGATGGAGATAAACAGAAAAAAACATTCTGTAATACACGTTAAACTCCCAAGAAATTTAATAAAACATTTCATTAAAAAATAGCCAAAAAGCTTAGGAGTTTAACAGGAGGGCTTCAAGGAAGGATAGGGAAGGAACACTTAACAAACAGTGGATAAATCATTAGCAAGAATGATGACGTCAGGCATATGTCCCGAAATTGGGAAACATGAAATAATTTTATAATTATTACAAAGTTACAGCCCTGAATGTATAAAACCACCATTGAACACTTCCATCATCCAATGACAGCCTTGGATCCACCAATTCTTGTATTGATTTGTATCTGGCATCCTCCAAAAAGGAGATTTAAAAGTACTGATGTTGGATCATTATTACTGACTTTAGGGCCAAACAAAGAATGATGTTGGTGCCAATTCTGATCTCTTTCTGACTGCCGTGCATGTGCGGTTGGTAAAAGTATGGAGAACCAGATAGGACTTTGAATTTTTGGTTTTGTATGCAAATTTTGGGGATTGGGGGGTTCAAAATTTGTGTTTGGACCTTAAAATACAGGGTTCGTACAGGTTTAGCAAAATGAAATTCAAGCACTTTTCAAGGGCTATGTCATTCATTTTCAAGGACTATTTTTCCATTCTGAGAACCAACTGTGACATGTTCTTTTTATAACTGCTCTCTGCACAGTGCATATTTCAAGAATGAGTGTGTGTCAGGTAATATTCAGGCCCATTTCTGTGCTTTTGATTAATTTTCTGAACTTCTTGCAAAGTTGTTGGGATGTTTGTGGTAATTCGACATTGAAATTCGATTGTTCACAAATAATAATTCATGATTTATTATCAAATACCTCTGTTATTTTCATACAAAGTCAAGGTGAATCTTTGATATATTATCCCTTCCAGTAACTATCCTTTTGTGACACGATGAAATAAACGAAGCAGGTGGAGATGCAAACATTGATTGGAAAAAAAACACAATTCACCGCTCATTTTAATTGGATGCTCTCCATAGTATAGCTGCCTGTGTGTACAGTAAGCCACATGATATTATGCAAATAGATCACATGCTGCCATTTCAATTTTCTGATTGGTTAAAATTGACCTGTACATTATCATTCAAACACTGCATGAAAAGAGAATGCCCCACATTTTAGATGAAGAATGGAAAACTACGGAGTGCGAAATGGGTCATTTTAATCACTATGCAAGGATAACACTGTACTTTGACGAAGCGTAAATTATGCTTTATTTCCGAGGATTGGTTTGCGACTTTCTGTGTTTAACAGTGGTTCTGAAGTTGGCAAATCCACCATTTCGCCAAATTCAAGCGCTATTCAAGGCATTGTACAGGATTTCAAGTACTTTTCAAGGTTGAAACTGAATTCAAGCACTTTTCATGGAGAGGGCCGAAATTCAAGGACTTTTCATTTTTTGTGTGAACCCTGTAATATCGAGTTTGCACCAGCTAAGTCTCTGTCATTGGTTATTAGTATAAAAATATGTGTGCATTATTTGTTTGTTTATTCATTGGGAAGCAATGACTCTTTAACAGTCTGGGTCATATCAAGTTGTACAAATTTCTGGGTAGAGGAAGCCAGATTACACATTGGGAAATATCAGCAATGCTGAGTAACTGTCACACTCTCTAATTTATCATCCTGGCACAAGTGGAGTTAGCCATGGTTAAACTTTAAAGACCAGTGAACCTTGGGCATATAGTGTGTTGACCATAGATATATAACATGTCAAAGTAACACTTACTTTCAGCCAGTGCTTACTGCTTTTGTCAGGATGGTAAATTAGAGAACTTGAAAGTTCCTCAGCATTGCTTAGTGGTCCTCTTTGTGTGTTTTGACTCCATCCACCTGTACAATTATCATTCAAGCATGATACGATCTAAACTGCTGAAAGTGCTGTTAAACCCTAATGAACAAACCAAACTTAAAACTATACACATTTTAGCTTTTATGTATCAAATATGTAGATGGGTAGGAGTGATCCTTAGCAAAATGTGAGTAATGAAGATTTTGTCCTTTTCAGGCTATAAGTAAATGATATGGAGACACTTTAAGCCACTGAATAACAATTAGCATGTAACCTTTGATAAAACTGGAGTTTTGTTGTCTTTAAGTTTTTTCACAGCTTCATTTGTTTCATCAACTATTTTTTTGACCTTCTTTAAAGAGTTGGAGATTACTTCTGCTCGTTTATTTTTCCTATTCATGTAATCATCAATTGATTCAAACTGTGAGAAAGTTTTCTTGTGTATCTTCTTCCAATCTGTAAGAGATGAAAACATTCAAAAGAATTCTACATTATAAGACCTCTTTAATTTATTCTTTGTTTTACATCAACTGTGCATATTTATTGTAGAGATGAAGCAATAGTGCATTTCAGTTAATTATGGGCCATGATGTGCTTTTTTGATCATCAAACTATGTTCAATTGCTGGTGGCATAAAATGTACATCAACCATCGTATTTTGTTCATGACTGCTTGTCAGAATCAACGATGGTGTTCCAAATGTCACAGAGTATCATAAGGCCATAAAATGATATTTAGGTGTACAGGGCTGTCATTGTCAAAAATCCGGGAGGACAATCATTGTCTGCCTCAAATGACCCTAGGAGGGCCATTTTTGGTTCGCCTTAAATTACCCAAGGAGGGCCATTTTGGGGTTACAGGGGCCATTTTTGTTTCAGCTGGCTGGAAAGGACCAGTGATGTGTGATAAACACGCAATTTGACAGAAGACATGAAATATTGGATATGGTTGGTACTTGAATGATGGAAATCATTTTTATGTTTAATTATTATCTTAATGTTACAATAAAAATCAAATAAATATTAAATTTATAACCAACTCCGTCTGTCTTTTTTACTTCAATGTCTTATTCTCAATCCCAATTATTATCCCATATAAACTAAAATAAACACAAACTTAACTATATTAACACTTCAGAATTCTGAAAGCATCACACATTTTGTAAACAAGAACTGAGGTAGAGATTGTCTGAATAAGTCACCATCCATCATTTGTGATGTCAATCTGAATCACATTCTGATGATTCAGCTGAATCTTCACCACTATCATAAGACAAGTCACTGTCAGATTCACAGTCAGTTTCCATAATGACATCACTGTCTTAGGATTGATCATCATCTGTGTCTGATCGCTGCCGGCATCTTCTTTTGATCAGAAGATCGCTGCAGTCGCTGGCGCTAGATGTAAGTTGCCTCTTGCATTTTTTTCTCAGGTAAGTTTGAACAGCTTCGTCAATTATGGAGGTCCTCTCTTCCTCAGTCCACACAGTGTCATTTATTCTAATAATAAGTAAGTCCTCCATTGTGGTGTGTTTCAGTGAAAGTCTCTTATCCGATAACATTCCAGTCAAAGAGCTGAACCCTCGTTCAACAATGATATTGCTAACTCCGATGCACATTATTATCTCAATAAATAGCACATGTGTTTTGGAGCTTCTCTATTCTGTAAGTAAACACTTTTTTCCATAAATCCTTTGTTTTTATGTGATTGTAATTGTATTTGACGCATCTCTTGAAATCTTTTCGTTCAGTCTTGATTTTGTCTGTTTCAAATGTGAAATAACGTTTTGGTGTGAAGTTCAAAGCTTTTTTCGAAATGTTTACTGAGAAAAAACAAGGCTTCAATTACCAATTTTTCTGCAACCCAGTTTGCAGGATTTACAATAAGACTCATGGCTCTTCGCAACTTCTCAGAGGTATCATCAGGTTTGTTTTGTGCAGAGTTCTGCAACTTTTTTCCTTCAATTATTTTGGTTGAACTTGACAGCTCAAAATTATCAGTTTCAGGTGTAGTTTCACCTTCTTCATGAATGTTCTCTGTGAGTTCTGTGGCAAAAAAGATCTCTCAAGACATTTTTAAGCACAGGCACGAAGCATTCAGTCAGTGCTTTCTCGTGCGTCAAAGCACGGTCGGGATCAACAAATTTCATCTTGTCATAAGATAATTTCTTAAACTCCCGATTGACAGCCTTCTTCCATGTGTGTCCAAGTTTTGGGAGGTCAAATGTCAAAGTATTTTTTGGTAAGACACATGCCGGCTTTGCGCAAGATTACATTCACATCAGTTGCCTTGTCAATGAACTCAGCAATAGATTCCAAAGAATCGATGGTCTTTTCTTTTACGTCAAAAAAAAAAAAAAAAAGCACCAGTCGGCCATCTTGAAACCGAGCGAGAAAAAATTATGTCACACACTTCCCCTCATCATGCTGATCATTTTTGTAAAGTTTCATGAAAATGCAGCTAAAACTGTGGAAGTAGTTCACTCCACAAGTTTACATGTGCAACGGACCGACAACGACGACAGACCGACCAACAGATAAGTGGACTCCTACACCCCCCCCCCCCCCCTAAACTTTGTTTTATTGACACAGAGAGAGGGGGGTGGGATGGTGGTGGTTGAGTTAAAGGAGTCAAAAACTTGTTCTGCATATAATCACTCCAAGTCCTTAAAAATGTATTTTGTGGCAAAGAAAAAAAGTTTCCTAAATGACACAGGTTGTGTGTGTGTGTTGGGGGAGAAGGGGGGGGGGGGGGGGGGGGTGGTGGTTAGGGTTGGGTTAGAGGTGCAAATTTTTTCTGCATGTAATAACTATAAATCTTCAAAATGCATTTTGGGAAAAATTGCCTATTACACGGTGGTCTTTCACCGGATATCACTGGTCATCGAACTTGACAGACCTTGTTGCTATAGAAATGTATACCAAGAAGAAGAATTGAAATCTGGACAACATTTGATAGAAATATACAATTTCCAAGTCAAAAAGGCCCATAACTCGTCTAAAAATCATCAGGACCATGCGCCAATTCAAACTTAACCTTTATTTTGATATAACTGAAGCATTTTGATATACAGTAATTAGGCACAAACCAGGTTTGGTCCTGATCAATAAATCCAAACTGTTATCATACAGAAATGGAAAAGTTTACGGACAGAAAATATAAAAAGTGGTTCATGTAACAAACTAAGCAATAATGAACCAGGCTTGAAAATAAGCAGTCTGACATTTTCAGAATAAGGTCCCCAGAGGGTGAATTTGATGATGCTATCCCATACAGTGCGCCAATTTATCCTCTGGGTACCTCTTTCTTTTTAGTTTTGAGACCCTGATTCAGATTGAGGTTCACAGAAGGTAAATTTAGTGATGCTACCCTGCTGTGCAGGGTAGCATCACTAAATTCACCTCTGGGGACCTCATTTTGAAGATGACAGTCTGCTTATTTTTTAGCTTGTAATGAACAATACAATGAATACATCACAAATATGGCACATAAGGTAAATTCCGTAATGTACCTGGAGTCTTAACTTTTTTTTTCAATTCTCTCTCATTAGATTTGTCAGCCCTTTCCAAGCGTGGTATTTTTGAAGACATGCCATTTGAAGATTTGCAATCTGAATTGTTGCAAGAACCTGTAAAATAAGAACATTATTCAAGTCTCACAGTGTTGGTAGTGACAGAGCACCATATAACAATCAATATCTGAAACAATTTTTAACAAATAAAATTTCTTTACTTTACCTACCACAGCCTAACATTTGGCATATTGCTCTTTGTAGAGCTCGATGGTATAGAAATTTGAGGCAAGATATCAGTATTTTCTTAACCCCAAAGGGCCTAATTCCGACTTTAATTACTTTTTCTGCAATAAAACTGGGTAAACTTCCAAGTTTAAATTCAAAGTGCCTTGGCAGTTGTTTCTTGGCAAGACCTGCTTAGGAACAACTACAAAGTCACAGAATGTGGACTGTCAGAAAAATATATAAAATCTCCAGACCCTCAAGGGTTAAAGCCTTACTTTGGTATTGGTATGCTTTTCAGTATCAGTCCAAACCTTTAAACTGAAAATATTCTTAACCCCAATAACAGGTCAAGCAAACAAAAAACAAAATGAAAGTGTCAATGACACTGTAGCTCAACTTGTCAAGACAAAGACATGTACATGTACAGTATGTGACACATCAATGACAAACATCTAGGTAATGACCTGATAACAAAGGTACATATAAAGTATTGTAACGGTCTGTACATAAATACTGACCGTTGCCTGTAACAAATGTATAGGTAAAGTATTGTAAAGGTGGGTGACAGTCAGATGCTAAACTAGAAAAAAAACTTTGAGTCCCAGAGTGGGTCTGACTGAACCCCAAAATATTCGTTCTCATAGCACAGTGATAACAAAGGCACCCCAAAACACACTCATTCCTGTCCGAAGGTGAAAACAAAGGTATCCAAGAAGTTTCGTGAAGATCAGTTCACAAATATGAGCTGTGTAGAAGTTGTGACAAAAAACTGATTGGACCTAATTTCGGTACAAAATGGCCACTGGCAGCCATCTTGAATTTCGGACCACACCCAAAAACAATCGTTCTCATCCCACGGTGATAACAAAGGTACCCAAGAAGTTTCGTAAAGATCGGTTCATAAATACGGCTTCTAGCCTGAGCCGTATAGAAGTTGTGTACAAAAAACTGATTAGACCTAATTTCGGTACAAAATGGCCACTGGCAGCCATCTTGAATTTTGGACTGCACCCAGAAACACTCGTTCTTGTCCCAAGGTGATAACAAAGGTACCCAAGATGTTTCGTGAAGATCGGTTCATAAATACAGACTCTAGCCCGAGCCGTATTGACATGTGTACTTACTGTGTGTAAGTAGAACTGAAAAAATCAAAGTTCATCTAATTTGCATAATTTCTGCACGAGAAAAAAACCTGTATTATATGTGATGTATCCCATGGTACTAAACATTCACACAAAAAATTATTCAAATCAGCACTTTCATATGGAAGTTCTGTGCAAAAATCTGATTGCACCAAATTTTGTACAAAATGGCTGCCATCGGCCATCTTGAATTTCGGACCGGACCCAAAAACACTCGTTCTCGTCCCACGGTAATAACAAAGGTACCCAAGGAGTTTCGTAAAGATCGGTTCATAAATACGGCCTCTAGCCCGAGCCGTATTGGCATTTGCACTTACAGTGCTGAAAGTAACACCAAAAAACATCAAAGTTAGTCTAATTTGCATAATTTACGCACGAGAAAAAACCCTGTATTATATGTGATGTATCCCATGGTACTAAACATTCATACAAAAAATTATTCAAATCAAAGCTTTCATATGGAAGTTCTGTACAAAAAACAGATTTCTGCATCGTCGGTACAAAATGGCGGACAGCACCCAAAAACACTCGTTCTCGTCCCACGGTCATAACAAAGGTACCCAAGAAGATTCGTAAAGATCGGTGCATAAATATGGCCTCTAGCCCGAGCCGTATCCAATTGTTGACAGACAGACGGACGACGGGCCATGGCATAAGCTCAAATTTGGCTTTGCCAAAGTTGAGCTAAAAATGCTTTATATTTTTTCTTTCACTAAATCCATTTTCAGGAAACAGGCTTTTGATTTGCTAATGCATGGAATAACAATGCCAATATGATGTATTGCACCTTTCAATGTATTCGGAGTTGATTAGCCTAGATAACTCAATGCCACTTCAGCCCCACTTGTCCTCTAGTTCTTGATATACCTGTACATGTCATTTATGATCATCAACAACACTGTTAATTTTTTGAAAGATTGACTTTGGCAACACAAGTTGAATTCCTGGGAAAGGCTTTCAGTGAACGACTGCAAAAATTTGTGGCATTTTATAAAATATAAAATATACAAATTACTATGAATTTATAATATTTTTATCCCATAACCCAATGGCCCAGACTTAGCTGAATCGTAAAAAGGTGGAGGGCCTAGGACTTGCGAAATAGTAGATCAACATAGTTCCAATCCTGCAATCCAAGATAAAAGGAATTTGGAATAATTAAGAATTACATATATGTCTCTCTATACATTAATAGAGAGATTCCTTATTCTAAGCATGAAGACTATGCTAATTAGGATGTAACAAGTTCCTAATTTTTAAAGCTAGTCCGGACCAAGCCCCAAAAATTAGGATGGCGAATCTGAGAATGAGAGAAAATCCCCCACAAACATACACCATACAAGAACACTCCACCTGTATGCAGGATATAATTACGGACAAAACAGCTTCCTTCATAGTTATGTACCTATCAAGACAGAGAAGAGGTAAAAATCATACCCCCTTTCTTTTGAAGGAATCTTCAAAAGAAAGAGGGGGAGAGCTCTGGAATCAGTAAGAGCGGCACCAAAAAACAATATAAATACTCGTCGAACAGACACTCAGGTATTAATCCATGATTAATAAATGGTGCTTAACACCACTTCAGAAGTTAAGGCTATAGCAACGATCCTGGTAATTAATATTGCCCGCTATATAATCGTACACTGCAGATGGCATACACAGATACGTCGAAAACCGGTGATGTAAAATATAACATACACATGTCCAATAGAGCCACACTGAACGATCTCTGGAGAGAAAACACACTTCCGAGGTAACCCACAGATGACCTCATTTAGGTGTACAATAAATTCCAGTAATTATGCCACTATGGGTGGAGAAGGACGTGAAGAACAAAAACTTCCCTGGAAAAGAAGGTCCTCTCGTGGAGGAAGCTTCTAGGAAGCGTCCCATAACAGCCACTTGAGAAAATTGATCCAAGGTTTCTGTGACGACAGAGGTGCTACTAATAAGATTCTAATAAGATTCACAACGAGACTGTTTGATCTTAAACATAATCTACTGAATCAAATGAATTTGGAGGATACGCTTATCCTATCATCTAACCCCATGAGATCGGAAGAGCATCTACTGCATGCACTCAATGGTCTGGGCATGGTGACACAAATGACGGTAACTAATTGTTCCGGTGTGTCGCAAACTGATCTATCATGGGGCGATCCCACTGGTAGCAAAACTGTCCAAATACTCACTTGTTGAGCGTCCATTCCAAATGCAAAAGGCGACCTTTCCGTGGAGCGAGTCTGTTAGTACGTTCAGACGACCCGGTATATGACGGATAGAGAGATGAGCATGATGATACATGACAAAATAGAAAAATCTTCTCCGTTAGTTGGCATCACGGAAATGAATGGGTGCCGCCCTGGTTCCTGATGTACCCTTCATTATGAAAGCATATTGCTCAATGCAAGGCGAGTCCGACAATATCTGAACATGTGCGTCCACTATAATGTGAATCCATTGATGTAGCGCTAACAATATTGACATCATTTCTTTGATGTTTAAGTGTTTCTCCAGGAACCAAGGGTCCCAAAGACCCTTGCATTTCGAGTCGGTCAAACTCAGGGTTGCGCCTCAAACTGTTGACTCGCATCCGTCATAATCATGAAAGCTGGATCCGGCTGCGGCAGCGGAACTCCCTGAGTTAACCAATGAATATCTGCCCAAATCTGGACCTTATTGTTTACTAGATCCGTTAAAACAATACTGGTCTCGAGTGAATGCGTCTTCACTCTCCAGTTCTGGGTAAAGAATAACTGGAGGGGACGTGTGCGTAAGCGACCCATCGGAATAAGATCCGCAGCTGCTCCGTACAACCCCATCAGTCGTATAAAATCCCTCGCTGTTAATGTGTCTGAGTGTAGACAAAAGCGAGCATAACAACTGACTAATCTCGCTCTGGGTAATGGCAGACGAACCAGATTGTTGTGAGTCTCAAAGCTCATTCCCTTCTGAAGGGTAGTTGATGCTGTATCTCTGAAGAATGTCATCCAAGTAAGCCGATGTTACCGCAGGCGAATGAGCTCGGAAGTGAGACATTACCGAGTTCATTATTCGAGTGAACACCCAGGGCGCTAGATTCAGACCGTAGCACATCACTTGGAACTGAAATATTATCCCTTGAACGACGAACCGTAGGTACTTTCTGAATGCCGGATATACCAGAACATGAAAGAACGGATCCTTAGATCTATGCTTGCCGCATAGTCGATCACTCGAATGCTCGCTTTTACCAACTGAATGATTACCATAAATAAACTTTTGTCATCCTATCCAACACATGTTGAGCAAGAATTAGTGGGAGTACATCGACTACAAGCAAGGCAACCAACATGTAAATCAGAGGAAAGGCTTCCTCGCCTTGCATTGAGCATTATGCTTTCATAATGAAGCAAAATAAAGTCGATCATACTCCCACCAACTCCACATTAAATATTAGAAAAAGATACATAACAAATAACATTCAAAATATAAATGAAAAAATAATTTACACAAGAAAAAAAAATTTTTGAAAAATTTTGAAAAGAGCCCAAGTCCCCAAAGGGAACGATGAGCCCAAACGTATCCCAAAAGAGCCTAAGTGTGGACAAAATTTTTTTTACTATCCAAAAAATTAATTGCTACACTACCGGAATATTTAATGTATCTTACAACAGTCCTACCATAATAATATAGGAAACTACATAAAAAATAGAGCGTTGTCAAAGTAAACAACGTCAGAATAAAAACCGGAAACAAGACCCCAGGCAACACGGCCCGAAGTCAGTAACAGATTTTGAACTATCCGATGTAAAGCAAGATCTTCATCAGAAGAAAAAACGATACATCGGATGTATGATGCATGACCAAAACGCCTAAACACCCCAAGAGTGATGATGTAACCATGGGATACACAGAATAAACATTCTGTGTAACATGTTAAACTCCCAAGAAATTTATAACAAAATTTCAGTAAAACAAGCGAAAAAGCTTGGAAGTTTAACTGGGGGGGCTTCAAGGAAGAATAGGGAAGGACCACTTAACAAACAGTGGAAAAATCATTAGCAAGAATGATTACGTCAGGCCCATCAGAGGTCAGCCGAGGGGGCGACGAGGGCGAAGAAGTCACCTGGTCATTCCTAAAGTCGCCTTGGCTAACAGTGGGGGCAAAATTCAAGTCACCCTCCCAAAATTCATTGGAAGACATGGCAGTTTGGAGCATTTCTTATTTCCAAATAGAAACACTTCCGCATCCTGACGGCCAAGATAAAATAAACACGTTTGCAGTTGCGGTTAAAGTCTGTCAGATGGCTCTGAAAATAGCCCAAACTAGCCCAATTTAATGTAACTCAAAAGAGTTGTAATGGCCTATTGTGGTATTTAAACAATTTGCCCTTACTGGTAGCAACCAGCACAAAAAGGGCTTTTTTAAAAAAAAGAATGTCCATTCTGACTCACAGGCTGTGATTATAAATCACTAATATTAGGGAGGATGAGAATGGCAGGTCTCCATAGCACCAATAGCATGTATAAATGTACCGTCAGAAATTGTCAGTGCATTGGAAAAATCCAGTGCAGAAGATAAGGGAGACAACTGAAATATTTGTCAATTACCCCTGATCACCTCAGAACTAAATTAACTCAAATTGTTTATTACGCTCAATTAACGAAGACTATTGAAAACTTTTTTAACTACACTTTTCAATTTAATTAAGACATACAGAAACTAGGGTAGACCCAGCTTCTTATATGAATTTGGAATTTATTTTAAATACTTTAAATATTTAAAAAAAAAAAAAACCTTCTGTGATGGAGAACGCTCTCAAAATATGTGATAAATTTCACTTTCAATGCGCTCAGGTAAATTTAAATCAACTTTAGCACTTTTGAAGATTAAATGTACATCTTTGTTTTCAGTTAACTGGTTGAGTGCAAGAAGTGTCTATCATGGGTCCATTGAAAAGTGCTGGAAGCCACTTAAGTGGCTCAACACTGTACACATGAGCTTGATGTTTGCTCAGCAGAAGAACACATGATTGGTTGCAATTTATTGGAGAGTGCCTATTGGCACTCTCCAATAAACTGCAACAAAACAATAATTTATGAACAAAATCTTGCTACACTGTGGCCACTATTGCTGGTAGTATGGTATCTTTGACAAAAATACCCAGGTTTCAAATCACCTTTAAAAATAATTTAGATCTCAACCAGCTAATAAAACTAACTTTTAAGTGGTCAGTTCATATTCACCAGTATCAGCTTGCCATAATATATGATATGTCTGGTTGAACACAGTATGAATGAATGAGGACTCCCCTTAACTCTTTTCCTACCAGTGATTACAATAGTTTCCATGCTTTCAATTTCACACTGTCTTAAATAAATAATGTGAAGGGCTGAGAACATTAAAATTTGAACTGTACTGCCTGGCGGCAGCAGATTTCTAAATTTAGATTACACATTTGACAGTCAATCTACTAATCTACTTCACAGTGCCGTTAAATGTAATGGCAAACATTTTTTATGTTTTTCTGACTTCTCCCTCATGTCCACTGACTTCTCCTTCCTAGCCCCTGATTTCTCCCTAAAATTTCAGGAGGGAGAAGTCACTTCTCCCTAAAATCAGCTGCCAGGCTGACCCCATGTCCTGAAAATGGGAAACATGAAATAATTTTTATAAAAATTATAAAGTTACAGCCCTGAATGTTTCAAACCTCCCTTTCTTCCTTCATCCAGTTGTGTCCTTGGATCCACCAAATTAACCATTGATTTGTGTCTGGCATCATTAAAACTGAGATTTAAAAGCACAGATGTCAGTTTGTTATCTGACTGAGGGTCAAACAAAGAATGATGTTTGCGCTAATTCCGGTCACTTCCTGGCGTCTACGCATGCACGGAGAGCAAATGTATGGAGGGCCAGATAGAACTTTTAATTTTCGGTTTTGCATGCAAATTTTGATGATTGAGGGAGCAAAATTTGTGTTTGGCCCAGGATGTATTTTTGAGTTAGCACCAGCTAAGTCTGGGCCATTGGGTTATAGTATAAAAATATCAACTGATTGTATTTAGTTTCTACAAATTTGTTTCTGCACAAGTTTATGTATCATTATTCATACAAGATAAAACATCTTTTTAGTATGTAGATACAGACATTACTAACCCTGTGAACTGAGTTCCAGTCATGATTCAATGGATCTCTAACTTGAATATCCCAGCCAATGGTAGCTTAAACATTCTATGAATAAACCACAGAAAATGCAATCATGCTGAATAACAGAGATAGCAAGTGGAAATTTCCGATCAAAGTCAAGATTTTCTAGTTGAACAACATCCAATCACTCAAAGAAATTATCACTTGTAGATGACCAGTTAACATTACCCAGGAATTATTAGCTGGTTGAGGGCTAGATTATTTTTTGGTGATCAGATTTGTTCATCACAATTTCTTTATTACAAATTATTGGAGAGTACCACAGGCACTCTTCAATGATTTGTAATAAAACAAAGTTGTATGAACAAAATATTATTTGCATTTGATTGATTATGAAATGTGGGCAAGGAAAATGTTGGCTTTTGCTCTGGTATCCTCAGTTTTTTTGAAAACCCTAATAATAGCTTCTAGCAGTCAACCAGTTAATGAAAGGATACACTACACAAAATAAACAAAATATGATTAGGCCTCACAAAGTAGATCTTCTGTTTCTCAGGCCATTTTTTGTAAAATTGCATGCGGGCGGGCGTTTTTTTATTTTATTTTTTATTTTTATAATTATTTCTTTACCATTAAAATGTTCATGTTCTTGGTTTGTTTTATGTTTTAGGCCTCATAATCTACAGAATAGCATGGGTTGTGGTGTATTACATCCCTTGAGTTCAAGAAGGCTTTGCAATGCTAAAGCATTGCAAAGCCTTCTTGCACTCAAAGGACAATTTTATTAACTTGAGTAAAATATCAGACATAAACCATTTGATTTTGATTTTTTTAAGTTTGGACTGGTTATAAAAAGATAGCATGCGGCAGCCAAAAGGACCATGCGGGAGGGCCTGAGAAACAGATTTTCATTCTTTTTAGGCCTTATGGAGTTTGATAGAATCATGGCTCGTAACAATCCCATGTCTTGTCACTTGAGCTGTTTAGCCTAATCAGTTTTGTGAAAGGCTGAGATGACTACTTTGGTCCCTGCTTTATATACCGTGGTTAGCAGATACATATTTTTAGAGGATGCATTTTGGCAAATGTTTGATGTAGTGCATTTTAGCGAATGCAAAGAAATCTGTCCATGGAATTTTAATGGTGTTCTTACAATTCATATTATATCAAATGTTGACTCTAAAGTTGTGTTAACTGAACTAATGGCCCAAATCTCCATCAGCGACAAGAGCTTGGGTAGAGGCTCGAACAAGAAAACTATTGTTGAGTCTGATAGACCGAACACTGGGCTAAAGCCCCAGAGGTAGCCCAATAGAAACCACAGATACCATACTCATCCAGGAAAATGAAACGCATAAACAATTCTAGTGAAGCCACCAAATCTGTGCATGAAAAATTTAAAATTGGAACTCCATTTGTTCTCAACAAAAAGGACTTCTCGTGTTTTAAGGTAAAATATAATTATGGTCAGAGCCCAGTATCAGGGCTTAAAATTACTGTGAGAATTGGAATCGATTCTCGCAAAGGATTCTCACAAGGAAAACAATGGTTATCAACTAGGGCTGGGTGGTTTATCTTTTTTTTCGGTTCGTTTTTTTTTTTAAACCGAAACCGAACCGCCGCCTTAACAAAGAAAACGAGACTTTCGGTTTCAACAGAATTGGTTAAGTTTATGATCACTCAATCACTTGCTTTCCGCACACCAAAGGCTTAAATGTCGGGAAAGGTAAATGATGTGCTATTTATGCTTACTTCGAGATGACTGACAACAAATCCTCCACTCCCCCCACAATTAGTGGCAGCAAATTTCTTGTATCTTATACAATATCTACAGAAACACCACCAGATGGAATATGAAAAATTAAAAAGTCTTACGTAAAAATCCACACATGCAATTCAAGAATCGTTAAGTAAATTTAATGAACCGAGCACAGCCCCATGCTCACTCATATTCGACCAAAGAGGTATTGCAAGTTACCTGACAATATATGGTGTAAAAGTATTATAAATTACCTTTGACCCCAAATCATCTGCGTACGGCAAGTAGTAAATTAGATTGGATGTAAACATAACATTTATTGAGTTTTAAAACCTTAAAGTTCACATGGGAAAAATGACGAGTAAATTATGTTAATTAACCGACTACTGGCACGTTCTCTGAATTCACATGCTCAGAGATAACGCTACGCATTGGCAGTTACGTTTTTTGTCAACAATAAAATGGTTAAATTAAAATAGAACATATCCTGTTAAATGGATGGCAGGTAACTATAAAAAGTTTTTTTTAAACTTATTGGGAATTGTTTGTATACTATTTGAACTTACTTTAAGGAATCGCGCAGTACTGCAGGTCTGTCAGGTACACACGCTGCATTCCCAATACGAAGATGTTATAATCAACATGTGTTTTCCCATGACCATGTGTATTTTGTAATCACAACAAATCCGGTTGTCACTAAAAAGTGTACTCCGACCCCGACTTCGAAATTACCGACTCCAAAACTATTTCTTTTTATAACTCTTATATATATTAATGGATCAATTATACTGAAATTCAACATAAATGTACAGAATTATGTGTAGTATACATAAAATCATATAAATGTTACCCCAAAATTATGATTTTCATTAAATTGACTTTTATTGAGTTTTGACTCACTAAAAAGTGTACTCGGCGATTTCAACGAAATTTCATTCTCTCATTCATATAATACATTCTTCCACCTAATTTGTTGGAGTATTAAGAATATATTCGTATTTTACGATGTCTAATGCAAGATTTATAATTAATTTGGAAATTAATTGTGCTTAAAATGGAAATTTACTCGAAGATGAGAATCGCCGACTCCGGCTTCATTTGCGGTTGTATGTAAAATTCAAACTTGCAATTGGCGGATCAATAGTCAGAGGTTTTCCCGGATTGTGGTAAGTGACGCGGATAAAGAAATTGTTTCACGACAAATTCGACAATGAAGTTTAACACCTGTCAGTAGCAGTAATTTTTTTGATAAGTTGGATACTAAGGTCGTAAAATAATTTCCAGTGCTATATATCTCTGAAGGCATATAGCATCGGGAATTATATTATAACGAAAGAGTCTATAGCACCTGTCAGTAGAAACGGCTTTTATCTTAAGGTAGTTATTGAAGCTGATTAATAATTCCCAAACTTTCATCATTCGCGTGATTACTTATCACAGTACTCACAAACAAACAAAACATTATCAATGGTTGAAGTGAATAATACATGAACACTCTATTAATAAACAAAAAACTTATGTTTATTGAATAAAATTATCAAAGACGAACAGAATATTGAGCATTAAAATGTTGTTGCTAAAGGCTTGCACACACAAGATATAAATTTCACAGAGAAAAAGAAGGGTCCAACAAACTACCTATGAAAAAATCACTTTCAACGCCTTCTCGTGTATGTAAACTGCGTCAATTACCACAATGCGGGAAAACCTCGGACTATTGATCCGCCAATTGCAAGTCTGAATTTTACATACGACCTCAAATGAAGCCGGAGTCGGCGATTCTCATCTTCGAGTAAATTTCCATTTTAAGCACGATTAATTTCCAAATTAATTATAAATCTTGCATTAGACATCGTAAAATACAAATATATTCTTAATACTGCAACAAAATAGCTGGAAGAATGTATTTATATGAATGAGAGAATGAAATTTCGTTGAAATCGCCGAGTACACTTTTTAGTGAGTCAAAACTCAATAAAAGTCAATTTAATGAAAATCATAATTTTGGGGTAACATTTATATGATTTTATGTATACTACACATAATTCTGTACATTTATGTTGAATTTCAGTATAATTGATCCATTAATAAAAGAGTTATAAAAAGAAATAGTTTTGGAGTCGGTAATTTCGGAGTCGGGGTCGGAGTACACTTTTTAGTGACAACCAACAAATCCCAAGATGCAATGTTGCAAACTTTCTTTCAAATCCCATTATGCAGCCGTCTCCCTTCAAAAACATCAATCGCCTGTCTTGACTGAGATGAAATCAACGACGGGATCAGCCAAGAGGGCAAAGTAAAGTTGGTAATATCTTCGCCTTGGCACCGCTCATTTCACCCAATTTCTTTGTTTGGGCAAAATCTAAGTAAAAAACGAACCTCTACAGTCGAAATTAGGAGAGATATTGTGAAAGCATTGGAGTGAGTGAGTTACCAATAAAAGTGATTCGTATATCAAGATTACTTCAATAATAGTTATCAAAATCACAAGAAATATGATTTGTGTTCCTCTTATTCCATTGTCATTTGAAGCAGGAACCATCAAGAAACACGGGCCACGTCTATTTTCAAGCGATGTGATAATTACCGAAATAAGCACAACAACTGCATATTATCCACCAAAACCAGGGTGAGAGCTTAGCAACTGCATAAAAAATAAGGAAATGTTGATTTTTGATAAAATGTAGCTTTTCTTGTGAATTTCTGCATCTTGACAAGGCCCCAAATCTCACTGACAGAACAAGGTAGATCCCACCAGTGGTGGAGCCATGATTTGAAATCCTGTGGACCATTCTGGTGAAGAGTTTTTTTTTTTTTTGCGGGGGTGGTGGGGGGGGGGGGGAATCTCAGGACTGAGGGTACTGTACTTGTACTGAGGGCAGGAAATCAAAAAGAATGTTTTAAAATTTGGGGATGGGAGAAGCTAGTGGGATTTTTAGTGGGGTGGAGGGGGGGGGGGGCTGGTCTCCCTAGATACCTCATGGCTCCACCACTGTAGCCCACTACAGTAGCCCAACACAATATGTCCATGAGCTGAGAAGAGTTGTGAACACTGAGTAACCCGAATGACTCAACACGCAACATGAGCCTCATGACTTGGATGACAAATAAAGACACATTTTATGTGTACATTACCCTCTAAAATGTGGATTTCTGCAATATATTTGGAAAAACCGAAAACCGAACCGAAAACCAAGTTTTTGTACAAAACCGAAACCGAACTGAAATGCAAATTTCAAAACCGCCCAGCCATATTATCAACTCTGAATCTCACAAAATGTTCATTCTTGTCATAAGTGTCCTTTAACCCTTTACCTAACATAAAAAGCAGACGACACTTGCAAAAAAAATTCTTGAATAACTAATTTTTTGTCTCAAAAACATAGGTTATGACCCCTCGTTGGAACAAGCTCGACGAACTCGTTCCAACGAGGGGTCATAACCTATATTTTTGAGACAAAAAATGAAAAAAATAATGAAAATTAATTGCCGATTTTTGAGAATAGCGCTGGCCGGTTTTGGCCGTTACGTTAGGTAAAGGGTTAAGTCCCAGCCAATTCTACTTCCTTCTTTGCTCACTCATAGTAAGGAAAGTTGCAACACTTTGACTTGGTAGTAGTGTCTAAAGAAGTCGAGGCTGCCTAAGCAGCCAGCTAAGACTTCACTAGAAACCACTGCCAATGTACTGTAACTTCCATTAGCAAGGCCACCAAAAGCCTATACATTGGAACATGTGTTATTCATGTACATGCAAAACAAGAAAGACATTAAAATTGGATCTAGTCCCTCAAGAGTTAAACTCAAGTAAATATATATATGAGGGTCTGGGATTTTTTAATATGAAATATGTCTTGGTAATCAGGTTGCACTCGCAACAGTACTCTCAAATTCTAAATTATATAAGAACTTAAAACTGACCCTAGCAACAGGAATTTGTAAGAATCAATTCTGGTTCTCAGAAATCAGAACAAATCTTAAAGCTTGAATACCAAGTCTGAAACAGGGAATAGCAATGCAATTTGAGCACAAAGAGAAAAAGGATTTGCCATAGGAATTTTGCTAGTCCGACACACAAACAAAATGACTGTTCGTACAATTGCTAAGTCCTGTTAGAGCATGCCTGAATGTGAGTAGTAGTTGTTTTTTAGTGAATTAAACTGACCTGTCTTTTAGAAAATCACAGGACAGTAACAAACTCCCTTCTAGGAAAATGCTCAGAAAGGCGACTGCTCTAACAGCATAACATATTTTGCCAGACTAATAATATCAGGATTTGACATTGACTCTTGTAGACCTCACGAAAAGAAAACAAGCAAACAGTTTGTGGAAAAAGGTAATTTTCTTGTGGTTACTGTTAGGACTGAAAGGGTTAAAGGTTTTTCCTGATCAATTAATCACATGGATTAACCTTGGTTAACAAATTAATCACCTGACTTGCCCTAATAGGTAGATAATTGCTGTACCATTGGCGATTAACAGCATTAACCTTTTACCCAATGCAACAGGAATAACCCCTCAGCGCTACAGACAAAAATCTCCATTCCAGTTTTATTGTTTTCAGTTTCTTGTCTCAAAAATATAGCTTATGACCCTCAATAGAATGAGCTCTTTGGGTTTGTTCCAAAGAGGGGGGTCATACGTTATGTTTTTGAGACTTGCATTGAAAATTTTCACCGATTCAAGAATTTATTTTGCAAGTATCGTCTGAAACCCGCTTTGGGTAAAGGGTTAAGAATGACCATTTCCAGCTACTGATACAGAATAATGATCATGCAAGTGAACAAGTATGTCAGAATGTAACTTGCATGTTTTACTCTGTTTCCTATAATTGATGTGAGTCAGTGTGACAATGTTTACCTGTTGTGGAGCAAGTTTTTTCTTTTGTTAACCCATTTAATATAGTTGTTCAAAAGTAATGATTAACTGATCAATTACTTTTTTGGTCGATCAAGACACTGATCATTGGTTAATCAATTAATCGGTTAACCGTTTCTGCTCTAGTTACTGTACATCATACTTAAACTCAACCTGTACTTTTTATCTCACCATACTGATTCAAGTTATCACCTGATCTTTTTCTCTTGCGGCCACTTGTTTTGAATGTAACTTCTCCAGAACTATCATTTGCACTGCATTGTTCTGCAGTTGATACATCTGGTGTGCCATCTTTTGTGCTTTTCAACTGATTTGATGAATTACGATGAGACACTATAACAGGGGTATTTGATAAAACTTGCACATCTGATGAATGTTTAAAATGACTGCTGCTGTTTTCTTTCACTATGTGGTGTAAATTTTCTTTTGCAGTTAGTTCTGCCTCAACTGTTTGGTCTATGCCAGGACATTTCTGCTCTTTCAATGAAACTGGTGTCCCCTAAAATAGAGAATGGAAAAAACAATGTTCATTATAATGTTGAAATGATTAACCTATACCAGAACATTTACAAGTCTTATCCTGTTATAATTTTCGATGCTGGTAAAGTCCAAGGGATAGCCACTATTTCAGTCTTTCGATTTTGAGGCGAGCTGTCGCTCTTGCATGCCATCACACCTGCAATTTTTAGTGTTTTTGTGAGTAGACAACAGCATGCTTCAGTTCCACATAGTGAGCGATAAGGGTCACATGATACGGTTTTGTTGAAACTTTTTTAAGGACAGAGTCCTTCAACGTATAGAATAGGAATGATCAGTGGGAGAGGACATGGCAGAAAAAGAAGTGCTGGTCAGGGACGTGGCAGAATACGAGGGAGTGGATGTGGTCATGGAATTGGTCCAATTTTCCAATGGGAAAAATGCACAGCTTTTGTTCCACTAGATATCCCATGTTCTGAAGCTGGGAATATAAATCTTGACTTACCGGACAATCCAAATGAATGGGACTTTATTCACCTTTATCGGACGAGATGATCCAAAAATTTCCCCCAATATCCCAAGTCTGGGTGTGTGTGTGTGTTGGGGGGGGGGGGTAGGGGTGGGCGTAGGGGTGGGGGTGGACTGAGTTGCAAAAGGGTTAACCCTTTACCCAATGAATCGCCCGCATCCACCCACATAATATGCAAATTCAGTCTTTCGATTTTTAGGCGAGCTATCGCTCTTGCATGCCATCACACCGGCAATTTTTAGTGTTTTTGTGAATAGACAACAGCATGCTTCAGTTCCACATAGTGAGCGATAAGGGTTAACCCTTTACCCAACGAATCGCCCGCATCCGCCCGCATAATATGCAAATTCAGCAGTTGAAAAAATATTATTTTTCACAAAATTTCAACAAAACCATATCAAGTGACCCCTCGTTGGAACGAGCTCATTCCAGTGAGAGGTCACATGATATGGTTTTGTTGAAATTTTTGGAAAAAATTGAAAAAATGATATTTAAAATAATAAATTTTGATATCGTCTGCGTTGGGTAAAGGGTTAATATAACAAAAAATTCTGATATCGTGTTTTCTGAAAAGGGTTAAAATCTATTTGTAGAAAATAGTCCAAATAATACAAAGTGCGCATGAAGATGTGAACAATACATCATGAATTATGCCAGGACTCAACAATAGCGCACTTCACTTCAAACGTTAGCAAGCAGTATACAGCATCCCTCCCATTTTCAAAATTTTTTAGTAATGTGATTATTATTATTATTTCAATTGGCAATGTGAGACGTGGCTTTGTCAACAATGATAATTTGCAAGTACTGAACAGTCACACACAAATAATTTATGACTGTAAAATGTGTATCATAAGTGTGGGTAATTCACAACAAAGTGCATACTGCAAAAAGTATTTCGCAAATTGCAAAATGCATTTTGCAAAAAAGCATTTCGGGAACACATGTTTTCACTCTTTGTAAAATGCATTTTGCTATTTGTAATTTCATTACTAGCAAAATGCATTTTGCAATTAACACAAAGCATTTTGCATATCCCACCAGCTTTCCATACATGGGCAATTCCACTGAAAGGTGAACCAAGGGGTCAAATTTTCAAACAAATCAAGGCCACATATGTATTTCCTGATATAGCATTTCATGAAAAATTATCTATATATTAATAATGGCTAAAATTATATGACTGCGATGTGACATTTTAAGCAACTTTCCTCCAATATATGACTGTGATGTGACATTTTAAGCAAAATTCCTCCAAATCTCACTCCCAATAAACCCAGTGTGAATGACTCAGCTTTGTAATAATAATATTAGTTACACAATTTGTTGGTGTCCTAATATGGTATATACGGTGTCAGTTAAATTCATATTGGACAAGAGCGTGTCAGTAAATTTCATATTGGACGAGAGCTAAGCTCGAGTCCAATATGGAATTAACTGACACCATATATACCATATGAGGACACCAAGAAACTGTGTAACGAATATATCTTACCGACTGCTGCATCGATGCACAGAACTAATAACAACAGCGATTAAAATTAAATGAGAGATTTCTCACAATGTGTTCACATGTCTTTGCCTTGTTACAATTTATGGGAGAGTGCCTGTAGGCACTCTCCCATAAATTGTAACAAGGCAAATTCATACATACCAAACAATTTCATTTCAAAGGTAACATGACACACATCCACAGAATATGAAGCCTTTTAAGTTGCCTAACCTGCACTTCAGACCAAATATGGGCTTCCAACACTCAATCTTTCAACTTGAAGCATTTATCGGCTGCCACCATTTTGAAAAATCAATGAACAAAGGGGAGATTACCCATGGCTGTCAGCATATATTGATGTTGACAGTCAGAATATGGTTTTATATGCAGTCTGCATGTGACGTCTTTGAACCAATGAAATTCCCAGAAACTTGGTAGGAAACAAGATATTGAGGCATAGCACAATGTAAATTGTACATCAAATGTTCTATACTAATGAAACACCAGCACCATAAAATAAGTTCTCCACATTAGGGCTGTCACGATTAATCGATTGTCAATCGGTCACGCCGAAATCGATTACATGTAGTATTTTTCATTGTAGAAGAATCGATTATTTTACCCCGTTTTAGACATTTAATAATTAAAAAAAAATTTGATGAAAAAAACTATTGTTTCTAGAGGTAAAAGGTCAAGAACTTTGATGTTAAACCTCAAGAAGCCGTTAGAAGCATTTGTCTTTTAGGTACATTCAAAGCTTTCATGTTTTGAACTTTTGAAACGTCAATGTAATAATCAAGACTGATCGGCAGTTGCGAAGTTCGCATGGGGTGCGCAGATGTCCGTGAGTCTGTACACAATTGGAATTGTTCATCAGCTACAGCCCGCAGTTCTATTACGATCATCATCAAATTTCATATGACTATTTATGACTAGATGAGGACATCCCATTGGGATCACAGTGGGCTGACCACATTGGCTTTCACAGCATCCATTTTGGATTTCTGTAGCACAGGCTACAGGTCACATTTATACATCAATTTTGGTATAAGGCAAATGGTTTATATTTAGTGTTCAACCGATGATCGGAATCGGCCAACACAATCGGCCGATTGTGGGCAATCGGATGACAACGGCAATGGCTGCTGGAACATCGATTCAACCGATTGTTGCCAAGCATTTTGTGAGGATTCATTAACCGCATTTTATTATCTTCTGCAATTGTTCAATTGTTAATGTAAAATGATGTCAATGATACCATTCAATAAAGTTGAGAAAGAACCACAATGTGTATTCTTAATCTCTCTAGACGCCCCATTACGGGATATACAAGTTAAACGACATTTAAAGTTTACAATTGAGTTTACTTGTGGCAATCGCCAGTTCATACCAGAAAAGTGAAAGTTGGACTCCATTGACTCAGGTCACAGTAAAATTCCCAGTCGCACGCACTTGGGCGGTAAACGTAGCTCTGACAGTCACATTTACCGCCCAAGTGTGCGCGACTGGTAATTTTACTGCGAACCCAGTCATAGATAGCGGATGTGTTCTATCCTATATCTATGACCCCCCAGTCAAAGAAGTTTAACACTGTGAAAAATGTTCAGTTTCATGTAGTTCTTTCGAGCCACGATTTGTCTAGTAGTGCACGGTATTACAATCGGAATCAGCCGATTGTGTGAGCTCAAATAACCGGTAATCAGTCAGCGACTATTTTTGGTAATCGGTTGAACACTATTTATATTCACTATTAAGTGAAAGAAAAAAAAATGAATGAAAGAAAGAAAGAAAAATTGTTAGCATTTAGACCTTTTTCTATAGCATTTTGAGATGCGAATCCAGTCATCAAATACCCTGGCGAACATCCTATTTTAGTAACGGTTAGGCCGGCCACCCATAATGGCCAGCATGGTGGTCATCTTGGATTTCTCCAAAACAGCCTGCAGATACATGAAGCATTTATGTAATTTTCTTGAAACTCAGCAGAGTGACTCAGTATCGTGAGTAGATCAGAATGTCATATGTCATGATCAACTGCACATAATGGCTGTTGTGGTGGTCATCTTGGATTTCTCTGCCTGTTTAAAATTCTTTCAGCATGAGCTACAACCCTCACTTTTTTTCTGATGATCACCAAATTCTGTATGCTTATTTAGGTTCATGCTTAGGTGAGAATGTCCCATTAAGGTCACAGTACGCTGCCCACAATGGCTGCCAGAGCATCCATCTAGGATTTCTTCAGCTAGGCTTGCTGTGATTATGCAAAAAGTCGACTAATCGTCGGTCGCGTTGATTGATCGACTTTAAATATGAATCAGGCGAATCAGTTGTTCATAAGAAAGGTCACTTGATGGCGATGAAATGGAGGGATAAAAGAGACATACACATGCTATCAACTTTTCATTCTCGAAAAATGGTGGATACAGGAAAACTCGACAGAACTACTGGGGCAAATCGCATCAAACCTGACTGTGTCATAAGCTACAAGATGATGGGAGCAGTGGACATCACAGATCAGATGTCAAACTACTATTCTTTTGCCAATAAAACTATGAAATGTTGGAAGAAAATATTCTATTATTTTCTCAACATGATGATGACTACCGCATACATATTGTATCGAAAGTAGACTGATAAACCAGATGATCATTACGAGTTCCACTTTTCTGTCGCTAAAGCTCTCAACACTGGATCTTTCCATCTGTTTGTACCAGTTCGAAATCAAATAAGACCTACTGATGACCCTCTTGTCAGACTTGATGCAGCAAAAAATGGCCATTTTCCTGATTATTGTCCAGCTACTCAGAAGAAGGGTCAGGGCAAAGTTCAACATTAGTGTGCTGACTGTTCTGCCAGAGGACTTCGGAATGATACAACAATCTGGTGTCGAGAATTAGTGCATGGAGTTTTTTTTTTCCAGGTTCGGTTTCGGTTTTATTTTTTTTAAAACCTCGGTTTCAGTTTGGTTTTTCGGTATTATTTCCAGGCCCTTCAATTAATCTAAATCACTATCGTCTTACTAGAAAAGGCCATAGAAATGTCACATGAGAGCTATTTAAAGCGTGAGACATAGCACACTTCACTAGCACTCAGTCAGTTGACGAAGGGTTAATATGAATTTGGGGTCGATTGTATGTGATTTGATTATTTTCCGGTTGTATATGTTCTATTTGGTAAATGCTATACATCAGTGGCAGCGGCATAGGGGATAGCACCCCCCCCTAAATAAAACCCTTCAAATTGCTATCTGACACAACCTGGGTGCCATTGAAGACCACATTAGGCATTGTAGAAACGCTCTGATGGCGTCCAAATTATTCAAATGTGATTTTTTTTCTGGAGCACGGCCCACAGATCATAAACCACTCTCCCATGCCCACACACCGGGCTTAGGCTTCGACCTTCGGGAGATGTCGTAAGAAGCATCTCGACCTTGGATCCCCACATCTTACTTAGCACCCTCCCCCCCTGCAACCCCCTCCCCCCTGATCGAAATCCTGGCACCGCCACTGCGGGATCGGGATGTTTTGGCCTTGAGACGTTCCGGCCCTGGGACGTTTCGGCCTTGAGATGTTTCGGCCTCGTAGAAAGAGGGTGTAGAGAAAATGTAAATAAAATAGATTCAGCCGAAGAATGCTCTGACAATCTGTGTACGCTGATTTTCTGCCTGACAGTGCACATACTGGTTACTATTTCTTGGCTCCACTGATCACAGTGAAAACAAGTCATGGCTCCCGCATTATACTCAATTCATCAATTATTCCGTTGGTTGATTATCTGCATTATCAACACTGGAAGTGTTATTTTAAATAATATTAAATCTGAAAAGGTGTAATAACTTTGCATTTATTCGCTGAAAAAACTGTGGTTGAGCTTTTTCAATGAATAAACACGAAATGATTGGTGAAAGATATATATAAAAATTTGGGTTAGTCTTATCTAGACTTGGTAAAAATTTAAAAAGTGAGACGTTTCGGCCTCCTAAAGTGGGATGTTTCGGCCACGTCCCAAGCCGAAACGTCTCAAGGCTGAAACATCACGAACCCGCCACTGCTATACATTATATACCTGCTTTGTTATTTTGTGTTCAGTTTTAATTTCGATAAAATAAATAATTTTCACTTGTAACTTTTCTGTTACGTTTAACATCGCCGTAAAACAGGAACTCCAATTCACTGTCCTGTTCCTCGATACCTCACTGGACCTCTCACCTCCTTTCGAAGTACAGAGTATGAACTCTCCCTCATGTTGTTATGTGCAAAATAAAATGGATTTACGGCATAAACAAGTATCACATGGGGATTAAATGATCAAACTAAATAATCCTACATAATTTTGATTATTATTTTATTTCATGCATTTAATGTAAGATAAATATGACTGGAATGAAAAAATATTAAAAAAACAAAACGTTCACGTGTTCCGACACTCACCTAATTTCGTGCAGTAAAAGCCCACACTCAAGGGCCATTTTCGTTCTTGTGTAGTCCCCATCGGCTATTCTCACAGTCGGGGTGCGACTTATACAAAGGTACATGTAATAGTCACAGGGGAGGTATTTTGGCTGAAAATATTGGGTGCAACTTATACGTGGGAGCGACTACAACCTGGACATAATTATACGGAAATAAGCGCTTTTTGATTTGCCCGTTCTTCTGACGTTCATTGTCATTTTCAAAATGAGATTGCGAGGGGGTCGTTGTAAATTTCGAAGTTTAAAGTCAAAGTATGCAAAAACCATATGAACGGTTGTTTTGGCCCCTGTCGGTTCGGTTTTTCGTTTTGCGGCAAAAACTGAAACCGAACCGAAAAACCTCCATGCTCTATCGGGAATGTCAAATGGGCCTTTCTGTAGCACCCTGCTTTGAAATCTATCACACAAGAAAAGATAAGAAGAGGTCTATACCTGACTCTGAAGATGATATTTCAGAATAGTGTACACCAAATGGTATAAATAAAACAACTGTCACCAATTTCAGGTTTCATTACTGATAACACGGTTGAATTCTGTTTACCTGAAGTACATGAAACACAGTACCCAATACTATTATTGCAGCCAACTAGGCCATATCTTGACTATGTTGACAAGACGTGGCCTAGTTGGCTGCAAGAACAATATTGGGTACTGTGGGGAAGGAAAAAACTTCATGGTGATGCTGTTATCCGAGTCATCTGGTGTGGGTTTGTGAGTGGGTTTTTTTTTGTGTGAAATCATCTAGCCCTGCCTAGCAGCCAGTCTCTCGTGCCCCAATGATATTAGAAAATTCACCCATTCTATATTACTAAGTCTTCATTGTGTATATTCTTTTTTGTTTATCAATAAAATTCCCCCGTTCTGTATTACCAAGTCTTCACTGTATATATTCTTTCTTGTTTATCAATATAACAATAAAGAAGACATTCAATGAAGATTGAACTTCCGGTGTTCATGGAAAAACTTTGTCCCTCAAGAAAACAATTCGGGATGTACAGTTAAAACTAGAAGTCCTGTCATGAAATGCGCACAAATAGCACGTTGATATGTGCGTTATGGCCCAAGTAAAGCTATCAAATTCTGTATGTATGGCCTGTGCACAAGCAATGTTTCAGCCAATGGACCTCCGGGTAACCCGGAGGTCCATTGGCAAAAACATTGCATGTGTTTGCTATGGGTAACCAGGAGAACCTGCCGTGGTTTGGATGCCATTCGATATGGCAATTGCGCGCAATTCCAACGTGCAATTAAGCCTAGATAAGCGCACTATTCGTGACAGGACTTCTAGTTTTAACTGTAGGACTTCGAACCTTAGAAAATCTGCACCGATGTGGACGCTTCTGACAAAATTTCCTGATCATTTGACACCCGATGTTCTGAGCATGTTGTATGATGATCGGACATCTCGTGACCAAAAGGTATGGGCACCAAACACCCTGAGATTTGTGCATAAGGTGTTCAGAACAACACAAATCTCAGGATGTTAGGGTCAAGCACATCTGCAACTGGATGGGGAATTATTGACAAATGACAACAACATGATTTCGTGGACCAATGGACCATGAAACACCACGGTAACACAATTCATTATAAGTTTATAACGAAAAAAGGGGGAATGGGGTTGTTTTAGCAGCATTAAGGCATTGCATTGTTACTTAACATATATATAAGAAAGTTGATAGAATAAAACCACAGACTTTCTGACATTTATGTTATGTTACAATACAATGCCTCAATGCTGAAACGTCGCTTTCCCCCTACATGAAACCACTGATCTCATGATTCCAATTTCTTTGATCTCATGATTCCAATTTCTTATCAAATATGAACTAAGCACACAATTTCACAGTAGTTGGATGCATTATGGATATGTTGCAGGTGATATTACCGATATGGATTGAGACCATACCCCAATACCAGTCGAGTGCTGAAGGCATGGCATGGCCTGGTAACGAATTGGACACTTGGGTCAGATGCCTCCAAAGCCAAGGGCAAAATCATAAGAAATTCTGGTTGGAAAACAGCGCAAACATCAAAACAATTCTCACACTGGTAACTATATTTGAGATTAACCGGAAGACATCCATCAACAATAAGACCCCCTCCGCAATGGCCCAATCTTCCAGACCATGCTCAGGAACATGTACATGTATTATGCTGATACCCCAAGATGTACTGTGATGCTTGGATAGAAATTCTATCCCAGTATCACAGTACATCTTTGGGTATCATAGAAAATAGGTAATATTCAACAAACACATTTCACGGAATTTGATGAAATTTTAATGAACAAGACACAAAATGAAAGTAACCATCGCATTCATTGTCTGGAGTCGCAGTGAATACAAGACTATTGTCCTGATCATTGAAAAGTGAGTGTCGGCGCAAAAAGTACATTCATTGCATTGTAATCATTGGTCTTCGGAACCATAGAGAGCTGCTCTACACGTTTCGCATTTGCAATCAACTGCATCGTCAAGGTTTTCGTCAAATTCAAACTAAACATTATAGTTTTGGTCTGTGCTTTCTTTCCCTGGATTAAATTTGCAAATTATATTTGAATTTTCACAGATAAAAATTAACTCATCAACGGTCGCAGGGTCTAAGTTTGACCGTCATTTACTGATGACCATCCCTAAAACACTGAATACACGTTCTGCCGTAACTGATGTACCAGGCATGGCTAGGTACTTCTTGGCAACTTCGGCAACGCGCAAAAATTTCACGGAGTTGATTTTCCACTAAACTTGCGGATCAGTATTCGAAGGCCTCACCGTTTTGTATTCCTTGAGCTCTTTCTCCTGGTTGTCAACACTGGCATCACCGCTGTCATCAAAATACCCATCCAAAAGAAAATGCATCACCTTGCTTGCCTGGTTCAATTTCGACCGCTTACATTTTGGTATGTACTCACTTGTACCTGGCGGTTTGTGTTTCTGACAGAATTTCATCCACACCAAGTTCAACGTTGGCATCTGTCTCATTGACATCTTTCTGGGTTTTAATTTCATTTAAGAGCTGTCTCCAAACCTTCGACTTCTGATCTTCTGACAAAAAACGCAATGATTTGTGTCTGATATCCAGTGCACCAGACATATCAAAAGCAGATACAACAAAGTCCTCATCTTCAGATATGACACCAGGTTCAGAATAGAGTTCTTGCAGGTCTTTAGACACCGTATTTTTAAAATCACGCACCACGCTGCTGACCGAATCTTCAACCACCAGGTGATTTTCCAGTAAACCTTTAACAACTGGATATACCATACTAAATGTAGGGTACGCCTCGCTCTGAACCTAAGTAGTGGCCATCTATAATGGTTTCAAAACAGACGTTATTTCTTCAATAGTTTTCCAGACTTCGTCTGAGAGTTCAAGAGTTCTGGCATCTTCCTGTTTTGTGACAGTCCGGTCTTGAAGTACAGCAAAGATGGGCAAGCGCTGCTCTACCAAACAATTAAACATAAAAAATGTTGAGTTCCTGCGGGTCTTGATATCTTGAATAAGTTTATGTTCTGTGACTGAGAGCTGTCTCTGTTCAGCCGCGAGTGCATCTGATGCCAGTGTTGATTGGTGGAAATGGGCGACAACTTTCCGTGCAGCTCCTGCTGCTCTGCTTATTTTATTAACTGACACTGAGCTGCAGCCTAAGTGCAAAACATTGAATGTGTTCCCATTCTGTAAGACGTATCCCTTTTACAATATCTGAGGCATTGTCTGCTGTTATCGATGCAATCTTCTGGGGTGCGATATCAAATGATTGTATATATACTGGAGGTGTGAAATATCTGATGAATCAGCATACTCAGGTACAGCTGTACTCAAAGATGGTTCATCAACAATCTTCAAATCCTATTTCGTACACATGTGATGAATTACTGGAGCTGAACTCTGGAGTGCATTGCAAATTACCCTATAACGTCTGGCAGACTGTGAAGTCACTCCGCTTAAACAAGCAGAAGGCAGGCAAGCGAGGCACGAGGGGAGGAAAGAGACTTTCACTTGATTTTCCTAACTCTGCCAAGTTCCCCCCAATGCTAAGAAGAAGATCAGGAATACTAACTGTTATCTTAGTCTGTTAAATACACGTTCTTGTTGTAACAAAACCGAAATTCTCCATGATGTGATCGTCGAACACGACTTGGACATTTTTGTGCTCACTGAAACATGGCTGAAGGGTGAGGATGCAGCAGTATTGTCTAGCCTAGTTCCAGCAAATTATGGTATCCAGCAGGAGCTAAGAGCTGGGAAAAGAGGAGGTGGACTTGCTGTCATCTATAAACAGTCTGTGGGCTTAAAGAAGTTAAACTTTGGTCCTTTTTCATCTTTTGAAGTACTTTGTGTTACACTCAATATTAACGGCCAACTCGCACAGCTTGTCTGTATATACCGGCCACCTTCGTCAAGTCGTAACAAATTTACATTCGATGCTTTCATGTCCGAATTTAACACCTTTTTAAGCACGGTGACTTTACTTCCTGGTCACCTTATAATTCTCGGTGATTTCAATATCCATGTTGATAATCCCGACGACAAGAATGCCAAACAATTCATAAATCACATTTCCTCTGTGAATCTGCATCAGCTCGTCTGTGGCCCAACCCATCGTTCTGGGCACACACTCGATCTGATCATTGCTAGAGAAAATGATGACTTCATAGCTGTCAATAGCATAGCGGACAAGCATATCTCTGACCACTCCTTGATTTTATGCAATGATTCATTTGCAAAACCAAGAGCAGTCCTGAAGACTGTCAAAGCTAGAAAAACACGCAACATCGACATTGATAATTTTCTGAGGGACCTTTCATTATGTAACCTAACACAACTCATTGAAAATGAAGCTGACATCGGCTCAAAAGCTGATAAACTCTTCGAGACCCTAACTAAGGTATTAGACATCCACGCGCCTATCCAAACAAGAACTGTCACTGTTCATCCTAACATTGGATGGTACAACGATGAGATTAGAAAATTAAAGCAAATGTGCAGAAAAGCAGAACTCCGCTTTGTTACATCTGGCCTCCATATTCATAATGACATGTATAAAACACTTCGTAACAAGCTAAACTCATCTATTTAGTCAGCTAAAACGGACTGGGTGAAAAATAGCATTGCGTCATGTGGCAGAAATTCTAAAGAGATTTTTAAGATAGTCAGCAACCTTCTACATGTGAACGGGAAGGGCGAGCTCCCTGAGCACACCCATCTTTCCGAGCTCGCATCTAGATTCTCTGACTTTTTCAGAGATAAAATTTCAAAGATTCGTAGTGGCCTCGAAAATTTGGCCTTAAATTCAGTGACCATTGATGAAGACATATTGGTAGATTCTGATATCTCCCTTAATGACTTTCAGCCTCCCACAATGGACGAGGTTAAGTCAATTATATTGAAAGCCTCCTCCACATCTTGTTCTCTCAACCCACTGCCAACATGGTTTCTCAAAAACAGCTCTGTTTTAGACCACCTACTTCCCACCATTACTAGTATATTTTGCTCATCTCTGGCTCTTGGAACTGTACCAACAGCATTTAAGCATGCCCATGTTATTCCACTCCTGAAGAAATCAAGCCTAGATGTCAACGTTCTAAAAAACTACAGACCAGTCTCTAACCTTCCTTTTCTGTCTAAATGTCTTGAAAAGGTTACTGCCTCAAGAATTATTCAGCATATTTCAGATAATAACAATCTGGAAATATTTCAATCTGCATACAGACCCGGGTACAGCACTGAAACAGCCTTAATTCGTGTCAGCTCCAATGTGCCGAATTCGATGGACGATCGTAGGCTAACATCATTTGTGCTGCTCGACCTGTCTGCTGCGACTCAAAATACGCGGATCTGCCCTTGAGTGGGTACGTTCTTACTTAAGTGACCGAACGCAATCTGTGAAAATATGCGATACTCTATCAGAGCCCGTCGAGCTAAAATATGGCGTCCCCCAAGGCTCAGTACTCGGACCCTTACTGTTCACAGTTTACACCCTACCACTTGGGGATCTCATAAGGAAGCACTATGTAAATTTTCACCTGTATGCAGATGATACCCAGCTGTATCTGTCTGCTGATCTTTCCAATATGAATGACTCCTTAACAACACTGGAGGCATGCATTGAGGATATTCGACAGTGGATGGGGAGAAACTTTCTGAAATTAAATGATGATAAAACAGAATTTGTACAGTTAGGCGCCAAACATCAGCTAGACAAGGTTCCAATTAACTGCTTGAAAATAGGCGATAGCGCAGTTAGCTAAAGTAAAACTGCTCAAAACCTCGGTTTCACTTTTAATGATTGCTTTGATCTGCATAACCAAATCATAAAAGTGAGCAAAAGCTGCTTCCTCCAATTAAGAAACATCAACAAAATCAGAAAGCTACTTGACCAAAACACTCTGAAAACTGTTATACAGTCTTTGGTCCTGACCCGTTTGGACTATTGCAACTCTCTCTATTTCAGCCTTCCTCTGAAATCAATGTACCTGCTTCAACGTATTCAAAACACAGCAGCTAAGATCATTACCGGTGCGAAAAAATATGACCACATTACACCAATCCTGAAATCTCTGCATTGGCTGCCAGTTGAGTCTCGCATTAAGTATAAGGTATTGGCGGTGACACACAACATCTTACATAGCGACAAAGCACCAATCTACCTTAAGCAGGTCATCAAAGTACACACACCGTCGAGGAATCTCAGATCAGCTTCTGGGAGTCTCCTTGTCGTACCGCGAATTCGATCAACGGCAGGGAAGAGATCGTTCACTTTCGCAGCTCCCTCACTCTGGAACGCCCTCCCTCAGAACCTTAGAAAAACCCTAAATGCAGATCACTTCAAGAAAGCTCTGAAAACCCATCTCTTTCAAGCAGCCTTCGGCCGCTGATTATACCATTGTTACCGTCACCTATGTTTGCAGCGCTTTTGAGCAGCGTTTCGCTGGGAAAAGCGCTATATAAATAAATTATTATTATTATTATATTAATATTTTGTAGCTCATCGCGTAAATGCTCTCCCATATGATGATCAGTGATTTGCCTATTACAGAGAACACCCGTCTTGTACTCCCATTCATTGTCAATCAAGTGGTAGGTTACCGTTACATAACCCTGACTAGAAGTTCCAGGGCTGGGGTAATTGTAATTTGTAATTGTAATGAGTATAATTAATTACATGGTTTCAAAGTAATTCTAGTTTAGAACAGCTGGTCCATGTGTCCGTTGTTAATGAAATCCACTTTGAATTTTCAAGTAAAGATACAACACACTTTTGTATATTTCTTCATAGTAGTATTTTGTATACTTTCTTATGGTTTTGTGGCATGGTACTGAGTGAGAGAGGTCCAGTTCATGGATAAAGTTACGAAAACCATCACCCTCTACAACCGATAGAGAGTGAATGTCCTTAGCGCTCCACCTGACTAGTGACTTCGTAACCCTTTTCCACTTTTGTTTTGGTATCAATTTAGACTGCTTCTTTCCGTCAAAATTCAACTGGGACTGTCGGAGTGTACTGTCTTGTTCGGAAGAACCATGCATCTTTATAGCTGGATGTCTGTGCTGAAGATGGGATCTCATTGCTGAGGCTGATTCATTGTACTTTCGCTTGGATTGGCATAAAGTGCACTCAACAACTTTTCAACCATTTCCATTGATTTGGTAAAATGCACCCAGATGGTGGATGTCTTGGGTCTGGATTTTTCCTTTCCAGAAGTGCTTGCCATTTCGCAGTGTGCAAACTGAATCTTACTGATCAAATCAGAATCTGACAACTGACAAAGGAGAAATTTCCACCAGAAAATGCTAACTGACGTAAGCTGTATATCATGACAAGTCCAACTTTGCTAAACTCAAATTGACCACATGATTATTTTGCTTGACAAGATAATCATGTAGTCAATTTCGCAAAGTTGCAAAAGGTTGATTTGACGTCATCTCCCCACTTGAAGATTGCACTCGCAGATCGCCCTAGTTGATCTCTGTGCATCTGTGAACTCTGTGATAAGGGCCGCTTCCACATCATATTAGCCTGCAATTTGAGTTTTTTGATCGCTCAGACCTCCCGTAAATATTTTAAATTACCAATTTTATGAATCCCGAGGCAGCAAACTATTTCTGCGGGCAGGGGGTGGGGGGTGTGGGGGTGGTGGTGGCTCTTGTGGGGAATCAACTTCAATATTTGTTTGAGCCAGTGGCCAGCCAGCCACCCCCCCCCCCCCCCCCCCCCCCCCCTAAAAAAAAGCAGACAAAGAGCTGACTGGCTTCAACACTCACACATTTCCTAGCCCTGTACACTTTTTCTGACAAATCTGTGCTGCTGGGGGAAAATCAACTTCAATATTTGTTTGAGTCAGCGGCTAGCCAGCCCCCCCCCCCCCCCCCCCTCCCCCCCCCCCCCCAAAAAAAAAAGAAAGAACAGATCTATCAAAAATTAACAGAAGCTTGAGCGCAGATTTGTCAGAAAAAGTGTGCATCAGTGGGGTGGGGGCTAGGAAATGTGTGGGTGTTGAAGCCAGCCAGCTCTTTTCTGGCCTTTCAGCAATATAAACTGATATATATATATATAACGTGGGCCATCTGTTGGCTGTCAAGTGATGAGAAAATGCTGAAATTAGACTTTAAACATGGTATTTTCACATGTTGCAAGACGCAGAATGGGCCCTGTGTCCTGCAGCACACGAAAAGACTGTTATAATGGACAATTTATGACCCTTTATACAGAATTCTGAATATATTCTGAATATATTCAAGAATTTCAAGTTCCTTTCGAAAATTGGGGGCTGCCCCCCTCCACATTTCTCATGACATCTGCGAACATGACTGCCTGTACAGTTATTACTAATGTACACAAATTAAAAGATACTTTAGGTTAACATGAACTTACGTCGAAGCTATGAAATTTCAGTGTTAAATAAATGATGATGGCCGATGGGGCAGTGGTGCACTTAAAACTAAAATGCGTAACGTTAGTGAATTTACCTATCCTCCCTTTCACCACCTTAAAAGTAAAATGAGATTTGCGTTTTCTCTTTCGACAATAAAAAAAAACACAAAAAGGCACAACAGTTAAGATAAGGACTAAATTAGCTTTTAATAAGGAAATTTCACGTGATGGGGTCGGGAGGGAGGGGTTACACATTTCTGGCAGAAAAAAGATACCATCCTCGCGAAGATTTATTTTATTTTATTTATTTTTTTGGATTTTAACAACACAATAACAGCCAGGGTCATATAGTTTTGGTGACAGTTTTACGGGTGGAGGAACCAAAAGTACACGGAGAACCATTGAGCAACGACGAGCTTCCGCCCATTCCTCAGCGTCATAAACCCCGGTCTCATATCCCCCCACCCCTCTCAGGCCTGTATTCGGAACATTTTTGATAGTGACATAAGAGTTTGTGCACCCAAATGCCAGGCGACAAAATTTGTAGCTGATCATACTGAAATTACTGATGGGTAATGATAAGTTCAAACAAAACAATTTTATGTCAATCTGTTGACTGCTGATCCGCCTGATCGCACTCAGCATTTCCAAAACTGTCTTTATTTCAGCATAAGGGGATTAGGGAATTCGCAAAAAAAGTTCCTTCTTTCTTCCTGTGAATGGGTTCAGAAGTAATAACTTGTCATAAACGCTTTCAAGGATGAGTCGGACGACCCTGACACTGTTCAGACTGTTACCTTTCAAGTTCGCAACTTCGCAGACCAAGAAATAAGTTAGTCGAACACACCCCACAATTTTGTGATACAAAATGGGATTCTGAGAATAAAAGAAGTTTTCCAATGTGTTGATTATTCCTGCGGACCCTGTCGAGTAGCAAAAGCAAGTGAATCGCCAATTTATTCTATCATTTAACAGAAAATATCTATCAAACGACTAGTCGACTACCGATTTTCTTGTCGACTACTGCATAAAAATAACCGGTAACGATTAGTCGACAAGGCATCCCAACACTAGTCTTGTGGGGCTGGGAAACCTCATGGTGATGCTGTTATCCATTCGAGTCTTCTGGTGCGGGTTCATAAATGTTTTTCCCTGTGTCAAATCATCTAGTCCTGGCCAGAAGCCAGTCTCTCATGCCCCAATGGTGTATACAATTCCCCCATTCTGTATTACAAAGTCTTCATTGTATATATTCTTTCTTGTTTATCAATATTATAAGAAAAAAGACATTCAATGAAGATTTGGTAATCTTTTGTATGGGACAAAATGATATTGATTCAAACATACATAGTGATATTTGGTGAAAAATGGCCGGCAAGGAGACAATTCTTGAAACATAGTTCCCAGTATGGTTATTGCAGCCAACTAGGCCATATCTTGACTATGCCTGTCACACACCCAATAGCATGTAAAATTCCCCACATTCTATATTATCAAGTCTTCATTGCATGTACTCTTTCCTGTTTATCTATATCAACAAGAAAGAAGACATCCAGTGAAGATTTGGTAATATTTTATGGGGTAAGATGAAGTCGATTCAAAACTAGTGATATTTGGTGAAAAATGGCCGGCAGGGAGACACAGAATTTCTAACATGCAGGTGGCAGTCTAATGGTTAATGACTGGATTCGCATCGCAAAATGCTATACAAAAATGTGCAAATGCTAACCATTTTTCTTTCATATTGGCCTTATATTCACTATTTATCATCACTTTTTGAAACCAAGATGGAAACTGTTAATCAAATATTTAAAAACAAAAAATACCCTGAAATGATTATGCTAATTGGGTGTAACAAGCCCCCAATTTTCCAGCTAGTCCGGAATAAGACACTTAAAATTAGAAAAAGTGTGCCCGAGAGTGGGAGACTAATGCCCACAAATGTCGTATATAATGCAACAAGCTGTACATAAGATCAGAATAATCTATAGAGAGTAACAGCTTCACTCATAGTTACACACTTATTATAAGGCCAGAAGAGGTAAAGAGAAATCACCCCACACCCCCCCCCCCCCTCTTTTTTGAAGGAATTAACCTTCAAAACACAGGGAAGCGGTCTGTAATCAGTGAAAAAGCGGAAATGAATAATTATATTGATGCCTAAAAGGCTCCTGGTTATTAATTATTATCTATTAATCGGTGCTTAATGCCACATTAGTAGCTATGGTTATATTGTGACGATCTCGGATATTAAAATTGCAAGCTTCTAAATGTATGCCGCATCCAGAATCAGACCTGTTAACTCTCCCGGTTTCACCGTGAGTCTCCTGGTTTGATGCACCAACTCACGCTCTCACGGTCACATCCTATTTTCGCCCGATTTGACACTTTTCAAAAATAGTTGTCCTGTTCTATTTTGAAAATTAAACAAGTTGCATTGTATGCCAAATATATTCTCATACTGTCACGGTAACATGAAATGAAAATTATATAAACTCAAAATATAAATTAAATAAAAACATAATCTCTCAAGTATAATTAACTTCAGCTGACCTTTTATATATACTGTTGTTATGGTTCATACCAAATTTATCCGTTTTGTGTAAAAAAAAAATATAATTGAAAGTTTGTTGAAAACTGAAAAAAATATATTGTGAGATATCACAAGAATTAATTTACCTCCCCTTACTTAGAGTATTTTGTCTTCATTTTGAACCAGCAGGATTATTTTGTTTGTTTTTTTTTTTCACAATGGGAGTTATGAATACAGAGGGCACCTTCTCTAATGTGAGTAATACAAAACACAGTTCAAATATTTTTTAATAAAAATCGAAAACGAAATTACCACAATCACACACAACTTCATTGTACCAGCAACAACAGGTGTTTTTTTTTAAACAAAACGATATGTATTGTGAGCATTGAGTAATTTTTATTGTACAATAAAACCTGTCAAAAGATAATAAGAATGAATAAGAATGAATACAGACTGAACAAAGAATTTACATGAATAAATGGCATGAACGAAGAAGGAATGCTTGTGTTGGTTCTTGAACGTTTTGGTCCTGGGGCGTTTCGGCCCAAGATGTTTCAGCCTCCATGTTTTGAAGCACCGGGATGGGCTTGCATGAGCAAGGAAAAATGACCAGACTGAGAGGGGGGAGGGGTCCAAATTGTAACCGTTCAATCTACCAGAATGAGAGAATAGGATTCCCCTTTGTGTACCGCTTCCGGTTGAAGACTGGATTCAGGATATAGAACGGGATGTGAATAAAAGCCCGTCAGAGACCATCCCCAAACTACAGATGGTCTGTCACCTGGTGTACTCACACAAACCGTCTAGTGTGGGTGACTGAAAAGGGGCATTTAATTTTTCTGAGTAAAAAAAAAACCCATATGGCCACCAGTCGGTCATCTTGAATTTGATTGGGAAAAAAATTATGTCACACACTGCTCCTCACTGTGTCGATCATTTATATTGAGTTTCATGAAAATGCAGCAAAACTGTAGAAGTAGTTCGCTACACAAGTATTTTTCAAAATCCGATATGGCCGCCAATCGGCCATCTTGAATCCGATCTGGAAAAAATTTATGTTATGCAATGCTCATCATGGGGGGTTCAACGAATAAATCATATCGAACCACCACCACCTGCATTACTTGAATCGCAAGATAAGTAAGGCTGGTGCAGTAATACTAAAGCTTGGAACTGTGACAAATTCCTTTTTCGCTATAGGAAAAGGAAACCTCACACTACAATTCCAAAGCTATACTGCTGCTGCTATTCTCAATAAAGAGTAATACAGCTAATAGAAGTCAAAACAATCATGACCAATTTAACCCAGAATGACTCGCAATGCTTTAGTGTTAGTCATCTAGAATAGTATAAAACCGCAGGGCTCCTTCTTGTCTGATCAACTCCATAATGCCACTGAGGATGGAGAGGGATGTGATGAACATGGCACTATTGAAAGGAATACACCCGCTGATAAAGTGTCGACATGTCCCTTGAAATCAAGACCGTATGCCATAGCTCCAAACAATACACCATATAGACATAATATCCAAACCTTTCAAGAGGAAATATATTCCACAATAGATAGGATAAAAAATGAAGTGGGTGATGAAAAACAAAGTTCAGGCACCCGATCATAAAAACCTAGATGAACTCCTTGTGCCTCATATCGACTATAGAAGGAAATATATTCCTGAGAATGGAGCTAACTACAGGCATAAAAAACGCTCATTATTCTCACCAGGTGAATATGGCATCATCAATAGGACTAAAAACCTCAGACAACTAACACCAAACAATACCGTTAAGGAGAAAACAACCTCTTGTATTATAGCGGTATCTTGTCCGATGGGACAGTGGTCTCAGCCTAGCTGAAGCAGCTAAAGGTCTTCCTATTCGTGAAGACAATTATATGGCTGTCAACTACGGCCCTAGAAGCTCACTAAAGAAGAATTACAATGCTAGCCGCTAATGATAAGGAAAGAACACCGCTCATACTTCTAGCTAGGCTACTATGTGTCAACAATGAGACTAAAGTCTGTGACACTTAAGAAAACAACACTGAGAAGGAAAACTGCACTTTCCTTTAGCGGTTCTATTCCCAAAGACAGCAGTCTCAGCCTAGCTAACATAGCTTAGAAGTCTTAATCTCCGTGAAGACAGATATCTCGGTGGAATTTTTGCGACTTTAGAAAGCTCACTAAACGGAGACTTACAACGTTAGTCGCTCAAGTTAAGGGAAAAAGGGCTGCAGTTGATTCTAAAAGGCATCAACAAAAGGACTAAAAGCCTCAGACACCTAAGAATACAACATCGAGTAGGAAACAACGTACTCTTTCCTTTTAATGGTCCTAATTCCAACGAGACAGCAGTCTCAGATTAGCTAACGCAGTTAAGAAGTCTTCATCCCATGAAGACAGATATCTCAGTGAAACTTCCAACCTTGAAAGCTCACTAAACAGAGACTTACAACGTTAGTCGCTCAAGGTAGGGAATAAAGGACCGCTCTTTTAACGGCCGTGATTCCAAAGAGACAGTAGTCTCGGCTTAGCTACTGCAGCTTATTACTCTTCATCTCCATGAAGACAGATATCTGTGGCACCTGCGGCCTTGGAAAGCTCACTCAATGGAGACTTACGATGTTACCTGCAATGTATAAGAAAATACCACTGTAAAATATATAAGGCCACTATGACATTAGCCGCTAGTGATATATAAACAGACCGCTCTTAATCCACATAAGACAAACTAAGGCGGCAACAATAGGACTAAATGTCTGTGACACCTAGGAATACCACACAGGGAAAGAAAATGTAAAGTTTTCTTCTAACAGCCTTGTTCCAAAAAGATAGCGGTCTCAGTGTAGCTAACACAGCATAAAAGTCATACAGTAAAACCTGTCTTGAGAGGCAACTGTCATGAGAGACCACCTGTCTTGAGAGACCGCTGTAACTTAGTACTATTTGGTTGTTTTACTCTGTAGTGGACCTGTCATGAGAGACCACCTGTTTTGAGAGACCACTTTTGTCTGTCAAAAAGGGTGGTCTCTCAAGACAGGTTCTAATGTATATCGGTGAAGACAGGTATCTGTGTGTTACCCTGCAGCCTTAGACAGCTCACTAAACAGAGCAGGGCTTGATTTAACTGGATTAGCATAGCACTTTGCTCTCCAATTTCTGAATTTTGCTATTCAAGAATTATTAGTTTCATGTGCTTTTGGATCAACTGCTAATCAATTTTCCAGGGTGAATAGTAAACTGCTATTCAAAATTTTCAGATTAAATCAAGCCCTGCAGAGACTTACGACGTTAGCCACTAATGTACAAGAAAAGACCGCTCTAACAGTACATACGGCTATGGTGTCAACAATACCACTAAATGCCTCTGACGTCTAGGAATAGTCAATATAACACCAAGAAGGAAAAGACGTACTTATTCCTTCTAACAGTGCTATTTTCAAACAAGACAGTTGTCTCAGCCAAACTATGAGCTCTCGATCTTCTATTTGAAAAGAATAGATCATTGCCTTTCTTATACTATTGCTAGGCCAAGGGAGGCATCGTTAAGCGGACCAAAGGCCTTCAACACCAGAGCAGAAAGATCTTCGTCTTTCCTTTGCCCGGTACCTTATGCTGTTTTTTGCCCAGCAAATGCAGACTTTTGTTCAGATTCGAAAGAACTTATGAATGAAATTCATAATCTTAATGAGCCTTTCAGTTAGGGATGGAGAATCAACCTCTGCAGCCCTCTGACCATCTGAATGTTCCATCTGAAAAATATGGTCAACACCATCTGAATGTACAGATGACTGGACCAACCCAGCACCATCCGAGAACTCACTACCAGAGACAGTTGACGGCTGAACCTGCGACTACTGGGATGCAGCAATGCACAAACTGCAGCAGCAGGTCCATGAACGAGGCTTTCGGAGCAGCAGTTACCCGCTTCTTCACCACATGATGCTCATGGGACAGAAATCTGTCCCCAGATCTTTTGACGCATGTCCCGTATAAAAATGCCTCAAACCACTAGCTGCAGGTCGGACAGCTAGCCTGCAGTCTAACGAGGAAGAAGCCATAGCTGCAACCGGCTCCGGCTGCATTGTAGAAGGAGTGGCTCGGATTGCAAGCGTGAACAGACGCCCCAACTCATTAAAGTTTCTCGAAGCGGAAACAGTCGACCCTGACTGCTGACAGAACTGAGAGTGTTCTCTAGCTCGTGGTCTGATTCCAGACCTCGCCGAGCGTTCCATTAGAAACTTGTAGGCTTCTACCCCTTAGCGTGCTTTTCCATGGAAGAAGAGGAAACCGTAACAACAGCCGACCCCGGCTGAAGTGTGGAAGGAGCATCGAACTCGACTTGAACATTTCGGACAGGTGCTCTGGCTCATTGAAGTTTGTCACGACAGAAAACAGGCGACCCCAACTGTTAACGGGATGGAGAATGCTCTCCAACTTGCGATCTGACCCTAGATCTCGCCCAGTATCCCGTTGAGGAACTTGTAGGCTAATCCTCTTTGCGTGCACTTCCATGTAAGAAGAAGCCAAAGCCGCAGCCAACCCCGGCTGCAGTGTGGAAGGAACATCCCGACGTGGGCTCCGACTGTCCTCCAACTCGCGATCTGATCGCAGATCTCGCCAAGTGTCCGAAGAGAAACTTTCAGGCTTCTCCTTTTGCCATCGTCGCTGGGTGAGCTTTATTTTATGAGGTGCTTGCTCTACCCATGTTATACTAACCTACCCGGCATCCCAGTTCCCATATAGGGGCAACCGCTTCACCAGTCGAGCTAGCTGCATGCAGAGGATTAAGCGAACTGAGACCTCAATCCCCTGCTAAATATCATGAGCACCTTGGCAGCTAGTACTGTTTACTCATCAGAGTGCAACGACAGCAGCATGTAAAGTAAATGTGTCAAAGTACCATCACCATGTTGTTGTTCCTATGAAAAAGAGACTGAAAGACTAGTTTCAGTCTGCGATGAAAACTCCTACATCGGAACTTCACTGCAAACCACACAGATCGACACCCGTTTCCAACGTTTGCATCCCATAGTACAAGTATTCAAAGAGTGCAGAGACTACCGGCAAACAACAATCATTTAAATCCGAGGCTTGCTGGACTTACACAAAGTACCAATTATTATAATAAATCAGGGTTTCCGCTATACTGGCAGCGGGTGCATCGACCAGACCCATTCCCCCGCTGATCATACTATGATCAGTCAGAAAAGCTGGTGGTTAAAATGTCGAGTACAATGCTGTATCGGAGCGACACTCAGGATCCTTTGTTTCCACGTAATATAGGCACAATTATGTTCTATACTATGCCTACTATTACTGGCGACAACCTGATACCTTATAACCCCCAGACGAGAGGGGGAAACAAACTTCAAATCCTAAAAGTTGCTTATAAAATTTCGGACTCAAATTGTCGTGTTTGGCCCGAAATCACTGGCTTTTATTTTAAGCGACAAATGATGTACTCGTTTTGGAAGCTGTCACTTGTTTCAAATGAGTGTGCAGGCTGCTGTCAGGAGTTGTCTGAAACACACCCACAACATATAGTTTTCACAGTTTTCACAGTGGTTGAATATCATCAGAAAGATACTAATTGAACACTGCCACTTTCGAGCGGTGCACAACTCATTGTGAAAGAACACTGCCACTTTCGAGCGTGCACAACTCATTGTGAAAAACGGGTGTTCAGAAATTAATGAGAAAGTGGTAATTAAAAATAAAAAATAATTACAACTCTGGTATTTGAGAATTATATAACAATATAACCAGGGATATGATTTATGACTTATTGGTTCAGTAAAACATGCTCATTTATCATTTCATCATGCCCTGCAACATGTGAAGTTATGACTTTCTGTGTAAAATCAATTTTTCGAATGGAGCCAAGGGAGGCAACTATTTTGTTATTCATATTTCGCTGTGTAAATTTTATCTGGTCTTCATATTATGATTCTTTTATTGAGTTTGTGTGAAGCTATATTTTGTTTTATTCGTAAATTTTTTTAAAAATGTACATATTTAAAAAAACCTCTATTTTTAAACAGACAATGTTTGTCTGTTTTCAAGGGGGTGGTTTGCAGTGCTGATTGACATACTTAACGTCCATTTCTGGCTTCGACTTTCGAGAGTAGCCTGTACAAAAAAAAATGAAAACAACACCGCATGGTTTTCTGTTTGTTTTATTCATTAAATTGAGGATTAAAACCCGAAATCTGAAAATGAAACGTATGTACAAGATAATTATGAGAATTTTTAAAGCAAATTCTATAAAATTGGTAGGCGGTTTCCAAAGAAACGTAACATACCCAGTGGATATTTACTTGCCTTATATCGCCAATTTCAGACGCATCCCAACGCGTCTTGCAAGCACTATTACTCGTCCCGAAGCCACCCCCCTTCCCCACACACACACTTTGCAATTTATCCACTACAAGCACCCCCCTGGGCTTCTACACTAGTCAGTATGCTAATTGCACATGCATGACGTCACACGTCCGCATCATGGTTCTTTTCGAATATTACAGCGAGCGGTTGTAAACAAAGCTCAGTCACTGTTAGGATTCGTGGATTTTGTGTTGTTTTGGGTTTGTATTTTTATGAAACCTCCGACCAGATGTAGTATTGTGTGTCCCATGGGAATTTAGAGAATTGTAGGAGAAAAAAATACATATTTTCCACTTAAATTATTCAGCATTTTAGCGACCAGAATGTCCCCAGAGGCCCCCCTCTATACGCACGTGCCTTTGGCACGTGCGGCACATGCCTTCGGCATGTGAGTTTCACTTTCTTTAAACTACCGGACCCACAAATTTTCCCCTAGCGGAAACCCTGAATAAATACAATAATAATGAAGCCAAAAATAAGTTCTCTGCACTCTCAATAATAATACAGAATAAACATTGCAAGGATACATAACATAGACAATCACACAAATTTTCGAAATAAATTAAAAAAAAAAATTTTGAATGAAGTCTAACCAAGGGAACCTCATGAGCCCAAGAGCATCCCGATAGAGCCTAAGTGTGGACAAGCACTACCTAATTAAAGCTAAGTTTAGTATAAAAATATGCCCTCATTTGGTAAAGGGTTGCTGTCCGTAATAGCTGTCTGGGCAGCCATCTTGGATTTCTTCACAACACTCTGCAGGTCGCATTTATCGCATCAGTTCTCTTGAAATGCAGCAGGATGACTTGGTATGATAAGTATATGAGAGAACATCCTATTCTAATTACAGCTGGCCGCCCATAATAGCCACCACCTGCAATGACTGCCACAGCAACCATCTTGGATTTCTTCAACACAGGCTGTGAGTCGCACTTATGTATCAGTTTATTTGAAATTTAGCAGCATGAGTTAGGATAATGTGCAGATGAGTATGCCATATTTTTGTAACATAATGCCCCCCCCCCCCCCCCCCCCACTTCAGCCATTTTGGTTTCCTTCAAAAACACCCTGTATGTCATATTTATGCATCAATTTTGTTGAAGTTTGGGAGAGTGACAGAGTAGGATGAGAAGATAAGAATGCCCTTTGTTGGTAGCAATTGGCCATGTACAACCAAGAAAAAGATATTTAAAGATGTGGACATGCATTCAACATGCTTGGATCAATTTTTTCCCAGAATGCATTAATGCATTGAAAAAGATTGGTGGGCACAGGAAGATGCTGTAAATTTAACTAGAAGGGGTATCAGTACCCGTGGCTCACCAACAGGTGACCAATGTAAAGGGGTGGATGGAGTAAAAAAAAAAAGAAGTCCAAAACCTGCACACAAAAACCCAAAATTAAAGCAAATAAGCAGCTAAAGGGTTAAATAATATAATAATAGCCCCAAGAAGCATCCTAACATAAAATAGGAACCATGGCAATATGCTACAAGGTAAGTCGCCACTTGGAAGAAAAGAAAGACAAACCGCAAAACCTACACATAAATGTCAACAAAGTATCACATTTGTTTCAAAGGGTTAAAATTGGGAAACATACCCTGCAAATGTCACAGTAACCACCATGGCAATATGCCAGTAAGGTAAAACTCTACCTGAAAAATATCCACTTGGAAGAAAAGAAAGACAAACCTCCAAAACTGCACATAAAAGTAAAAAAAGTATCACATTTGTTTCAAAGGGTTAAAATAGAGAAAAATACCCTGAAATGTTAAGGTAACCACCATGGCAATATGCCAGTAAGGTAAAACTCCACTTGAAGACAAAATTTCAAAACCTGCACACAAAAGTCAAAAACCTGCACAGAAAAGTCAAAAACCTGCACACAAAAGTCCAAAATTAAAGTAAATAAGCAGCTAAAGGGTTAAATAATGTAATAATAGCCCCAAGAAGCATGCTAACATAAAATAGGAACCATGGCAATATGCTACAAGGTAAGTCTCCACTTGGAAGAAAAGAAAGACAAACCTCAAAACCTGCACATAAAAGTCAAAAAAGGTATCGCATTTGTTTCAAAGGGTTAAAATTGAGAAAAATACCCAGCAAATGTCACAGTAATCACCATGGCAATATGCCAGTAAGATAAAACTCCACTTGAAAAAAACATCACAAAAACCTGTACACAGAAGTCAAAAACCTATTCACAAAAGTCAAAAACCTGCACACAAAAGTCAAAAACCTGTACACAAAAGTCCAAAATTCAAGTAACTAAGCATGGAAAGGATTGAATAAAATATTACTATCCCTGAAAAGCATGCTGACATAAAACAAGAGGCCCCAGGGGGCCTGAGGGCGCTCACCTGACATGGTAGTCTAAATATGAAACCAGGGACTTGACTTGAATAAGCTGCATACGCCCCTCCTAAGAAAGGCATATACCAACTAGATGAAGCAGTTGTGCCCACACAATACCAAGGATTTTCCTTCTATTTTCAGTTCCTGCACTTTTACGTCCCAAAATTGAGATAAACGCATAAAAAACAGATTTTTTTTATTTTTGTTTGGAAATTTTTGAAGTCTCAAACAAAATATTTTCAGCCTAAAATTTTTTTTCTTCTTAAAATTGACCAAAACGCATAAAAAAACAAAAAACTAATTTCTGGATTTTGGTCAAAAATTTTCAAAGTCCCACCCGGCCCCCAAATTTTCAGTGTAAAAAAAGTAATTTTTTTTGGTCTTAAAATTGACTGAAACGCATACCCCCCCCCCCCCCCTCCCAAATTTCCGGATTTTGGTCCAAAATTTCTAAGTCCGGAACAGGACCCCAAATTTTCAGCCTAAATATGAACCCAGGACTTGGCTTGAACAAACTTGAATCTCACCCCCTAAAGATGCTGCATACCAAATATCAAAAGATTCTTATTGGTAGATCTGAAGAAGAAGATTTTTAAAGAATATTCCTCATACTGCACTAATTTAAAAATTTGGGCTGCCATAGAGAGCCTAAATATGGACCCAGGGAATTGATTTCAATAAACCTGTGAAACAATCTTCCAAAGATGTTATATGTGAAATTTGAAAAGTTTTGGAGCAGTGGTTTGGGAGAAAAGTAGTCTTAACCCTTTACCTAACATGAAAAGCAGACGACACTTGCCAAAAAAATTCTTGAATAACTAAATTTTTTCATTTTTTGTCTCAAAAACATAGGTTATGACCCCTCGTTGGAACGAGCTCGACGAGCTCGTTCCAACGAGGGGTCATAACCTATGTTTTTGAGACAAAAAATGAAAATATTTTGAAAATTAATTGGCGATTTTTGAGAATAGCGCTGGCCGGTTTTGGCCGTTACGTTGGGTAAAGGGTTAAATGTTTTTCCCATTACCCACAGTGTTAAAAAATGCTGACTCAGCACTTTTTCAAAGTCCCAGAAAAGTACCCCATGATAAAACCGATAGCAATTTTTTTGACCATTCCATTCTGTTGGTCCTAAGGAAGCTTCACCCCATATAAGAATTCTCAGTGCGGTGTAGTTGTGGAGATATGGGCGTTTTAATTTTTTCCTACTTTTAGCTTTTAGCTCCTGCGGTTCCCATGGGGCAACGGGAAAAGAAATTTGGGCATAAATTAAGTACTTATGACCCAATAAGCCCTCATATCAAATTTGGTCCAAATCTGCCTCTCGGTTTGGAAAGTTAAAAAATTTATAGTAATTTATATATTTTTTATACTTACCAATGACCCAGACATAGCTGGTGCTAACTCTTAAAATATAGGGCCAAACACAAATTTTGCCCCCCAATCCCCAAAATTTGCATCTAAAACTAAAGAAAACATGTCCTGAAAGGCCCTCCACATTTCGCCCCTACTGCGCATGCGCAGTGTCAAGGACGTTCCGAAATTGGCGCCATTTATCATTCTAATAACCAGTGCCTGGTAAGCGCTATGTACTCAGCGGGGAGGCAAGAGTTCCCAACTCCTGGGAGGGCCATCCCCGTCTGGGTCATTGGTAAGTATAAAAAATATATAAATTACTATAAATTTTTTAACATTTTTATACTGTACCAATGACCCAGACATAGCTGAATAGTAAAAAGGCTGGAGGGCCAAGGACATAGAGCAAAATGGAATACGCTCAATAAAATAAAATAGAGTCATCCCCTGTAGGGAAAAGAAGTAATAGGCCTTACATGTATCTTTCTTATTTATGATAAATTAGAAAGATACAACACCTTCCAAAAATTGAGCTTCATACATCCATGTACTCTATTAATATCCAATAATCCTTATACTAATAATTTTTAAAGTAAGCCAATAATAAAGTAAGTCTAGAGAATAGAGACTCTTATACTCCTAAAAGAGTGTGAGAATTGCATAATCATGTCCGTTGACATATGCAATATTCAAAAGCTATACTTTAAAAACTAAGACTTGAATGAATTTTATAAACTTAAACTTCTCACTAAACAACCATCCCAATAACAGCTCAGAATTACTAACTCCAGAGGAGGTATCCCCTTGTTTTCATAGTAAAAACAGGTGACCCAAGGGAACACCCTCCCCCCCCCTTTTCTTGCCCTGGGTCAAATAGCCCAGAGCGAAGAGGGCAGCCGAACGGAGACACTGCCGAAACAGACAGCCTACCTAGCTATAGTAGCAACTGTTAAGTGAATGACATTCTGAGCAGTAGATAATAGACCTAACAAAAGAGGCCTCCAGAAATGGACTCGATATTTCTGAGATAAAATTCATGAATGTGGATGGCTGAGCGCAATGAGCAGCCTTCAAAAATCTATAATAGCAACACTATTAATGTAAGCCCAAGAAGTAGAAGAACTCTTACTTCATGAGCCGAAATCTTAAGCACAACTGCTAAGCCAATGATATACCATAAGCAGTACGCTAGTTAATAGAATCCATTAACAATAAAATGGAGCGTAACGTCCTTCTACTAGACATCAAAGACAGAAGAAGCTTACGCCCTTGTAATAAACAGATATCTGTTTATAAATACATAAACTGTACCCAGAAAGAGTAAAGGCCTATGCCCATACGAAGACGGAAGGACCTTAAAATAATAGGTTCCGGATAATAGGAGCCTAACTCTTATGCAACAATCCAACCTAAATAGTAACGGAAGTATTGATTCCGAAACTATGAAAGTGAAAATCATCCATCGATAGTGCATGAAACTCACTGACTCTACAGTAAAAGAGAAACCAACAGAATTACTGTCTAAAAGGTCAGAATTTGAAAACTACTGTTTCCAGAGGCTCAAATGATTACTTAGCTAAATAAGAACCGAAGTTAAAATCCGTATAGGAATTTAATCTAAAGATTCTAAGTCTATTTATCAAAAAGTTACTAACTGACTTAGATAAAGAGACAAAAGACTCAATTGTAAACTATCGTAGAGTGCATAGGTATGAGGTAACATAAACCTATAACCTAAATAACAACAGGCTGCAGTAGATCTTGTGAAACAAGTATACTAAAAAATAGCAATGAGTAGTATGGAGGGATCAACAATATGAACATAATGATCCCTACACCACGACGGAAGAGCCTCCACTTTAGTCGCATAGAATAGCGAAGAAGAGGATCTCCTATAGTAAGAAATCGCGTCCAAAGCTCGTCCAGTACAGTGCTTACAATGCAATACGGACCACACAACGGAATACATGAAGGTTGCGACCTTGCTGGTTGTGATAAAGATGACACGATTTACCCAGTGAAAAAAGATCCTCACATAGAGGAAGATTTCACGTTAAGATCCACAGTAGACAAGAGAGTAAATTACTCATGATCTCTGTGAAGATAGAGATGCTATCAACAGAAATGTATTGTGGTTGTTTATCTTAGCAATACCTGCTAAAACAACAGCGCCGGAGGATACGCGTATCCTATCATTCCGTCCTATAGATCAATAGAGCGTTAACAGTATTAGCTCAGAGATCTGGACAAGCCAACACATACGTCTGCAATTGATTAGCAAGCTGTGTCATAAATAAAACATCATTGGGCGCTCCCATAGATAGCAAATCTGATTGAATACTTGTTTGTTGAGAGTCCATTCTGACAGCAACAAGCGACCCGTAAGAGAACGGGAGTGCGATAAAACAATCAGACGACCCAGAATATGACGGACCAAAACTGAACTTGGTGTACTATAACCAACAGACGGATTCTTTCCATTAAAATGAATAACGGAAACGAAAGAGTGCCTCCCTGGTTCCGGAGATACGCCACTACTGTCGAATTAAAGGACAGGAATTTGGGCATGCGTTTCTGAATAATGTTCATGCAATGACATAAAGCAAGCCTAAAAAACATTATTCCGCGGAAGTTAAACTGATAGCTAAAAGACTGCGGAACCCAAAGACCCTGGCACTTCGAATCCGTAGGGATCAGTATATATCTCAATCTGTTTGACTGGCAACCGTCATAACAGCCACACTCGGGTCCGGCAACTTCGGCGGCACTCTCTGAGTCAACCACCGAATGTTTGCCCCAGTCTGAATCTCTTGTAACACTAGATAGACAAGAGAATGTATAAATCGAGCAATTCATGGATTGCCGGAAAGTTGCCGTCGAAGAGAAGCTCCTCCGAGAACGAAGCGACTCTGAGAGAGTTCTTAACCTACTATCCACGCGTGGATGTAGCTAGGGCTGCGTCACGTCTAACCAACTCCAATCAGCCACTGAAGGGCGGAGTTATACGTGAACAAACTACTGCCCTCAAAAGAAATTACATTGAGAATAATATCCCGTAAATCTTTTCTTGAAGACGTAATGATAACGCCTCAGTAAGGCGGATTACGTATAATAAAGCGTCTAAGTTAAGTCTACTATACATAATGTCGTTCCCAACATTGAAATTGGAAAAGACATAAACGGCGAAAAAGAATATATGCAGTCTTTAATCACACCGTCTAGACGCATATGAACTCTCGGTATGCCCTGCTCTGCCAAAATAAACTATTTGTAAAAAAGATAAAATGGCAGAAATGAGCCACGCGGACAAGAAACTAAACTATCATGCTTAGTAGCAGGCTTGTATATATATATAAATATATAGCGTCGAAAAATAAAACACATGTTGTAATGACAATATTGGACTGCGTCGGTAAGTCAGGGACAAAGTCCCTGTACCGATCGAAAAATCCGAGTCCAATGACGCTATAAGTCTCTTATCCAAGATCGCAGCAATGAAGTCTGAAAAATAATCACTGGAAGAAAAGCCAGAAGATATGAAAGGCATCTTCCGATACTACTAAAGGGAAAACTCGAAATCTTTCGAATCCCTTTCGCCATCCTGTCGGACCCTATAAAGCGTTCGGTCGTCCGTAGCTTGATGCAACCGCGGACCGCACCGACCCAGCGCCGTCGGATAATTCCTGATTCGACCGAGAAACTGTCAATTGCTGGGATGCTGCGAAACAACTGTGCTAACTCGGATAGCACGTCCGTCACTGAGGCCTGAGGAGAAGCGGTCTTACGATGCATTGCCGCAGGAAGCTCCGAGATCGTTACCCCGTGCATACTTCCAATATGCGAGCGAACGGAGTGTATAGGCCTCGTGTCCCTTGGCTACCGGATGGCGCGACCTATTCGCTGTGGAATCACTGAATGCCGAAACTGATCGGATACTCGAGGTCACGTAGCCAATGTGCGGTCGTGTGCCCTGCTGTGAGGATGAGGAAGCATTAAAGACAGTCTCTCGGACTGTCAATATAACGGAGCGTCCTGAGCAACGGACATATGCTCCGAATGTAAAATATCTGAACCACAACATGCGGTCCCCTATGTTGTTGGCTTCCTCCGATCTGTCCTCAATCTGCCGTCACTGGGTGAGTACTAAAGTAATTAAAGTGCTCGCATCACCCAAATCTCCTTCCTAGACCGCAACGGACGAACCCGGCAGCCGAACCATTCGATGAATGTACGCTACACCGGGTGAGCTAGCGAATGTCACTCCGTAAGCGATAGACATATACCATGAGCACTTATTGCCGCTAACTCTTCATTAACTATGACGACAGAGGCACACTTTTGAAAGACATCTCCATAACTCTTCGAACAAGAAACGAGAAATGCTTGGATAGCAAGCATAAAATAATAATATATATAGCGTTGTTCAATAATTCGAAAGTTTGTGTGACATTATTGGACTATGTCGGAACCGAGGGACGATGTCCCTGAACCGAACCAAAAATTTCTAAGCCCACCGACGCTATCAGTTTCTTATCCGGCATCGCAGCATATGTTGTTCCGAAAGGGAAAGCTTGAAATCCTCCGAATCCCTTTCGGTATCCCGTCGGACCGGATGAAACTTTCGGACGTCCGTACCCGCTTCCGCGGAGCGTCCCGACCCTGCATCGTCGGATAAAATATATGCGACAGATTCAGTTGATGCTGGGATGCTGCGATAAACTGTGCTATTAAGGAAAGCACGTCCGTTCCCGAGGCCTGTGCAGTAGCAGACTTACGATGCATTGCCGCTGGAAGCTCCGTGTACGTTGACTCCCGCACACTTCCTATGCGAACGTCCGGAGTCTGCAGGCCTGGAGTCCCCGGCTACCGACCCAGCGCTGTCGGATAATTCTCGATCCGACACCGTTTCTGTCGGCTGCTGGGATGCTGCGATAAGCTGTGCTATGTGCACAAGAATGTCCGGCGTCGAGACCTGCGGAGGCGCAGTCTATCGCTGCTTCGCCGAGGGCAGCTCCGCATCAGATGGCTCCCGCATACTTTTCCTATGCGAACGTCCGGAGTCCATCGGTCTTGAATCCCTGGCTGCCGGATGGTGTGACCTGGTCGCCGAAGAATCCTTGATCGGCGAAGCTGGTAATATATCGGCGGTCACGCAGCCAAGGTGCGGTCGTGTGCGCTGACGAGAAGAGGAAGCCTTAGCAGTCTCAGCGGACTGCCTATACAACGGAGCGTCCCGAGCGACGGACATATGCTCCGCTAGCGACACATTTGTACCACAACATCTGGGGCCAGATGTTGTTGAACGAGAGAGGGGCCTCTCTCGCTTGCCGTCCGGATGGACCGGAACGAGCTATGAACCGGACTAAAAGGCTTCCTCCGTTCTCCCTCCGATCCGCCGTCACTGGGTGTACATTAAGTTAATTTTATAGTGCTCGCATCACCCCAAAATTCCTTCTAGACCGCAACGGACGAACCCGGCTGCCGAACCATTCGGTGAATGGACGCTACACCGGGCGAGCTAGCGGACGTCAAAGGCCGTCGAACCTACTAGGGTCCTCTTAGGCAATTGGCGTATTACATGAGCACTTTTCCGCTAGCCCTTCATTAATTGTGACGACGGAGGCACACTGTTGGAAGACATCACAGATACATCACCCTAATCTTGATCGTCTGAAATAGAAATTGATAAAGTAGAGTGACCCTGCGGGGAAAGGACCGGAGTGTCCAAATCCCCAACAACATACCGTGACATACGCTTCCCATATTGTCATCGAAATCATACGATACAGAACAGGAGTTAATGCGAGTACACTGACCACATATAGAATGATAATAAGGTCAGAGGAAGACTTCCTCTTAAAACAATTGATCAATATCCTTTCAATGTGAAAAGAAAACAAGTCCTGGTACTCGCACTAACCCCTGGCAATCAAAATACATAATAATAATATGATCCATTAATATAGAAAAAATAATTGAAATCAAAATATTTTGAAAAAATATTTTTTCAGAACAGCCCAAGTTTCTGAAAAGTAACGTTGAGCCCCAATGGATCCCAAGCCTAAGTGTGGACAAAAATTTTAAAAATATTTTAAACAATTTATTCAACACTTACGAACAATAATAATGTATCTAGATATGATTAAAATAACATAAAGATATTATTATTTAGAAATCCCCCCCTCACACAGAGGGCTGTTGTAAATGTAAACAATGAGTGTAAAAACACTAAAATAAGACTCCAGGCACCCAGGCCCGAAATCAGTTACCAAAAATACACCATCTGATGCAAAACAGAGACTTCCAGGGAAGAAACTGCAGAACATCAGATGGTAGATGCAGAACACAACGCCTAACCACCCGTAGGTGAAGACGTAAACATGGGGAAAGAACAGAATTCATTCTGTTATTCAGCTAAAACTCCCAAGAAATTTTAGTAATAATAATTACAGAAACTATGCCAAAAGCATGGGAGAATAGCAAGGGGGAACTTAAAGGACAGGGAGAGAGGAAAACACTTGAAAAAACAGTGTAACTAAATAATCAGAATGACAACAAAATGGCTGCTGCCTTGAAAATAGGTAACTTAACATAATTTCATTAAAAAATTTTAAGTTACAGCCCTGATAATATTCTGTCACACATTCTTTTCCTCTCCTCCTTTTCTATCCTCCTTAGAATCACCATTTCACTAATATTTATGTGTCTGGCATCATTTAAACTGAGATTTAAAAGCACAAAGATCAGTCAGATGTTAACTGATGAAGGGCCAAACTTAGAATGATAAATGGCGCCAATTTCGGAACGTCCTTGACACTGCGCATGCGCAGTAGGGGCGAAGTGTGGAGGGCCTTTCAGGACATGTTTTCTTTAGTTTTAGATGCAAATTTTGGGGATTGGGGGGCAAAATTTGTGTTTGGCCCTATATTTTAAGAGTTAGCACCAGCTATGTCTGGGTCATTGGTACAGTATAAAAATATAGAAATTTTGGGAGGGGCAAAAATTCTTGCCCCTCCCATAACGATGGCAAATATAGCCCCTAGAACTTCTCTTGAACAAATCTGAGTCTACACCCCAAAAGGAACCTGCACACCTAATATCAAGTCTCTGCTACTGCTGGTTCATGAGAAGAAGATTTTTGAAGATTTAGGCTCACTTTTTGGGCGTGGCCCTGCCAAGGAAGGGGTGGGTCAACTTGATTTGAACAAACTTGAATTGACATAAGGTACATGCACAGCAAGTTTTGTTGAATTTGGTCCAGTAGTTTGTTAGAAGAATTCAATAATGTAAAGTTAACACCGGATGCCGGATGGACAGACGACGACGGACGGAAAGTGATTAGAAAAGCTCCCCTTGAGCTTCGCTCAGGTGAGGTAAAAAAAGCAAAAAAAAAAAAAATCAAAACCTGCACACAAAAGTTCAAAATGTATGAATCCGGACGCCGACGCAGTCGACAACAGGGCTATGCCATTGGCTGGCGCAACTATCGATGGTGAGCCAATAAAAATCAGTAAAATCACATTGATAATCTATAGTACATGTACTAATACACAACTGATCCCAAAACATGGACACCTGATCTGTTTGCACAAGTGTTTAGCAATTCATATCTTTGGAGAGAACAGCTGATCATGAAGCAGAGTGAAAATTCTACTCACAAAATTTTATGATGTATATTTTGCAAAAATTTCCAAGAGATATAAAAGGTGCAGAGCAAAGAGTACAGGGCAAGAAAGCTGTAGCAGGCAAGGTATAAAGGTCAATTACAAGTTTCACCCTAGTCTAATTGATCTGGATCTCAGAGGCTTTACAGAATTTAACACTCTGACGGTCACAGATGACCAACAATGATATTTGGGGTAATTAATGTTATGCTGCTAATCTGTAGTTTTATTGCTTATGAGTTGGAATGTTGGATGAGCATATGAAAAATCAGAAAAAAGACATTGGATCACACCAAATTAGAAGGTGGTGTTTAATAATTAGGCAAATATTTCTCAAAACTGACGTACTAACTATGGAAAAAAATCATGTTAATCACCTGGTAAGTTGCCCATAAGAGTAAACAGTTGTATTCCATTTGTACTTATGCACTAGCGCACGGCCAGCCTGTGACCCCCAATTGTATGCGCAAATTAAGCCTGATTATGTTCAAAGCATCTGTATCCAGACTCGTCAACTTATGTTATAAGAGGAGGCAAGTCATTCAATGTCATTGGTTTTTCATACAGAAACCTCACTAGAAACAATTTATGCCGTACACATGGGAAGTTGTATTTATATTGGGTTTTCCTGAACATGATCAGCACGTTCAGAAAAATTATAAATTTAAAGTTATTTGTATATTTTTTATACTTACCAATGGCCCAGACTAGCTGGTGCAAACTCAAAGTTATCAAGGGCCAAAAACAAATTTTGAACCCACCAATCCCCCAAATTTGCTTGCAAAACCAAAAATTAAAAGTCCTATCTGGCCCTCCATAGATTTACTCTCTGTGCATGCGCAGCCGACAGGAAGTGACTGGAATTGGCACCAGCATCATTCTTTGTAGAAGAGAGTACTACATAACAATGAATTCCTGGGAAAGGCTTTCAGTGAACTACTGCCAAAATTTGTGGCATTTTATAAAATATAAAATATACAAATTACTATGAATTTATAATATTTTTATACTATAACCCAATGGCCCAGACTTAGCTGAATCATAAAAAGGTAGAGGGCTAGGACTTCAGAATTAGTAGACCAACATAGCTCCAAGCCTGTAATCCAACTTATCCAAGGTGAAAGGAAATTAAATTTAAAAGGAATTACACGTATGTGTCTCTATACAGTAATAGAGAAGACATATCAAAAATAAGGAGCCCAATTTAAGTAATTTAGTAATCTTAGCATGAAGACTATGCTAATTTGGATGTAACTAGTTCCTAATTTTTAAGGCTAGTTCAGACTAACCCCCAAAAATTAGGATGGCGTATTTGAGAATGAGAGAATATCCCCCACAAATATAAGCCATATACAATAAAACACAAGCTGTATCCAGGATATAATTACAGTCAAAACAGCTTCACTCATAGTTACATATTTATCAAACTGGCAGAGAAGTAAAATATCCCCCCCCCCCCCCTCCCCCCCCCACTTTTTTGGATGATTCTTCTTCAAAAAGAAGAGGGGAGCGCTCTGGAATCAGTAAAAGCGGTACCAAATAACAAAATAAATATTTGTCGAATAGACACCCAGGTATTAATTATTATTAATAAGTTAACTTTCTCGCGTTTCGCAGTATAGCGAGAAATCTAAATTTTATAGTAAATTTCCTTTCTTATTATACCTACCACAATTGTTTACTACAGGCTTGCACTACAGTGGAAGTCCCTAACTCGGATAAAATACTCTCTATTTTTGTCTTTCCCAAGCAAGTTGGGAAAGAAAAGTGGTTCAAAAGCACCAATAAAAATAAGCCAAAACTGGGTCGAGTGCAACCGGCGCAGACCCAGTACGGGACGCTCTCTCCCAAGTACAACTCCACGACTTCCGTTGCCAGTGTGCATATACCGTCTCTAAAGACTCCATGTAAACAATTGTGGTAGGTATAATAAGAAAGGAAATTTACTATAAAATTTAGATTTCTTATCAACCCACTCACATTTGTTTACTACAGGCTGAAAAGACAAAAGGCTGGAGGGAATCGCATAACCAACCCCCACATAACCCTAGTGCACTGGAACCGTGAAGTAGATGGAAGAGGTCCCGAGGCTTATCAACCATAATGTCGCAATCATTGGTAAAGGACAATGAAAAGAGACATATGAGCCTGTGTGACACACAGACAGAAAAAGGGCAGTAACAGCACAAGGCTGAAACTGACCTTCAAGAAGCCTAATGGCTATGGCAGACAACAGCCTGAGCAGAAGAAAGAGGACCCAGGGCAAAAAGGTCCTCCGACTGCTCCTGCAACTGGCGTAAATAAAAGGTGGAGAAAGTAGAAGCATTTCTCCAGTAGGCTGCCTGCATAACATCCGACAACTTGACGGAGTTAGAATAAGCCCAAGAGGTAGACAGTGCCCGCACCTCGTGGGCAGAAATACGATTGGTAATACAATCGCCAGCTGCTAAACGACTATAAGCCGTACGAATAGCAAGACAAATCCATCGAGAAATGGATTGAGGAGAGATCTTCTGTCGACCCGGAATTAGAGACAGAAAAAAACGTTTTCTGCCTTTCCGTATGAAGCGTGTCCGATCAAGATAAATGTGAATAGCACGGACCGGACAGAGCAAAGGGCGAGTACCCTCAACAGAGGGAAAAGCCCTGATACAGATAGGAGGAGGAGTAGTATCTGGTAACTGATTCTTAGCCAAAAAGGAGCAATCAGTGGTAAAAGTAACACTGTTGGGAGAGCTCCTAAAAAAGGCCGGGTCAACCGAGAGGGCGTGAAGCTCACTAACCCGTCTGGCCGAAGCAAATGCCATCAGAAAAGCCGTCTTATATGTGAGAAAATGCATATCCACCTGGGATAAAGGTTCGAACGGCGCCCCCCCCCCCCCCCCCCCCCCCCCCCCCCCCCAAGCAAAGCAGCACCCACGAAAGATTCCATCGTGGAGTAAGCTGCAAAGTCCGAGGCCTTTTCAAAGAAAAGTGCCGAACAAGCTTGGAGAGGTAAGGATTAGTGCCGATACGACGCTTCCCCACATAAGAAAAAGTCTCTGAAAGCATAGACCTGTAACCCTTGATGGTAACAGGTTGGAGATCCCGAGAATCAAACAGATATACCAGAAACTCCGCAATCTGTGAAATCGAAGGATTGGCATAATCAACAGAGTGATCAGCACACCATCGACAGAAGACCTTCCATTTAGCTGCATAAGCTAAACCAGTGGAGTGCCTCCTTGAAGAAGAAATGCACTCCACTGCTCGTCTCGAAAAACCTCTACGGAGGAGACAGGACCTGACAAAAGATATGCGTGAAGGCACAATGAAGTCGGGTCGACGTGAAACCTCCTCGGGCGACCTTGACAAAGAAGGTTGCGACGTAGCGGGAGACGTGCCGGAACCGCCGCCATCAGCAAGCGGAGCTGATTGATCCACACCCGCTGACGCGACAGGGGAGCGATCAGAATGATTCGACAACTGCAGGTTCGAATTTTGGCGAGAACCTGAGGAAGAATTGGAACCGGCGGGAAGGCGTAGCCGACTAGACCGTTCCAATCGAGTGACAGAGCGTCCACGGCAAAAGCCAGAGGATCTGGACACGGGGACACGAAAGTGTCCACCTGATGGTTCCAACGAGTCGCAAAGAGGTCGATGTGGGGACGTCCCCAGAGATCGCAAAGCGACTGGAACACTGCCCTGTGAAGCATCCACTCGGTGGAAATAACCCTGCCCTGTCGGGACAGGGAGTCGGCTAGGACGTTCAGACGACCGGGAATGTGACGAACAACCACTCCGGCGTGAACATCCTGAGCGAGCAGTAAAAGATCCCGAGCTAACTTGTACATCGGAAGCGAGTGGTTGCCGCCCTGGTTCCGAATGTAAGCAACCACTGTCGAATTGTCGGATAGTAGAAGGACCTGGCGATTCGACAGGTGAGGGATCCACTGCCTGAAACTCAGAAGAAGAGCAAGAAGCTCCTTCTGGTTGATGTGTAGAGCTGCTTGATCCTGGTCCCACATCCCGTGTAGGGAAAGACCGAGAGGATCCAACGTCGCACCCCATCCGAGATCGCTGGCATCTGCCGTCAGAACGCGATCGGACGTGGGTAAGTCCAGCGGAACACCCTGCGTAATCCACTGAACATCTGTCCAGGGAAGAAGGTGAGGATACAGAGAGTCCGGAAACGGAAGCACCTGATCCAGAGAATCTACATTCGGTCTCCAACGACTGAGCAGAAAGTGTTGGAGAGGTCTGACACGCAGCCGACCTAGAGGAATGAGATCCGTCACTGAACCGCAGAGACCGATCAGCCGGAGAAAACTCCGAGCGGTCGCGGACCTGGACTGGGACAGAGTCAGAGCAAAAGCTGAGAGAATCACAGCCTTGGCCTGGGGAACAGCCACCAAATTGAATTTGGTTTGGAAAGACATCCCCAGATGACAAAACGACTGAGAAGGGACCAGGTCCGACTTCTCCTCGTTGACTCTGAATCCTAGCGACGTGAGCAAGCTCAACAGAGTGGCGACATCCGATTCCAGTAAGGCAGCATTGGAATGGCTCTGGAGGATATCGTCCAGATATGCCGAAGTAGTCACCCTGGACTGTGTGCGATGAAACGCTATCACATGCGACATCAGTCTGGTGAACGCCCAAGGAGCCAGGTTGAGGCCGAAAGGCATGGCCTTGAACTGGTAAACTCGCCCCAGAAAAGCGAACCTGAGATACTTCCGTGACGCCCGATGCATCGGAACGTGGAAGTAAGCGTCTCGCAGGTCGATGCTGGCTGCGAAATCTCCCTGGTGAATGGATTGGCGGACCGACCTGAAAGTCTCCATGCTGAACTTGGGAGCAATGATAGACTGGTTCAGGATACTCAGATCGATAACCGGTCGGAGTCGGCCGTCCTTCTTCGGCACCAAGAACAGGCGGGAATAGAAACCCACTGACTGAACGTTCTTGACGACCTCGATCGCCCCCTTTGCCAGGAGATTGGCAATCTCCGTGGACAAAAGTTCCCGACGTAAAACGTCTGAAGGAACTGTGGTTGGAAGAGGCACCCTTGACAGAGTGGGCTGCCGTCGGAAGGATATGCACAGCCCGGACCGAACAACATCTAACACCCATGGATCGGATGTGATGGTGGTCCAATGGTCTGCGAACTCTGCTATCCTTCCTCCAACCTGGGACGAGTCGAGGTGAGGACCTTCATTTCAAGCCCCGACGAGGCCCGCGAGAGGAGAAACCACCTCCTCTGCTAAATGAAGAATCCTGAGACTTCCCTCGATTCTGCCGACCCCTACCTTTACCCCGTGAGTAAGAAGTAGAGGCGGCGGCAGAAGGACCAGCCTTTTGCTTCACAGAGGAAGCAGAAGGGTACTTGTTAGGCTTGGAACGGCCCTTGCCTCCCCGAGAAGGCTGATCAAGCTGACGAAACAGCAGCTGATCTTTGGAATGACGTAGGACGTCATCCCGGACCGTCGACACGGAACTATGGAAAAGTTGCGGACCTGCCAAAGAAGCAGATCGAAGAGTAGCACGCTGCTCCTTGGGAAGGGATCGTCCTGTGTCCAGCACAGCGTCCCTTCGAACTAATTCCAAATTGGCCGTGTTACAGGCATGCGTGTGAGTAAGGTGCATAAGCGCCTTGGACAGCACACGCAAAGGAGCCTGTACCTCGTCAAACTTATCTGGAGGCAGATAAGCAGCCAAAGCTGAGACGACGTGATCTGAGAGAGAAAGCATGCCAAGCATCTCTCTAGATAAGCCCAACGTGGACTCCAGAGTCGTCATTGGAATGACGGCAGACTTGGGCTTGGAAAGCCCGAGGGAAGTGGAGTCCTGATCCAGAACCGTCAAAGTCTGGCAGACTGACGGATTGGCGGAATCGTAGGAACGATAATGCACAGGAGGCAAAAAGGTGTCAACCCTGGTGAAGAACGAAGTCTTCAAAGCCTTGGAATTCAGCTTGGCATCCAATGCTGAAAAAGCCTCAACCACCTGTACCGACTGGCACGGTCGAAGGCGCCCAGAAGCAGGTTGCTCCATAGGCTGTTGGCGCGCGACCGATGATCGCGGCCAGGCTGACACTGTCGGCTGGTTAGCAGGTTTGAGCTCAGGCAGAAACCCAAACACAGTCAAGAGCCGCCCCCAAGTCCGAAGACTGCTGGCCCTCGACCTCAAGCATGTCGGACTCCTCCCCAGAGTCGGAAGACACATAGCCCATCGTGGGCAAACCAGCCGACGCCTCCCATGGTGTCGGGACACCAGAGGAATCGGAAACCGGCCTGTTTCCAATCCCGGGAGGCGGCGCCAAAGGAGGCGCCCGGAAACCACCCATAGCCTCGCTGGAAGCAACAGGAAGGCTCTTAGAAAGAACCTGAGTGAGTAAGGAGAGGGCCTAAGCTCACTGCCTGTACCGACCGGTTCGACAGGGGAGCGAACCGGCAAAGTGGCTTCACCTCTGACCCTCTTAACCAGCGAAGGGTCACGATCCTCCAAAACACCCGACGCGGGACGACGGGCGGCAGCCGAAACATCTGAAGGCAGACGTGTATAGGGGTACGATGCACCCCGAGGATCAATATTGCGAGAACTCATGAGAGTCACCGCCGACCTCTGCGGGGCAGAAGGTCCAGGCTGCACAAAAGGCGTTGGTCCCCCAAAACTGGTCGTGTGACCAGAGTGAGTAGACGGAAACGCCACGGAGTTCATAGTGTTTCCACTACGAACATCCGAATCCAAAGACACAACTGTGGTGCTCGACGGCGAAGAGACCACAGCGATGGGCTCGGCCGGCAGCCCCTTCCGACTTCGCCGAGTTGAAGTCAGGGAAGGCTGAGGCCGATATCCCACGTCTACAGTATCGGACAGTCCTGCAGTCCCCTGCAGCGAAAAGCCGAGGCCGGCTGAAACAGATAACGAAGCAGATGGGCCAGCAGCAGTAGTAGATACGTCGAGAGTCGTTGAGGCTGGTGAAATAGTGGAGAGAGCACACCGGCTTGGCTCCGAAGGAGGAGTCACAACCCTAGTGACAGCCTCAGATGTCGACTGAAGGGGGACCGTAGTCCCGGAACCAGGCATCTCTACACCAGAACACTCAACGGCTCCCGCAGTATCCACCACAGGAAAAGACTGCACATCCCCCACGGAGGAGGAATAACTCCCACCAGACAAAGTCGACTCGGGAGGCCCCGAACGACCACGTTCTCCTTTCCCGCGGGAGCGGGAGGCACGGCCACGAGAACGAACGACACAGTTTACTGACGCCCAGAAGGTGGAAGACCATGTTCCACAGACACCACACGGCCGCTCGGCCGAACACCCATTACAGGAGGAACAAGACAAATGTACATCGTCCACATGCTTTGGCAGCAGACATTGCCCACAGGGAATTGTCCTGGGCATGATAGAGGTGAGAGGAGCAGAGAAGTGGAGATGAGAAAACAGAACACCCCCAAAGAAGAGAGAAAGGTGACAGAAACAAAGACCCCAGAAGGTCGACCGGGAACCACCCAACAGGAAGACTACTCTCAAAAGAAAGAAGAAACACTGCAGGAGTGGTACCCCGCTGACACCTAACTCTAACACAATTTGAAAATTTTGCAAAAAAAGCATTAACAATAATTGTGAAAAAATCTAAGTCCGAACCGCGTGGCACGCGAAATTCGCGAGCGACTCGAGAGAGAGCAAATAAAAATACATTATGGACATATAATAGAAAAGAGAATATATAAAACACTGTTCCTGAGAATACAAAGGATACACTGTGGTATAATGAATCAGGAATCATCAAACATCGAGCTGGTGGAACACTGATAAGCGTGCAAAAACATCTCGACACGAAGCGGATTTCAAAAAGAATGAGTCTTTAGAGACGGTATATGCGCACTGGCAACGGAAGTCGTGGAGTTGTACTTGGGAGAGAGCGTCCCGTACTGGGTCTGCGCCGGTTGCACTCGACCCAGTTTTGGCTTATTTTTATTGGTGCTTTTGTACCACTTTTCTTTCCCAACTTGCTTGGGAAAGACAAAAATAGAGAGTATTTTATCCGAGTTAGGGACTTCCACTGTAGTGCAAGCCTGTAGTAAACAATTGTGAGTAGGTTGATAAGAAATATATGTATTGTGGGTACGGTAGTTAAAGGGTTAACAGCCTTAACGGCAGTGTCTTAACACTGTAGTCAGTTCATGTAACGGCTGAGTGAATAACGTGTTATCAGACACGGGAGTTATTAGTTCGTCACGCTGAGTGACCAGTTTATGCTGATGTTGTGTTACTGTCATTTCTAGCCATATCACCGCAACGGTTACATGCTTCATTTTAAAACAGAAAGTGTAAGGATGGAGGTCGGCATCCTGACCCTGAGGTCAATTTTGCATACTCCGACTGCAGGTTTCCAGAGTCTTTTGCCACAAATAGGCTTTTATCTCTGGTTGTTCCTGGGTGGCTTGTTGACCGAAGATGGGGTTTTTCTCTGAAGTTTAATATGCTAGAGTATTTTCTCTGTTGATATTTGTGTAAATCTAACGATACATGTCAACCTGTCATTACTGTCACAATGAAGATTTCACTCCATATTTTTCATATTTAATGTCATTAAATATGGGTATCATGGTAACCGTTCTAGCGTGTACTCGGCTACTTGCAGTAGATATTTATTATCTTTTTACACACAGGTGTGCTATATATCTATCTTAGAATTATAAGAAGTATACACTATACATTGGTGCTTAATGCCATCTGCCCATGAGGTTGCCCTAGAACACGACCCCACTTGTAATGTATACCTGAGTCGGCATATGCCGATAGGTCGAAAACCTTTGATATAATATATAACATACACATGTCCAATAGAATCACAATGGACAATCTCTGGAGAGTAAACACACTTCCAAGGTAACCCACAGACGACCCCATTAAGGTGTACAATAAATTTCAGTAAATAATAATCCCAGACGTGTTCTATCCGATATCTATGTTCCTAGAAACGTGGGAATATACGAGAGTGTAAGACAATATGTATTCGATTGGGTACCGCAATTAATAGAAACCTGGATCTAGAAATGGATCGAGCTATGATTAACAGACTCGTCACGGACCGCCCCCGAAATAATTCTTTGTTTCTAAGGTCCTTAACATTCAATAATTGAAATCCCGCATGTAATCATCTGAATACCAGTTAACTGACTAGACAGCCTCCCAGATACCCAAAGGATAGCAATTTATTGATGACGAATCATATGCTCGTATGTGACATACAGACGAACAACCACAGGAAACCAACCAACTAAAAAGTGGATATCCCATGAGGTCGCCATAGAACACGACCCCTACTGCGTACGCTCGATGATTTGGGCATGGCGACACAAACGTTGGTGACTGATTGTTCTGGTATGTTGCAAACAGTTCTATCATGGGACGATCCCACTGGTAGCAAATCTGCCTGAATATTCGTTTCTTGAGAGTCTGGACTGATGGCAACAAGCGACCTTTTCGAGAGTGAGTCTGCTAGTACATTCAGACGACCCGGTATATGACGGTCAGAAAGATAAACATGATGATTCATGACGTATAGAAGAATCTACTCCATTAATTCGCAGAATAGCACTGAATAAGTGTTGCCTTGGTTCCTGATGTAAGCTACTACTGTCAAATTGTCCGACAAAAACTGAACATGGAAGTCCACTATTATGTGAATCCAATGTTGTAGCGCTAGCCATATTGACATCTCTTTGATGTTTATACGCTTCTCTAGGAACCGAGGGTCCCGAAGACCCCGACACTCCAAGTCTGTGGGACTTTGGCTCATGCCCCAACCCACCTGACTCGCATCCGTCATAATCATGAAAGCCGGATCCGGCAGTTGCTGTGGAACTCCCAAAGTTAACCACTGAATATCTGCCCAAATCTGAACCCTTGTTTTACTAGGTCTGTTAAAACAATACTGGTTTAGAGCGAATGCGTCTTCACTCTCCAGTTCTGAGTAAAGAATATCTGGATGGGACACTTGTGCAGGCAGCTCATCAGAATAAGATCTGCAGTCGCTCTGCACAGCCCCATCAATCGCATGAATTCCCTCGCTGTTAATGCGTCTGAGTGTAGACAAAAGCGAGCATAACAACTGACTAATTTCGCTCTGGGTAACGGTAGACGAACCAGATTGTTGTGAGTCTCAAAGCTCATTCCCAAGTGAGCGAACGACTTGGATGGAGCTAGATCCAACTTTCTCTCGTTTACGATGAAACCGAGACGTTGGAGCAAAAGAAGCAGATTCTGAACAATGTTCTGAAGAATAATTCTGTTGCCGTATCTCTGTAGAATGTCGCCCAAGTAAGCTGACATTACCGCAGACGAATGAGCTCAGAAGTATGACATTACCGAGTTCATTATTCGAGTGAATGCACAGGAAGCCAGGTTCAGACCAAAGCACATTGCTCTGAACTGATACACCTTCCCTTGTACGGCGAACCAAAGGTACTTTCTGAATGCCGGATGTACCAGGACAAGAAAGTACGCATCCTTTAGATCTATGCTTGCTGCTTAGTTATTCACTCGAACGCTCGCTCTTACTGACCAAATGGTCTCCATATAGAATTTTGGAGCCATGATAAGCTTGTTTATCCAGCTCAAGTCTGTTACTGGTCGGAACGAGCCGTCTGGCTTCGGTACGAGGAACAGGTGACTATAAAAACCCTGAGAATCCTGATTCTCGACGACCTCTATTGCTTCCTTTAATAATAGAGCCTGTACCTCCGCTAGGAGAGACTCTCTTTTGAAAGGATCTGACGGAAAATCTGTCCAACGCAGACATCTTGTTAGTGGGGATGCCGCTCGGAATGACAGCCATAGGCCGTCCGAGACTACACTCATTACCCACTGATCTTCCGTGACTGCCATCCAGTTTCTCACGAAAATGATACCCTTCTGCCAACTGGCAAGCAATAGAGGTCTTGAACATCACCTGTATGACCTGTGAGGCTTACAGGAGGAGAAACTACATCCTCCCCACGAAGAACTTTGTCCCGTCGGCCTAGGGGCATCTGACCGATAGTCCTGATCAGACCTATGCCCCTTTCCCGAGTCGCTATATTGATGACCTCCAGAGTAATTGTAAGAGGGTTTCTTGTAGCCTCGTGAAGAGTTCCCTTTGAACGTTTAGATCTGGAACGTCCTCCTTTACTCTTGTCTGCTGAAGCAGGTTGAAGAGACGCGGTCTTCATTAGCAGATTGCTTGACACTTCGTACTAGCCTGATCATAGACTAACAAAAGCTTGTCGTCCAAAATAGTATGTCCAGAGACCGGAGCGACCCAGAGAGAGCTTTTCACCTTGTCATCTATAAGTGATGATGAAGCAAGGGCAGCATCACGTCTGATTAACTCCACATTTGCCACTGCAAGGGCAGAGTAATACATGGTATACAAATTGTCCTGGAAAGAACTCTAAGAGAGGTACAAACGTCCCCAAATTCCTTCCCGTTGAGACGTTGTGCCATAGCTCTGGTAAGGTGATCTGCGTAAGACATTGCTTCCAAATTTGCTCTACATGATGAAATTGCCATTGTAATTGTGCTGAGTGAATAGTGAATGATGCAGGCAAGGATACATCTAGATCCCCGGGCTGCTCATTGAAACGCAGAGGAGCTCTCTGAACATCTTCTCCAACCGTTTTTAAATGAATGTAGTCCATGCAACAGTATGTTTATGGAACATGTTGTTAAGAAACCGCACTTTCCTCATACACGAGAGGTACACGTTTACATGGCTAAAGGCCTGCGACACCTGCCTAGACTGAACCGGAAAAGAAAGAACTTCTTCCTTTGTCCGTATAAAGTTTGCATCCAATGACGCCAGCAGTTTCTCTCTTATCGTCGCAGCATTCTGATTCGTCGGAACAAATTCAGGGTAATATTGATGGGTGAAATCCATCGCAACCCTGTGCTGTTCCGAAAGGAAAGGGTAATCCTCTTCCTTATCCCTTTCAACATTCGAGAGAATCAGTTGCAAATCTCGATCCATAGCATCTGCATGAACAGACAACTGGACCGATCCAGCTCCATCGGACAGCTCAGGTTCTGAGTCTGAGGGAGGCTGCAGCTGCACTTGCTAGGATGCTCGATCAGCTGCGCAATCTGCAACAGCAAGTCCATCATCGAGGCCTGAGGAGCAGCTGTCTTCCATTTCTTAGCCGCTTGCTGCTCCTGGGACGGTGTCGGAGATGGATCTCTTCTCTGAACATCTCGATGATCAAGGCCTTGTCTCCCTAGCTACCGGATGGTCCAACTTCACAGGCAAAGAGTGGTTCCTTCTTCGTGCTGCAGGCTGGATATCCGAAGTCAGGTGGGTAGCTAGGATGCAGTTGTGTGTGTTTTAATAACGTAGCGGAGGAAGCCATGACTGAAGCCGACCCCGGCTGCATACTAGACGGAGCGACCCGAGCGGCGGGTGGACATATGCTCCGTCTCGTGCAAGTTTCCAACCAGAAAACTTCATTTTGGCTTGTGAAATGTAGTGGAGGAAGCCATGACTGATGCCGATCCTGGCTGCAGACTAAACAGAGCGTCCCGGTTGGAGGGTGGACATATGCTCCGGCTTGTGCAAGTTTCTCATAACAACATCTGGCCCCAAATGTTGCTAGGTTAGAGAGGGGCCTCTCCCGCTTGCGGTCTATTAGACCTCTCCGAGCACAAGAACTTGCCGACTTCCTCCCTATTTCAGTTGTTGCTGAGTGAGCTATTTATATTTAAGTGCTCGCTCTACCCACATCTACACTTCCTTCAACCGCAACAGACTAACGGCACCCACAGACGGAGTATCGCTTTGCCCTGTCGAGCTAGCTGCTTGCAAGAGATTAAAACCCTTAACTGGTAGAGTGCTAAATTATTTTTTGTCATCAAAATTTGTTCACACATCTTTGCCTTATTACAATTTATGAGAGAGTGCCTACAGGCACTCTCTCATAAATTGTAACAAGGAAAATCCATACATGCCAAATAATTTAGATTCAAAGATAATATAAAACAGAACACCCACAGAGTTTGAAGCCTCTGAGTTGCAGTCCATGTGCTTTACAGTAAAGCCCAAATATGGGCTTCCAGCACTTAACCAGTTAATAAAAGGCCCTAACTCTTGCAAACATGAGCACTGCAGCTAGCTCTATATGCGACGATGGTAGCACACATGGATGGGTGTCAGAATATCATCACCATGTTGATGTTCCTCTGAAAAAGAAACTGAAAAAATGAATTATAACGCGGCGAGAGGCCTGGCCTCAGAACCTCACCGCCAAAAACGTACCCGACACCGGCCAGACCTGTTAACCTCTGAAGGTGACTGTCAGTGAGATTTTGATGAGCTCTCAGTGAGATTTGGATGCTTGTCAATGAGATTTTTGCACGCTGCCATTACATCAATATTTTCCTTGTTATGCCTCCCACGGTCCCACCCGAGCACCCCTCCCCCCAACCCAAATGCATTATATTTCATTTTAATAAGTTATTTTAACACTTTTAATGGTATTTGTCAGGAAAAGCATTCAAATATGGATATCACTGGTCCAAGCCAGCCCCCCCCCCCCCCCCAGGGACAATGCCCCTCCCCCAACACACACACACAAATGTGAGTGGATGCCTATCTAGCCTTTGCCTGTACCAACCCCCCCCCCCCCTCCCCACCCCCCTTTCAGTCCGGCCATTTTTCCTTGCTCATGCAAGCCCATCCCGGTGCTTCAATACATGGAGGCTAAAACATCTTGGGCCGAAATGTCCCAGTACCAAAACGTTCAAGAACCAACACAAGCATTCCTTCTTCACTCATGCCATTTATTCATGTAAATTCTTTGTTCAATCTGTACATTTTTGGTGAGAAAATATTCGTTCTTATTATCTTTTGACAGGTTTTATTGTACAATAAAAATTACTCAATGCTAACAATACATATAGTTTTGTTTAAAAACACCTGTTGTTGCCGGTACAATGAAGTTGTGTGTGGTTGTGGTAATTTCGTTTTTATTTTTTATCAAAAAAAAATATTTGAACTGTGTTTTGTATTACTCACGTTAAAGAAGGTGCCCTCAGTATTCATAACTCCCATTGTGAAAAAAACAAACAAAATAATCCTGTTGGTTCAAAATGAAGACAAAATACTCCGCTTGACATGTTCTCAATTTGTTTGTATATATATAAGTAAGGGGAGGTAACTTAATTGTTGTGATATCTCACAACAGATTTTTTTCAGTTTTCAACAAACTTTCAATTATATTTTTTTTTTACACAAAACGGATGAATTTGGTATGAACCACAATAGTATATAATAGGTCAGCTGAAGTTAATTATACTTGAGAGATTATGTTTTTATTTAATTTATATTTCGAGTTTATATAATTTTAATTTCACGTAACCATATATATATGAGAATATATTTGGCATACAATGCATTTGATAAAAACACAAACTAGATTTAATTTGACCGCCCTGGAGCACATGTGTTCCCATTGTTGTAAACAATATGGCTCTCCCTTGTTTTGTTTTCAAAACAGTCTTTCATGTGGCATGGATTAAACTGGATATTACAACTCAGGGGTATTAATATAACAATAACATGATTTTGGAGGGCATTATGGTTCATTAGCGGCCCTACAGCAATGATGAACAGCCCGAGGGTTTATTAAAGGCCCGAGACGAAGTCGAGGGCCGTTAATAAGACCAAGGGCTGTTCATCATTGCTGCAGGGCTGCGAATGAATCATGATGCCTGACAACAATCACATTATTACTATTATTACCAGGCCGTTGTAATGAACGAATGATGATTTTATCAGTATACTTACAGTGCGACCGATTCACAGTGCAATGAAACTTGTTTCCATCTGATAGTGCTTCATTTCAGAACAGAAATAATCACTAAAGTCAGTTCGATATTTCTGTTTCGATCATGCGTTTGACTTCAGTTTAGAAATACAAAGGGATGCCATCAGAATGGGAGTAATTCGTTAGACCATGGAATCTAAAAATAGCCGGGCAGCGGGCCGCTAATGGCTATTTAAACCATTATCGCCCGTGGCCCGGCTCCGTCGAATGACGCCACTGAAATTATGGAGTTTTAACGGGCCTCCAAACTTATGTTAATCGACTAGTAACTTATAGATTGAGTGGTAATAATAATAATTGGGTCTTCTTCCTTGCTCCAAAAACCTTGGGACAAAACGTCCCAGTCCAGCATGGCTTTATGAAAATAACGTCTTTAAAAACAGACTATAATACAATCGTTCTCAAAAAGCTACTTTCGATTTCCATGACTTTTCCATCAACAACATGGGAATTCTCAGAACGCAATGGTAAAACTGAATGTGTATCTTTGATAAATTATTGTTTCCAACAAGCATTCTGCATTATAAATTTATATATCATGACCAACTTGTTTAATTTTCAAATAGAACAGGACAACTATTTTGAAAAGTGTCAAATCGGGAGAAAATAGGATGTGACCGTGAGAGCGTGAGTTGGTGCCTCAAACCGGGAGACTCACGGTGAAACCAGGAGAGTTAACAGGTCTGCACCCGACCCCAACATTAGTCATCCCAGTGAACACAAGAATGACAAGAGTCTGCAGGAGTGCATCGACTAAAGTCGATATCAGTCCTCCAAACTCCACAACAAAATATATAATTAAGATACATGAATAATAGCAATCAAAATTAAATTCAAAATATTTTTTGGAAAATTTTTTTTTTTTTTTTTTTTAAATGCATAAGTTCCCAAAGGGAACATTAAGAGCCCAAAGGCATCCCGATAGAGCTTAAGTGTGGACAAAATCCAAATTTTTGGAGCAACACTACCGGAATAATAATCCATCTATCCTACAGTAATTCTACAGTACAGTAGAACCTGTCTTGAGAGACCGCCCTTTGGGCCACACAAAAGTGGTCTCTCAAGACAGGTGGTCTCTCATAACAGGTTTCAGGTTTTCTCTCATTTCAGTGAATAACTACAGGTACTCAGCACAAGCTGGGAAATTGAAAGAAAAATGATATTTGATACCATTTTTGAATCTATGCTGACGTGCCCCTGTAATGGTATATAAATATTAACAAGGTAAACAACTCGCTTTTCGAAAACGATAGCACTCATCTTCGTTTTTCCCCCCTCAAATTTGATTCACACAATGTATCCAACAATACCCAGTATCAATGGAAAGGGGAATGAATAAGCTTTACAGTGGTGTATTACATGACCGTTGGGTGTTCTTGGGTTGTTCATGATAACTGGGAGAAGTCGCAGAAAAGGCCGAAAAACATTTAGTCGGACAAGAAAGTGCACAGTGAAATGAGGTTAACGAGCGACAATTATCCGATTTATTATAACTAATTCGAGGTCCCATTGTAAATGGAGGGCAGATTCAAATATTAACCGTATACCTTTATCAATTACTTATCTCGGATCCACATTTATTAATTTCTGGAGTTCACATTTAATGTTTATACACTTTTTAGCCGAAACTTTGACATGTTTCCCAAGTTGACCTGAGTGGACGGCGTCCTTAGATACGCGACTTGAGCAAAAGCTATCCCCATTCTCCCATTGGCTTATTTTCATCGATGATTTTCTCGGCATAAATAGTAGCCAATGGGATGTCATTGTGCTTCTATGGATGCCGCTAGCTTTTTTAATTCCAAGGGAACGTTAAAAAAATGTATAAACGGCAAATGTGAACTCCAGAAATTAATAAATGTGGATCCGAGATTAGTAGTTGATAAAGGTATACAGTTAATATTTGAATCTGCCCTCCATATACAATGGGACCTCGAATTATTTATAATAAATTGTATAATTGTCGCTTGTAAACCTCATTTCACTGTGCACTTTCTTGTCCAAACTAAATGTTTTTCGGCCTTTTCTGCAACTTCTCCCAGTTATCATGAACAACCCAAGAACACCCAACCGTCATGTAATACACCACTGTAAAGCTTATTCATTCCCCTTTCCATTGATACTGGGTATTGTGGATATTGTGTGAATCAAATTTAAGGGGGGAAAAATGAAGATGAGTGCTATCGTTTTCGAAAAGCGAGTTGTTTACCTTGTTAATATTTATATACCATTACAGGGGCACGTCAGCATAGATTCAAAAATGTTATCAAATATCATTTTTCTTTCGATTTCCCAGCTTGTGCCGAGTACCTGTGTGAATAACCAACCACAAAAATCCAGAAATGGAGAAGAATGGATTTTTGTAATTACTTTGTAGCTGTTCTTTTTTATGAAGTTTTTGTAACAAATTGAAATGACTGTTATAATGAAAGTGTAAATGACACTGTAGCTCAACTTGACAAACTTGAACTTGGTAAGTTATAAATGAAATGGCAAAATTGAAGATCATTGGTACCAGTGTTATCTGTTGAAATTTCAACATAACAGCATTGTGTGTGCACAACGTCAAGAGTAATCCTTGAATTTATAATTGTAAATTGTAAGACTGGCTAAAGAAAGAATGTTGATACACAAATGCAGTAAGTTCAGAGGTTATTGTAAATGGCAACTTTTTTCACAGGAATGAATGCTAACCAATAGCTCTTATCTAAAGGTCTCGCCCAATGAGCACACAAAGTTAAAAAAAAAATCCTGATAAATGTGGCCTGTAGGCCATGTCAAAGAGGAATGTTGATGCACAAATGCAATAAATTCAAAGACTGTTGCGAACAGCAACTGTTTTTGATGGAAATGAAAAGAAAATCAATAGCTCCTATCTTTGTCATCCTGCATAAGCATACAAAGTTTCAAAACAACCTGATAATGAATGCACCCTCTGAGGCATGCCAAAGGAAGATGTTAATGAACAAATGCACTAAGTTTGAATGTCATTGCTTGTGGAAATGTTTTTTTCTCTTTTTTATGGAAATTCATAAATATACCCTGCAGAGAGTGCAAAAAGGATAAGTTGCTACACAAATGCAGTAAGTTCAAAGGCTGGTGAAAACGACAATAATTTTTTAAAGGAAATTAAAATAAATGCGACCTGTGAGGTGTGCCAAAGGAAATTGTGGATGTATGTACATATGTATGCCGATGGACGAGAAGTGATTGCAATAGCTCAGCTTGACTTTGTCAAGTTGAGCTAATAAATGTGCCCTGTAGGGTGTGCCAAAGGGAAATACTGAGGTCTGACTAAACTAAGTTCTAAGAACGTTGGCAGCGACAACATTTTCCGACGGAAATTGAAGAAATCGATAGCTCCCATCTAAAGGTCACCCCAAACAAGCATACCAGGTTTCAAAGCAATCCAATCACAAATGTGCCCTGTAAGGTGTGCCAAAGGGAAATATTGTGGTTTGACTAAACTAAGTTCTAAGAACGTTGGCCGCGGCAACACTTTTTGACAGAAATTGAAGAAAATCGATAGCTCCCATCTAGAGGTTACCCCAAACAAGCATACCAAGTTTCAAAGTGATCTGATCATAAATGCGACCTGTGAGGTGTGCCAAAGGAAATTGTGGATGTACGTACTAACATACTAACTAACGTACGTACGTACGCCGACGGACAAGAAGTGATGGCAATAGCTCAGCTTGACTTTGTCAAGTTGAGCTAAAAATTATAAAAATAAATTAGTGTTGAAAATCTTCACTGAAGATTTTCAACACAAATTTATTTTTATAATCCTATCTGTCACATTTCAGGTATGTATGAAATTGTTTAATTAGCACTAATCCTAATCTTTTCACAGGGGTCTTATAAAAACATCTCTATCTTTAATGAGTTATGTAACTGAATAGCAATTGAAACAAATTAAGAGCTTTTAATACTTTTAATTATGTTGTTAGTATAACCACAATGGATTTTCCATTTCCAGAACAGGTAAAAGGTTTTTGTCATGGTTTCAGTCTTGAAAGGGGCGGTCTCTCAAGACAGGTCCAATATGGCATAAAAATACCACATCACAGTGGTCTCTCAAGACAGGTGGTCCCCCATAGCAGGTCCATTATAGAGTAAAACCAATCGGTGCCTGGCAGATGTGGTCTCTCAAGACAGGTGGTCTCTCAAGACAGGTTTTACTGTAATAGAATATAAAAAACTACCTATATATGAGGACGTTGTCAATGTAAACAACGTCAATATAAACAAGACATCAGGCACACAAAAAGGCCCAAAGTCAGAAACCAATTTAAATGCTACCAGATGCAAAGCTAGATCTTCATACGAAGAAAAAATGATACATCAGATAGAATGTGCAAGACTAAAAATCCTAACACCCCTTGGGTGAGGACGTAACCATGGGAAAAAACAAAATAAAATTCTGTAATACATGTTACACTCCCAAGAAATTTAATAAAAAAATTTCAATAAAAAATAGCCAAAAGCTTAAGAGTTTAACAGGAAGGGTTCATGGAAGGATAGAGAAGGAATACTTAACAAACAGTGGAATAATCAGTAACAAAAATGATGACGTCAGGCGTATGTCCCGAAATTGGGAAACACAAAATAATTTTCTAATTATTATAAAATTACAGACCTGAACGTCTAAAACCACCGTTGAACACTTCCATCATCCAATAACAAGCCTTGAATCATCCAATTCTTGCACTGATTTGTGTCGGGCATCCTCAAAAAAGGAAATTTTAAAGCACAGATGTCAGTTGAGATGATTACGGACTTTGGGCCAAACAAAGAATGATGTTTGCGCCAATTTCGGGCTCGTCCTGAGTAGTGCGGATGCGTAGATAGTAAAAGTATGGAGGGCCAGATAGGACTTTTTAGGTATTGTATGCAAATTTGGGGGATTGGGAGAGGGTTCAAAATTTGTGTTTGACCTTGGATGATATTGAGTTTGCACCAGCTTAGTCTGGGCCATTGGTTATTAGTATAAAAATATTGCAACTCATCAATGCTTTTGCATTCCTTTTTCGACAGGTGAGATTCTAGTGTTGAGTGCTGGAAAGAGGACAGAGAATATTGTATGGTCTATGAATCATGAATCTGTCACAATCAAGTTGAAATTCTCTGTCTGCTTTTATGATCAAAATACCATCGTTTACTTGAAAATACATACCGGTGTTGAGATTTCTGACTTTTGATAGTGCTTTTGCAGCAGTTTAAGGAGTTTCTCTTGCTGTAAAAAGAATGAGAAATAGGTTAACATACAGTGGAGCCCACTTTATTGGATATCTCTCAAATGAATCACCATATTAATTGAATATAAGTTATATAACACCAAATCCTTTACCATACCTTCAGGACAAATTTGACAAAGGTAAACTCCTGTTAATTTAATAAAATGTCTTGCTAAATGTTGAGAAATTTGAATTTTATAGTAAATTTCCTTTCTTATTATACCTACCACAATTGTTTATTACAGGCTTGCACTATGTTGGAAGTCCCTAACTTGGAAAATATACTCTCTATTTTGGTATTTCCCAAGCAATTTGGGAAAGAAAAGTGGCGCAAAAGCACCAACAAAAAATAAGCCAAAACTGGGTCGAGTGCAACCAGTGCAGACCCAGTAGGGGTTGCTCTCTTCCAAGTACAACTCCACAACTTCCGTTGCCAATGCGCATATATGTCGCTAATGACTCATTCTTTTTGAATCCGCCAACGTTCAAGTTATGTGATCAGCGGGGAGGAAGGATTCTTACCCGTATAAGAAGACGGGAGGGCCATGTAAACAATTGTGATAGGTATAATAAGAAAGGAAATTTACTATAAAATTTCAATTTCTTATCAACCTACCTAGAATTGTTTACAACAGGTTGAATAGACAATAGACTGGAGGGAATCGCATAACCAACCCACACATAACCCAACTGCACTGGAACCGTGAACAGGGGAAGAGGTCCCGAGGCTTATCAAACCATAGCATCACAATCATTAGTAAAAGACATTGAGAGATGAGGTTTATGGGTCTATGTGACACACAGACAGAAAAGGGCAGTAACAGCACAGAGCTGGAACTGACCTTCAAGAAGTCTAATGGCTAGGGCAGACAACAGCCTGAGCAGAAGAAAGAGGGCCCAATGCAAAAAGGTCCTCCGACTGCTCCTGCAACTGACGCAGATAGAAGGTGGAGAAAGTAGAGGCATTTCTCCAGTAGGCTGCCTGCATAACATCCGACAACTTGACAGAGTTAGAATAAGCCCAAGAGGTAGACAATGCACGCACCTCGTGGGCAGAAATACGACTGGTAATACAATCGCTAGTTGCTAAACGAGCGCAAAAGCCGCATGAATAGCAAGACAAATCCATCGAGAAATGGATTGAGGAGAGATCTTCTGTTGACCAGGAATAAGAGACAGAAAAAAACATTTCCTGCCTTTCAGTATGAATTGTGTCTGATTGAGATAAATGCGAACAGCACAAACCAGACAGAGCAAAGGGCGATTACCCTCAATAGAAGGAAGAGCCCTGATACAGATAGGAGGTGGGGTAGTCTCTGGAATCTGATTCTTGGCCAGAAAGGAGTAATCGGTGGTAAAGGTAACACTGTTGGGAAAGCTCCTGAAAAAGGCCCAGTCAACTGAGAGGGCGTGAAGTTCACTAACCCGTGTGGCAGAAGCAAAAGCCATCAGAAAAGCCGTCTTATATGTGAGAAAATGCATATCCACCTGGGATAAAGGTTCAAACGGCGTCCCCCCCCTCTCCCCCCCCCCCCCCAAGCAAAGCAACACCCACGAAAGATTCCATCTTGGGGTAAGCTGCAAAGTCCAAGGCCTTTTCAAAGAAAAGTGCTGACCAAGCTTGGAGAGGTAAGGATTAGTGCCGAAACAACGCTTCCCCACATAAGAAAAGGTCTCTGAAAGCCTGGACCTGTAACCCTTGATGGTAACAGGTTGGAGACCCTGAGAATCAAACAGGTATACCAGAAACTCCACAATCTGTGAAATCGAAGAATTGGCATAATCAACAGAGCGATCGGAACAACATCGACAGAAGACCTTCCACTTAGCTACATAAGCTAAACCAGTGGAGTGCCTCCTTGAAGAAGAAATGCACTCCACTGCTCGTCTCGAAAAACCTCTATGGAGGAGACAGGACCTGACAAAAGATATGCGTAAAGGCACAATGAAGTCGGGTCTACGTGAAACCTCCTCGGGTGACCTTGGCAAAGAAGGCTGTGACGTAGAGGGAGATGTGCCGGAACCGCCGACATCAGAAAGCGGAGCTGATTGATCCACACCCGCTGAGGCAACTGTAAGGCTTCCACGTTCCAAAATTGTAAACGTTTAAACGACTGTCTGTAAACGAAACGGAAACGTTTACATGTACTAACAATGCAAGTAGTCAATATTTGATAGAAGTGTGTAATAATACACAGTAAGTTCATCATATCTCTGCGTACAGGGCATACAATTTATGTTACTGAGACAGCCGATTTACAGTTCGTCCAAAATACCGTAGACGAACGATCACAACAGCATACAGATGCCGAAGGCAAAGTCGCTCGGTCTATGGGGGGGAGGGGGGGGAGGGGGTCTGGGGCATTCTCCCCCAGGTAAATTTTGAAATTTATGGGGGTCTCTGAGCTCATTCTGGTGGGTTCGGGGTGAAATTCCTTGTGTTCTTTCAAACAGTAATGTTGGAGCGAGTTGCCATGGCACACAATAGTCACAATACCGGACTTGAGAGTGGAATGCCATGTCGCAAAAATAAACAAAGTCTACAAACCATGCAGGGGAATCCAAATTTTCAAACACCGCAAGTGCCAGTCTGTCTGTCAAACTCCATAAATCGATCCTAAGATCATCCCATGTGTGAATAATAAATTAATAATCCATGTCAGGTGAACGAAATCATCGAGAACAATTGTGTATCACTTTGGGGATATACATGTAAATCCGAATAAACTAAAACATCCCACACATGTTTCGAAGGAAACACCAAAGATAAGCACGTGCCATGCGGCTCACGTGACTGTGTCACATATGATATCACATGATTTGAAGATGATTTCATTCGGTTACTGTGGCGGTGGCGCCAGTCAGAACCAGTACACAGTTTTTCTGAAGCATTACCATTGCAAAGTTGGAAATTTTTTTTTTGTTTCTTTGACTTTTTGCATTAATCTGCAATTTTGAAATTACTCTATTAAAACTTCATTCCGTGTACACGTTTACCAGAACTGTAAACGTTTAATGCCCATAAACGAAACGTTCACGTTTACACGTGTAAACATGGAAGCCTTAGGCAAGAGGGGAGCGATCAGATTGATTTGACAACTGCAGGTTCTAATTTTGGCTAGAACCTGAGGCAGAATCGGAACCGGCGAGAAGTCATAATCGACTAGTCCGTTCCAATCGAGTGACAGAGCGTCCACGGCAAAAGCCAGAGGATCTGGACACGGGGACACGAAAGTGTCCACCTGATGGTTCCAACAAGTCGCAAAGAGATCGATGTGGGACGACCCCAGAGATCGCAAAGAGACTGGAACACTGTGGAGCCACTTGGTGGAAATGACCCTGCCTCGTCGGGACAGGGAGTCGGCTAGGACGTTCAGACGACCGGGAATGTGACGAACAACCACCCCGGCATTGACATCCTGAGCGAGCAGTAGAAGATCCCGAGCCAATTTGTACATTGGAATCGAGTGCGTGCCGCCCTGGTTCCGAATGTAAGCAACCACTGTCGAATTGGCGGACAACGGAAGGACCTGGCGATTCGACAGGTGAGGGATCCACTGCCAGAAACTCAGAAGAAGAGCAAGAAACTCCTTCTGGTTGATGTGTAGAGCTGCCTGATCCTAGTCCCACATCCCATGAAGGGAAAAACCTAGAGGATCCAACATCGCACCCCATCCGAGATCGCTGGCATCTGCCATCAGAACGCGGTCAGACGTGGGTAAGTCCAACGGGACACCCTGCGTAATCCACTGAACATCCGTCCAGGGGAGAAGGAAAGGATGAAGAGATTCTGGTAACTGAAGCACCAGATCCAGAGAATCGACATTCGGCCTCCAACGACTGAGCAGAAAGTGTTGGAGAGGTCTGAAGCCGACCTAGAGGGATGAGATCCGTCACAGAATCGCAAAGACCGAGCAGCCGGAGAATACTCCGTGCTGTCGCTGATGTGGACTGGGACAGAGTCAGAGCAAAAGCTGAGAGAATCACAGCCCTGGCCTGGGGAACCACCACTGTATTGAACTGAGTGCAGAAGGCCATCCCCAGATGACAAAACGATTGAGAAGGGACCAGATCTGACTTCTCCTCGTTGACTCTGAATTCTAGTGACGTGAGCAAACTCAATAGAGTGTCAACATCCAACTCCAGTAAGGCAGCATTGGAATGCCTCTGGAGGATATCGTCTAAATATGCCGAAGTTGTCACCCTGGACTGTGTGCGATGGAAGGCTATCACATGCAACATCACTCGGGTGAAGGCCCAAGGAACCAGGTTGAGGCCGAAAGGCATGGCCTTGAACTGGTAAACTCGTCCCAGAAAAGCGAACCTGAGATACTTCCGCGACGCCCTATGAATCGGAACGTGTAAGTAATCGCCTCGCAGGTCGATGCTGGACGCGAAATCTCCCTGGTGAATGGAACGGCGGACCGACCTGAAAGTCTCCATGCTGAACTTGGGAGCAATGATAGACTGGTTCAGGATACTCAGATCGATAACCGGTCGGAGTCGGCCATCCTTCTTCGGGACCAAGAACAGGCGGGAATAAAACCACACTGACTGAACGTTCTTGACGACCTCGATTGACCCCTTTGCCAGAAGATTGTCTATCTCTGTGGACAAAAGTTCCTGACGTAAAACGTCTGAAGGAACTGTGGTTGGAAGAGGCACTCTGGACAGAGTGGGGTGCCTCCGGAAGGATATTCGCAGCCCAGACCAAACAACATCTAACACCCAAGGATCGGATGTGATGGTGGCCCAACGGTCTGCGAACTCTGCTATCCTTCCTCCAACCTGGGACGAATCGAGGTGAGGACCTTCATTTCGAGCCCCGAGGAGGCCCGTGAGAAGAGAAACCACCTCCTCTGTTGTATGAAGAATCCTGAGACTTCCCTCTAGCCTGCCGATGCTTACCCTTACCCTGTGAGTAAGAAGAAGAAGCGGTGGCAGAAGGATCAGCCCTTTGCTTCGCAGAGGAAGCAGAAGGGTTCTTGTTAGGCTTTGAACGGCCCCTGCCTCCCCTAGAAGGCTGATCAAGCTGACGAAGCAGCAGTTGATCTTTGGAATGACGTAGGATTCATCCGGACCATCGAGATGGAACCATGGAACAGTTGCGGGCATGCCAAAGAAGCAGATCGAAGAGCAGCGCGCTACCCCTCAGGAAGGGATCGGCCTGTGTCCAGCACAGAGTCCATTCAAACTAGTTCCAAATTAGCCGTGTTACAGGCATGCATGTGAGTAAGATGCATGAGCGCCTTGGACAGCACACGCAAAGGAGACTGTACATCGTCAAACTTATCTGGAGACAGATAAGCAGCTAAGGCAGAGACGCCGTGATCTGAGAGAGAAAGCATACCCAGCATTTCTCTCGATAAGCCTAACATGGACTCCAGAGTCGTCATAGGAATGATGGCAGACTTGGGCTTGGAAAGCCCGAGAGAATTGGAGTCCTGATCCAAAACCGTCAAAGTCTGGCAGACTGACGGATTGGCGGAATCGTAGGAACGATAACGCACCGGAGGCAAAAAGGTGTCAACCCTGGTGAAGAACGGAGCCTTCATAGCCTTGGAACTCTTAGAGTCCAAGGTTGAAAATGCTTCAACCACCTGTACTGACTGGCATGGTCGAAGACGCCCAGAAGCAGGTTGCTCCACAGGCTGTTGGCGCGCGACCAATGATTGCGGCCTGGCTGACATTGTCGGCTGGGTTGATGGTTTGAGATCCAGAAGGAACCCAAACACAAAGTCAAGAGCTGCCCCCAAGTCAGAAGACTGCTGGCTCTCGACATCAAGGATGTCTGACTCCTCCCCTGAGTCGGAAGACACATAGCCCATCGTGGGCAAACCAGCCGACGCCTCCCATGGTGTAGGCACACCAGGGGGATCAGAACACAGCCTGTTTCCAATCCCGGACAGAACCTGAGTGAGTAAGGAGAGGGCATCCCTAAGCTCACTGCCCGTACCGGCCGGTTCGACATGGGGACGAACCGGCAAAGTGGCTTCACACCTGACCCTCTTAACCAGCGAAGGGTCACGATGATGTCGATCCTCCAATACACCTGAAGCGGGGCGACAGGCGGTAGCCGAAACACCTGAGGGCAGACGTGTATAGGGGTACGACACATACCGAGGATCAACATAGCAAGAACTCAGGAGAGTCGCCACAGACCTCTGCGAGGCAGAAGGTCCAGGCTGCACAGAAGGCGTTGGTCCTGCAAAACTGGCCGTGTGACCAGAATGAGTGGACAGAAATGCCACGGAGTTCATAGTGGCCCCACCATGAACATCCAAATCCAATGACAAAACTGTGGTACTCGACGTTTCAGAGACCACAGTAGAGGGTTCGGCCGGCAGCCCCTTCCAACTTCGCCGAGTTGAAGCCAGGGAAGGCTGAGGCCGATACCCCACGAACCACACTGCCAGACATGCCTGCAGACCCCTGCAGGGATAAGCCAAGGCCGGCTGAAACCGAAGACGTAGCAGACGGAACAGCAGTAATGGTAGATACGTCGGGAGTCGTTGAGGTTGGTGGAATTGTGGAGAGCGCACACGTGCTCGGCTCCGAAGGAGGAGTCACAACCCAAGTAACAGCCTCAGATGTCGACTGGAGGAGGACCGCCGTCCGGGAACCAGGCACTTTTTCACCGGACAACTCAACGGCTCCCGCAGTATCCACTACAGGACTAGACTGCACATCCCCCAGGGAGGAGGAATAACTCTCACCAGACGTGGTCGGTTCGGGAGGCCCCGAACGGCCGCATTCCCCTTTCCTGTGGGAGCGGGAGGCACGGCCACGAGAACGCACAACATGGTTCACGGATGCCCAGAAAGTGGATGACCACGATCCACAGAGTTGATCGGCCGAATACCAATTGCTAGAGGAGCATGAAGCATGCGAATCGTCCACATGCTTAGGAAGCAAACATTGCCCACAAGGAATAGTCCTGGGCATGACAGAAGTGAAAGAAGCAGAGAAGGTGAATTCAGAAGAAACCAGAAGAACACCCCCAAAGAAGAGAGAAAGGTGACAGAACAAGAGGCCCCAGGGGGCCTGAGGGTGCTCACCTGACATGGTAGCCTAAATATCAACCCAGAGATTTGATTTCAACAAGTCGCATCTGCTCCTCCTAAGAAAAGCTTATACCAAATATCCAAAGATTCTGACCAGTGGATCTAAAAAAAAAGATTTTTAAAGAATATTCCTCATATTGAATTAAGTTATAATTCGGGCTCCCACAGAGAGCCCATATATGAACCCAGGGACTTGGCTTTAACAAACTTGAATCTCACCCCCTTAAGGATGCTGCACACCAAATATCAAAACATTCCGACTGCTGGATCTGGAGAAGATTTTTAAAGAAAATTCCTCATTTTGAACAAAGTTATCATTCAGGTTACCACAGTGAGCCCAAATATGAACCCAGGGACTTGGCTTGAACAAACTTGAATCTCACCCCCCTAAGCATGGTACATACCCAATATCAAAAGATTCTGCCTGCTGGATCTTGAGAAGAAGAGTTTTTAAGAAATTTGCCTGAAATGCACTAAGTTCGAATTCTGGCTTCTATAGTGAGCCCAAATATGAATCCAGGGGGCTGATTTGAACAAACTTGAATCAGATCCACCCCACAATGTTGCATACCAAATATCAAACGATTCTGCCTGCTGGATCTGGAGAAGATTTTTGAAGAAATTTGCCTGAAATGCACTAAGTTCGAATTCGAGCTTCTATAGTGAGCCCAAATATGAATCTAGGGAGCCGATTTGAACAAACTTGAATCAGATCCACCCCACAATGTTGCATACCAAATATCAAAAGATTCTGCCTGCTGGATCTGGAGAAGAAGATTTTTTAATGTTTTTCCCATTGCCTAGTGTTAAAAAGTGCTGACTCAGCACTTTTCCAAAGTCCTGAAAAAAGTACCTTGTGATCAAACCGATAGGGATTTTTTTTAACCATTCTATTCTACTGGATAAAAGTAAGCTTTATACAAAATAAGAATTCTCTGTGCCGTGTAGTTTTGGAGATATGGCAGTTTTAAGGTTTTTCCTATTTTTAGCTCCTGAGGTTCCCACGAGGCAATGAGAAAAAAAATTTTTGCATCAATCACCTACTTATGACCCATTATCATCTCATATCAAATTTGGTTCAAATCAACCTAACGGTTCTCAAAACAGAAATTTTAGGCGTGGCCAAAATTTTTGCCCCTCCCATAACGAAGGCAAATAATGCCCCACAAACTTCTCTTGAACAAACTTGATTCTAAACCTCAAAAGGACTCTGTATACTGGTGGTTTGCCTAACCTAATTTGCATAAAAATCAAAATGCCCCTATATAACCACTACTTACATGAAATTTAATTAAAATGTGGCCAATGGTTTAGGATAAAGAGGCTCAAACACCACCTTCACGCAGGACGACGGACGGACGAAGAGTGATAAGAAAAGCTCACCCTGACTTTCAGTCAGGTGAGCTGACAACAGACCCCAGACGGTCGACCGGGAACCAAACAACAGAAGGACCACTCTCAAAGGAGAGAAGAGAATCTGTAATAAAGGTATCCCGCTGACACCTAACTCTACCACAACTAGAAAGTGTTTTAGCACACTAAAACATATGTCTCCCCTTCCTTTTGAGGTCAGAGGTCAAGGTCACATGCAGTTCATCAAGGTAGCGGACATGCGGTTTCATGGTGACACATCCACATGTCAAAAAAAAAAAATTCTGCTCTGGACAATTACTCTCTATTTAAAGTACATAAATTTGACCTTGAGGTCAAGATCACATGAAGGTCATAATAACATGTGGTCTCATTGTGATACATCCACATGCCAATCATCTAAGTCCTAGGTCAAAAAACAAAAAAGTTCTGATCTGGACAATTATTCCCTATTTGAAGTACATAAATTTGACCTTGAGGTCAGAGGTCAAGGTCACATGCAGTTCATCAAGGTAGCGGACATGCGGTTTCATGGTGACACATCCACATGTCCAAAAAAAAAAATCTGGTCTGGACAATTACTCCCTATTTAAAGTACATAAATTTGACCTTGAGGTCAAGGTCACATGAAGGTCATGATTGCATGTGACATGCAGTCTAATTGCGATACATCCACATGTCAAATATCTAAGTCCTAGGTCAAAAAACAAAAAAGTTCTGGTCTGGATAATTATTCCCTATTTGAAGTACATAAATTTGATCTTGAGCTCAAGGTCACATGAAGGTCACAACATGCGGTCTCATGGTGACGCATCCACATGTCAAATAACAAAGTCCTAGGTCAAAAAACAAAAAAATTCTGGTCTGGACAATTACTCCCTATTTGAAGTACATAAATTTGACCTTGAGGTCAAGGTCACATGAAGGTCACGACATGCGGTCTCATGGTGACACATCCACATATCAAATAACCAAGTCCTAGGTCAAAAAACAAAAAATTCTGGTCTGGACAATTACTCCCTATTTGAAGTACATAAATTTGACCTCGAGGTCAAGGTCACATGAAGGTCACAATGGTATGCGACACGCTGGCTCATGGTGATACATCCACGTGCCAAATATCTAAGGCCTGGCTCAAAAGACAAACAAGTTTTGGTCTGGACAAAGTTTCCTTGAAAAAAGCACAAATCTGACCTTCAGATCAAAGGTCAAGGTCACATGAAGGTCATAATGGTACTCTACACACCGGCTCATGGTGATACATCCACATGCCAAATATCTAAAGCCTAACTCGAAATACAAAAAAGTTCTGGTCCAGACAGTTTACCTTAAAAAAACGCATAAATCTGACCTTCAGGTCAAAGGTCAAGGTCACATGAAGGTCACTATGGTACACTGCACACCGGTTCATGGTGATACATCCACATGCCACGTATCTAAGGTGTAGGTCAAAAGACAAAAACGTTATGGCCCGGACAAAGTTTGTGTGATGTTTCCCTTAAAAAACACATAAATCTGACCTTCAGGTCAAAGGTCAAGGTCACATGAAGGTCACTATGGTACACTGCACACCGGCTCATGGTGATACATTCACATGCCAAGTATCTAAGGTGTAGGTCAAAAGACAAAAAAGTTATGGCCCGGACAAAGTTTGTATGAGAAGAAGAAGAAGAAGAAGAAGAAGAAGAAGAATATGCACTAAAACAATATGTCTCCTTTCTGGGAAGGGGAGACATAATTAACAAAATGAAAAACTTTATAACATTTAATATAATTGTGACAATTTAAAGTCCGAAACCGCATGGCTCATGAAAATCACGCGCGACTCGGAAAAGAAAATATAATACATTATGGATAAATAATTGCATAGAGAATATAATCAAAAAACAGTTCCTGATAAGAAAAGGATACACACAATCAACGAGCAGGATGATCACTGATACTAGTGCTGAGAAGAACGTCTCGTCAACATGGTGGACGAAAAAAAGAATGAGTCATTTGCGACGTATATGCGCACTGACAACGAAAGTCGTGGAGTTGTACTTGGAAGAAAGCGTCCCGTACTGGGTCTGCACTGGTTGCACTCGACCCAGTTTTGGCTTATTTTTTCTTGGTGCTCTTGCACCACTTTTCTTTCCCAAATTGCTTGGGAAAGACCAAAATAGAGAGTATATTTTCCGAATTAGGGACTTCCACTGTAGTGCAATCCTGTAGTAAACAATTGTAGGTCGGTTGATAAGAAATTACCCCGATAATTACTGAATTCCATTTGTTTACAGACCTATTTTGCTTCACTACATTCAATACAGGCATTTAATCTACTCTATCTTGTTTGACAGAGCTCCATGGGCTCTGTCAAACAAGACAAAATAGAATATATGCTCACTTTATCTCTGGAATACAGGAAAGTGACCAAATCCCTGTTTATTGAACAGATATATTTTCATTGGCAAAGAGGCTATTCAATTAACAGGGTTCCTTTGTACATTATACATACATGTATTACTATGGTGAATCTCGTCATTCATGTAAAATTAATAATCATAAGTGGGTAGAAGTTCATGAGAAGTAGTGCTTCATTTCTGTCAAAACAAGGCGAGTGAAAAGTGAAAAATAGTACATTTAGTACGTGGAGAGTGGATTGTAACAACATCACCCGGGGAGTGGAGTTATCACCCAAAGTATCACTTTCAAATTTTGTACATGTAGACAAAGAACACAAGCAATGCTTCAACCAATGGACCTCAGGGTATAACCCGGAGGTCCACTGGCTGGAACTTTGTTTGTACTTGTTATGCTTTGCAACAAATTTGCAATTATTGCTTGGGTGGAATCTCCACTCTGAGGGTGACTTAGTGATAATACACTCTCCACATACTGTACACCAACTGGACAATTTTATTAACTGGTTGAGTGCTACATGTAGAAGCCCGCATTTCGGTTTTATTCAAAAGTACTGCACTTTACTGGGGCTAAATTATTTTTGGTGGTCTGAATTTGTAATTAAAAATTTGTTTTATTACAAATTATTGGAGTGCCTGTGAGCACTCTCCAAAAATTTGTAATAGAACAAATTTATATAAACAAAATATTATTTGCATTTGACTGAATATGAATCGTGAGCAAGGAAAACGTTTACTTTTGCTCAAGAACACTAATTTTGTTGAAAGCCCTGATAGTGGCTTCTGGCACTCAACCAGTTAAAACTTCATACTTCATGCTCATACTTCATTTTAGTCCACCTCTCCCCCACCAAAAGAATATGTTTTTGATTCTCAAGGAATCACTCATTGAAATTGAACGTTGAATGTTTTATTGTCTTGAAGTGTCTTCCTTCCAATATTACTACAAGGCTATAAAATTAGATGAATCAGAAACTGGTGTTTTTAAATGTTTTTAAATTAAATGACTTTATTTGTATAATTAAGCACTTTCTATATTTTCTGTGCATTAAAAGACAGGAGAAAGCCCCTCAATTCATGCCCACTGCATTGCAAGAAAAAAAAATTAATACCCTCCGTCACAGATTTGAAAAAAAATACATGAGAATCAATTAATTTACTTTGTGTGGCATTATCTATAAAGTGAAACTATTTAGTCTGTGTGGATCTGTCTAATTACTGTTTATGACTTGCCATGTGAGTTATTGTTCACCTCCACTGAAGAAGCTTTTTTGTAATACTGACTACCTGCAGTCATTTTTTTCACTTCTCAAGTTTGTTTTGTGTGTCTGAGAATATCTAATGACCTTAATTCCAACCATAATACCTTTTTATTGCAATAGTGCCCTAACATGCAGTCTCTGGTCATTTAAACTCACAAGTTATATTTTAAGTACATGTACCTTGGGTCCTTGGCAGTTGTTTCTTGGCAAGCCTTGGCTGCCTATATAGTTGGACAAATGGTTTGTGTGATTCCCAATAATTTGTGATGGGAAATAAGAACAGCTCTCTTCAAAGGAATGTGCTTGTGTTGACTGCCTAAATGACCTGTGGTCAATACAACAAGCAGACCGACTGAATGATCAATTGACTGATGAGTTTTTCAGTTAAAACCCTACATAGGTGTTTTATATTCACATGTTTTAACAGATACAGACTCTTAGTAACATAAATTTATCACAGACTTCACTGTATTTTTATTGAGTGAAACATATGATTGGTTCTAAAAACCCTTTACCTACCGTTAACGGCCAAAACCGGCAAGCGCTATTCTCAAAAATCGTCAATTAATTTTCATTATTCATTTCATTTTTTGTCCCTAAAACATAGGTTATGACCCCTCATTGGAATGAGCGCATTGAGCTCGTTCCAATGAGGGGTCATAACCTATGTTTTTGAGACAAAAAATGAAAATAATACTTATTCACGAATTTTGTTTGCAGGTGTCGTCTGCTTTTCATGTTAGGTAAAGGGTTAATAAACTTAAGATTAAGATTAATTTTATAAGCCTGATATCCACAGGAAGTACTCTATGGCTGTACAAATTGAAAGGTAGAGAGCTAAAGGTGATAGCACCCATGTCATCAAGTCTCTAGTCTTTTTGATCGAGGAAAGTTAGTTGGCAGATGTGTGTCTTCAAGCTTTTTTTTTAATGTGTCAAGTGTTTGTGGTGTTTTTAAGTGGGGTGGAGAGCATTCCATTGGGGCAATGGCCAAAAAAAGCTCTATCGCCTGCTGTAACCAATTTAGATCTCGGTTGGACGAGATTAAGAATATCTTGAGAGGGAAGCGGTCTTCTAGGTTTGTAAGCACTTACAAGTTCAGACAGATAGCCATTGCATTTAGACATTTGAATGTGAGTAGAATGATTTTGAACAGGATTCTCTTTTCTACTGGGAGCCAGTGAAGTTTGAACAGAATTGGGGTCATGTGAAATAATCTGCAACTTTTTGTGATCATACGTTGTTCAAGATGAGGTCGCGATCCCTGGAGCTGAGGGGAAAAATTGGGAAAGACAGTGAAAGGGAGTGCCAAATGTGTAATTTGAGCATGGTGGAGACCCTGGAACACTTTCTTCTAGAATGCCCAAAGTACCAGTCTAAAACAATAAGATTCACTGGGTGTATAATGGGGAAGTGGGATGGGAGAATGAAAGACATGTGGTTAGGGGGAGACTCAAAGGAGAGGATTAATATGCTAATCGGAGAGACTGGGAAGAATGGGGCAAGGGATGTCATCAAGCAGTTCATCTATGAGTGTTAGGAGGAGAGGAGAAGCATGGGAATAGGGAGGCAGTTGGGAGTACAGGGGTAACCAAGGCCTTCTCGTCCGAGAACCGCGACAAATCAGCGGCTGGCCAAAGTGTTATTATTACAGTAGAATCCTCTTAATTGAATATCCATTTTGCCAGTGAAAATTATTCAATTAACAGGAGTATACAATTAACAGGGATTTGGTCAGTTTTTTGTGTTCTGGATGTAAACTGAGCATTTATTCTATTATATCTTGTTTGACAGAGCTCTTAGAGCTCTGTCAAACAAAATATAATAGAATAAATGTTTGTATTGGATGTATGAGGCCAAAAAGGTTGATAAATAAGGGGAATTTGGTGCGTGTCACAGCAATTTTTTTGACATATTACAAAAATTTATATACAATTAACAGGAGTTTACTCTACAACCCATATGCAATTAACAGATCAAATTTGTACTGAAGGTATGGTAAATGGTTTTGTGTTTGAAATTATATTCAATTAACAGGGATACACAATTAAGAGATATCCAATTAAGTGGGCTCCACTGTATTACGTGCTGCACAATTTTGCATGTGCTGCATTTTTCAACCTATGTTTTAGAGCAGCCAATTAACAAGGAGTTGCAGTAGTCTAGGCGACTGGTAATAAATGCAAGAGCTAATATCCAATTGTGGACTCATCTAAAAATGCTCTAATTTTACGGATCCTCCACAGATGAAAAAATGCCGATCGCCGGACATGATTTACATGTCTCTCGGCCGACAGAGTTTCATCCATGAAGAATCCCAGGTTTCGTACAGATGAGGATGGTGTTATAGACACATCTTCCACGAATGCGATTGCGTGATGTCAAAGTGGTGAAGCCGGTAATCTTTCTGTCATTTGATGCAATGTTTATCACAGTCAAGGCAGTTTTATGAAGAATAATAAACAGTATATTAACAGATATTACTGATGAGTTCTTCAGTTAAATCACAAATAGATATTTCATATTCACACATTTTAACAGACACAGACTACTTTTATTGAGTGAAACATTTGATTGGTTCCATTTATAAACTTATGTGATGTCAAAGTTGTGAAGCCAGTAATCTTTCTGTCAGTTGATGCAATGTTCATCACTGTCAAATGGGTTTTACATGTACGAAGAACAATAAATAAAATATTGACAGGTTGGAATATTTTTCATTCTCATACAAACTGATTTTAAAACTAATGTTGTATAGCCCGGCACAATAATGATTTTGTACATCATTTACAATCTGAAAAAAATATTCGATGCAGGGCTGAATGAATAATCATTTGTGGTAGTGATGAGAGCCTAGTCCTAACCACATGCCTGTATCCTTTTCTCCCTTTTTTTTAACTAGTGCAGACTAGTACCAGTACAAAAATTAAAGCCAAATGTATTGTGATACATCATGATCTCGGACTCCACATTCAGATTTCAAAATTTTAGAATCTGGGCTTTGTTGATTAGACCATTCAATTTTTGTGCAATTCCTGCAATAGCTGGGTCTGGCCTGCACTGTTCGCAAAGATCGCACTGCAGGTTTTATTCTTTTATGTTCTTGTCTCCGACATGGGGCCTATGGTTTCTCACTAGAGTGAGCTCATTGAGTCATTCCGCTGAGTGTCATGACCTTGTCCCTGGGGTAGGGATTGAAAGTCAAGGGACTGATAAGCAAAATAAATGGAAATCCTGTTTAAGAGCATTTCTTGTGAAAACAGTGTTCTGTTTGCTCTGGTCTAGGGATTAAATAATTAAATAATTATGAATTACAAGTTACCCTCATGAATCTCATAAGGATGCAAATTGTTAGCAATTTTGATGTCAGGATTAATTATCTTTTAATATGGGAATGGCAGGCCAGGAAGGCAGCCCTCAGGGTTATGCTGTTTCCACGCACTGTACCTTTATTTCTGTACATTTCTGCAAGTTGTTTATTATACTCCATATACATTTGTAAACGTATACTGCAAAATAAATTTTATTTCATTTCATGGTACAGTGGAACCCTGTTAATTGAATAGCCACTTTGCCAGTGAAAATTATTCAGTTAACAGGAGAATTCAATTAACAGGGATTGTGTCACTTTCCTGTATTCTAGAGATAAACTTAGCATTTTTTCTAGGATACCTTGTTTGACAGAGTTCTGTCAAACAAGATATAATAGATTAAATGCCTGTATTGGATGTACTGAGACCAAATAGGTCTATAACCAAAGGAAAACTGGGAAGAGTCAAGGTAATTTCTCGACATGTTACAGGATTTTTTATTCAATTAACAGGAGTTTACACTATAACCTACATTCAATTAACAGGTCAAATTTGTTCTAGAGGTGTGGTAAATGGTTTTGTGTTGGGAAATTATATTCAATTAACAGGGATATACAATTAAGAGATATCCAATTAAGTGGGCACCACAGTATTGGTGAATTGCCCAATCCCTATAGTAGTACATGTACACCTTTAATCCGTAATAAAAGGAATATCAAAGAAAAGAGTACTTGACAATGATCATCAGTCCACAGTTTAACAGTATCATTTGGCCGATTAGGCAATGGTATCATCAAATTTTATGGATTTGCATCATAAAAATTCAATGGCAGAAAAGTGTCCATAAAATAAATTATAGAATTTTTTAGTGTTTTAGTTTTAGTTTCAGTTTCCCGTTTGTGAAGTCATGTTTTACAAGTAGGATTAAATGGATAACAGTGAAAGTCTTCATGAACTTTATATGATACTAGAATAAACCCGGTGCAATCGAAGAATTAGGAAGGCAGTGATAATGAATAAATAAATATATATATTCTGATTATGATATACATCATCCTGTGATGTTAAGGGGCACTGCCTACATTCCACGGAAGAGTGAGTTTGTTAACCACAATAACCTGTTCGCAAATGGAAACACCATCATCAGATTTTTCTTGTTAAAACATTACATTTTGATCCAATTCACATTTAGTTTTATGTTCAGGTCAGTGGCGTAGATAGCTTTTTGCTGGCGGAGGGGCAAGCCCAAAATTTTCAGACAGACCGAAAATTTTCCGACAGTGTAACAACAACAAAAACCCAAACAAACAGAAAGAATCTGTTGTTTACTGCAAATGTACTGAAAATTGGTCTTTTTTACCCAAAATGGCATGTTTTTATCCCCAAAGCCAGCATTTTAATGTTATTAGGCATAAATTTGCCTAAAAATGGTCGCAAAAACTTTCTGACAAAACTTTTGGTGGGGGGGGCCTTTGCCCCCCCCCCCCCCCCCCCCCCCCCCCTCTTTATCTATGCCACTGGTTCAGGTTATCAGTTATCAAACCTCCAGATGTTGTACACTTTGTATTTCAGTATTGGCACCTAACAGTTTTTATTCCTTGAGACCTGATTTTCGTGTCAGGAATAATGGAAAGGTGGCTTAAAGGTCTATTCCCAAAAAGACAAATCCCAACAAGATGAATGTCGAAAATGGTCATCTCAACACGGCTTACTTTTGGACAAAGAGATTTCAATTAACTGGTTGTGTGCTGGAATTTGTTGGGCTTTATCCCAAAGTGTGGGTACCTGAGTTAAAAGGCGTCATATTGCAGATGTACTTTAATTTTTGATGTGATATTATTAAGTCTGGGTGGACTTTCCCTGTTACAAATAATGGGAGAGTAACTATAGACACTCTCCGATTAATTGCAACAAGGCATTAATATGTAATATGTGAACACAATTTTGACAACCAAAAAAACTTTAGAACGCTACCAGTTAACAGAGGCGCCACACTTTGCTATGTGATGCTATTCGCTATCGTTTTTTTATCAACAAAACTCCCAAACACATGCATAAAATAAAACCCTAAAAGACTTCAAATAGCAAACACTGTAATGTACACGTTCTTTTTAAAGTAAACTTCCTCCATATGTGATGAGAAAAAAAATTTCGACTTGTTGGGATTCATCTTGTTGAGATGGTCTTGTTAGGATATTTTATCAATTCGTCTTGTTGGGATTCGTTTTGTTGGGATGACACCGGCTTAAAGCATTACACTTGGGAAAGAACTCATCCAAAGATCTGAAACTAGTTCAGCAATCTGAACGTAGTGGCTACCCCTCTACGTTCAGATTCCACAGATTTGAATAGGAGGAATCTGAACGTAGAGGGGTAGCCACTACGTTCAGATCGCTGAACTAATCTGAAACCTGCTTGGATAATTGAAAATCTGTAATAAGATTTCAGGCCTGGCCTTTTGAAAAATCTAGGGGAGCTACTACGGCTCCTCTAAACCTGTGCCAGGAGAGCTATTCTAAACTTTAGTCTGTTATTAATAAGGGAATTAAAGGTTTAAGGAGAGCTATTACAGCTCTTAAAGAGAGCAATTATGGCTCTCCTTAAATTGATTTTGCAAGAGCCATGGAGGGCGGGAGCTATAGCTCTCCTCAAAAGACCAGACCTGAGATTTTCTAAATTTGGGTAGTGGCATTGGATGATTGCAAAGGATAAGGCTTCTGAGCATATTTTCCCCATAGAATGCCCATTTTAACTCTTTACCCAATGAATCGGCCGCATCCGCCTGCATAATATGCAAATTCAGCAGTTGAAAAAATAGTATTTTTCCAAAAAATTTCAACAAAACCATATCATGTGACCCCTCGTTGGATCGAGCTCGTTGAGCTCGTTCGAATGAGGGGTCTCATGACTTGGTTTTGTTGAAATTTTTTGAAAAAAATTAAAAATTGATATTTAAAATAATAAATTTTTATATCGTTTGCATTGGGTAAAGGACAATGGCGCAAAGTGTTGTGCGTCATCATGTTTGATCAGATATGTATCCTGTGCAATTCAACAATTCGAGGCGTACAACTCACTAGTCGTGAGAGCCTGAAAATCTTAAATGGAGGCTGGTGGCACCAACAACAGGGGTGTACGGGGTGGGGGGTGTGCTCTCACCCCTGGTGCTAACGCAGATTCCCTTTCCTGTCCCTGTGTTAAAAATGTTTCGGCACCACCCCTGTTCTGCTAGTATTAACTGAAAATGCCAGAACTTAATGAATGTCATATCCAAAACTTTTGATTGCAACAGGATGGCGATCTGTGACATATCAACGATCTATCGACAAATACCGGCGATGTCCATCAGAGACGTCATCTGACGAAACTGGTCATATTTTTAAACGCTGTCGGACACAACTGAGGAGGGGCTACACCACCTCATTGGTTGGACCTGGCCAGTCAGAAATGCTCGTGTTTTCCTACGGGGTCAGGGCCTTTCAATGAGGGGGTTGTAGCCCCATCCTCCCGATCACACATGGAACATCATTTACAGCAAGCCCCCAATTACTGCGCACTCACTCTCTTTGTCAAATCGTTTTGCTCATGCTGATGGTGATGGAGGTGAGGTTCTTTGTGTTTTTAGGTCAGTTAGTGAGTTCAATAGCTGGTCATCGCAACAGCCTTGGGGCTACCCAACAATGTGTCGCAAGTTCGAGTTTTCAGCAAATTCACGTTTGACAAACTTGTCGAGCAGACAATGGATTGTCTATCCGGTTTATAAAAAGCAAGAACCATATGTCGGATTTATTTATTTATTTTGATTGGTGTTCAACAACACTTTAACAGCTAGGGCACATTGTGTCGGTAACAGGCTTACATACGACGGAAGCCAAGACAGCCAGAGGAAACAACTGAGCAACAACAAATGCATGCAAGCTTTCCAACGTCATCACTCCAGACTCTACTAAGCACTGCACGACAGTACCATGCACTGCGGAGCACAGGCTGGGTTAGATAGGTTGGAGACACGTGCACCCCAGCGTGCACCCCCCCCCCCTCCAACACACACACATACATGGGCAATATTGGGGTAAATTGCATTGCCCAGGGACATAGGAACAGGTTGACTAATTTCCAAATAGATAAAAATTAAGTGACAGCAGCATTTTCGTAATTAAAAGTTCTACAATCTGCAAACTCCATCAGCTTCTCTGACCATTTCTGAAGTTCTCAAGCTAATAAATTTTTATAGTATGGGTTCCAGGTGCATAGCCACGGGGGACTTGAGCTGTGCCCCCTCCCCCCCTAAAAGAGAGAGAGGGATGGAGAGAGAGAGAAAGAAGGAGAGGGCGGGAGGGGAAAGAGATGTAACGTGATAATAGAAGTATATAAAATGCAAAGAGAGACCACGCTGCCGAAACGATGTCGCATTTTCAGTAGGGTTGCCATATACCTGGTCACTGATTAGGCTAACCGGAGTGGATCTTGCCAGGATTCCTGGCAAGATCTGCTCCGGCTAGCCTAATCAGTGACCAGGTAGGCCCCTAAATTAAAAGGCAGCGGGCTCCGGGGGGCAGTTGGCTTCATGTAGCTTCTTACATTTTGCACCACCCCCCCCCCCCAGACCCAGACTTGTCCAGGGTACTCCCAACGGGTGAGCCGCCATTGGTCTTTAAACTTGAAAGTCGCAACATCCTGGTTAAAAATATCAAGTTTTGCTACTGTAAAAAAGAAGACAATTTTCACTCCAAAACCTACCAGAATGCACCATTTGAGACGTAGATTTTCAGATTTTATTGGGATGAGAACCCCCTTAACCCCCCCCCCCCCCCCCCCCCCACCCCCCCCCCCCCCCATCTCTTTAATTCCCCTACTGATCTTTGGAGATTTGATGGGTATCTCTCAATGAAATCATGCAAATGTGGATATCATTGGACCGGCTCGGTGATCTCCAATGATATCCATATTTCCATGGTTGTAATATCAACATTCAATATATTTCAGATTTTAGGAGCCCAATTTGTGTGAATTTTCTGGGCGTTTTCTGCCGCTTTGTTGGATAAAGGATCAATGTGCGTTCTCTTCCGATAATCGCGGGGAATCGGCGGCAAGCCCTTATATTATTGTAACTGCTAGTGAGTCGTGGGGGATATATTTTAGTTTTTCTGCACAAACTGAAATCGTAACACAGCACTCGAAGTTTGTCAGCTAGCATTTGGAACGCTAACTACTTTTAAAACACAAAATACCGAGTGGTAGGCCTAGACTTTCACTGCAAGTTGCTCAAGAATTTGTATGGTCGCCAAGTGAATTCGATCAGTTACATGTATTTTATTTGTTTTTGTTTTTCTTAACTTTCTTATATCTCGGAACACTACATTTGAAAAAAAAAATTATTAGCAAATTTCGATGAGAATGTGGAAATGATCCTGTGGTTGTCATATTTGCACTATCCGAAACAACACATGCAAATAATTCGTTTAATATGTCATCACGGTAAACAAAATTGAGTTTGCTGCGTTTCCTCGTTTTTTGCAGTGCGTGATCCGCTAATGGGTAGTTGACCGAGGCACGCGGATCGAAGTTTATTTCATCTTTTGAATTCTTTTCGTGTCTGATTGGTCTGGACTTTTTAAAAATTAGATTGCCTATATTCTAACCTTCAAAATGACACCAAACACCATAAACTTTAACTTTTGTTCAGCTGGTGAACTTCGTGTTTGGTTTTTGTTTTCGTTTCAGTTCTTGGAAAAACTTCCCCAAATCGGAGGGGGTTTGTACTTCCTACTTTCATTTTCTGTATTAAACGGCAGACTTCACAGGTGATATTCTTCCGGTTGCTAAACATTGCCTATACCTACATGACTGTGGACTTGGTTCATAAATCAAACAATCACTTTTAATTCAACGTGATCATTCATGACTGAGTGATCCGCTAATGGGGTTGATCCGATATTGGTACCTTGACTGTATGTATTCTGTGTCCGTCATGGAAAATTTGGACTGAAAGGTGCTTATGGAATTTTGCACTTTTTGAAAATTATGTAGTAGAAGTCGTAAATGAGCCTTCTGGGCAGGGATGGGGGGCATGGAAATCTACAGGTGCTCCCCCCCCCCCACCCGGTAGTAAATGTATGATCTAGTTTTAAGCCCTGGTACAGGAGCAACATTAAAAAACGTGTATTTTTTCATTCGCCACAACCTTCATTTTGGCATACAACTTGTTTTGCTGGTACAGTTCATAACTTATATTATTATCACTTTATAGGGCACTCCCTGGCGAATATTTTCATTTTCGGGGGCTGCACAAAACTCATATGTTTCCGTTTACATCCGGGTTCCCGGGCAATAATGAAAAATTTGTTTCAATATGGCCCGGCAGCCCGCACATCCCCGGATGTAGGGGAGGTAACACTGCTTTGAGTTTGAATATTTGGAGCAGAGAGATGTGATGGCGGAATTTTGTGATCTTTGGCGTGAAAGAATTAAGATATATTCGCATTTAAGGCATGAGTTAGTTGCTGACAATGATTGTGTGGGAATTTCACACATCTACTACATTAAAAATTGCTAACAATATGTAAATGATGAAAAAATAGCAATCTTAATTTTTCTTGGTTTAACATGTAACCTCTTTGAAATGTGATAATAATAATATGTGTAATTTTCAGTGGCAAAGTAATTATGCAACTGATAGGGTTCCACCATATCAGTTAAATTTTTGATTCGGTATCAGCTTAACTTGGCCTTCCTTGCTTCTTCAATACCATTTTTCCTCAATTTTCCACTCTGAATCAAATCTTTTTCCCTGATAAAACACATTAATCTCATGTATCATGGCTCATTTTCACTGTTTTTCACCTTTATTTCATAATTGATATTAATGCAGCAGAATTGTAATTTAATATTATTTATTTTTCATCATTTTGAGCAAAATGTAACGTTATTGTTGGTTACGAGCTCCAATAAAATTCAATTCAATTCAAATTCAATTCAAATAACATTATTTTTTACGGGCGTTATTATGGTTCATTATTATCACTTTATAGGGCACTCCCTGGCGAATATTTTCATTTTCGGGGGCTGCACAAAACTCATATGTTTCCGTTCACATCCGGGTTCCCGGGCAATAATGAAAAATTCATTTCAATATGGCCCGGCGGCCCGCACATCCCCGGATGTAGGCGGGGTAACACTGCTTTGAGTTTGAATATTTGGAGAAGAGAGATGTGATGGCGGAATTTTGTGATCTTTGGCGTGAAAGAATTAAGATATACATTTGCATTTAATTAAGGCATGAGTTAGTTGCTGACAATGATTGTGTGGGAATTTCACACATCTACTACATTGAAAAATGATAATAATATATGAATGATGAAAAAAATAGCAATCTTGATTTTTCTTGGTTTAACATGTAACCTCTTTGAAATAGCACTGTATGTATTTCTGTGATAATAATACAAATAACATTATTTTGTACGGGCGTTATGGTTCATTAACGGCCCTACGAAAATGATTAACAGCCCTTGGGCCTATTAGTGGCCCTCGACTTCGTCTCGGGCCACTAATAGACCCTTGGGCTGTTAATCATTTTCGTAGGGCCGTTAATGAACCATAACGCCCTCAAAAATAATGTTATTGCATAATTATAAATATAGAATCTCAACTACACCGTTCACCAACGAAAATAGGTAATCTGAATATTTAACCTTCAAATTTGCTCTGATCCCGGCAGCTTTTGCAATCTTCCTCAACTCGAAATATTTCAGCTTTTCTAAATTATTCATTCCACCCATTTTATTCAGAAATTGAGTTCATCTACCAGCTGTCATTACATAACATTTTTGATTTGGACTTTCTCGCAACGAAACTGTCAGTTTACCGCCAGCGTTTAAAATGTTTTATAAATATAAGTGGCCAATCACAGAAGAGAGCAAATGTTCTGAGCTTCATAACAGACAGAATGCAGCCGTTCAGCCAAACCAATGATGACTCTTTGGCCAAACATTTTGAATGTTCCGGGTACTTTTAATCGTGATTGGAAATGATGAGGAAGGGAACCCTGCCCCAACAACGATGGCTCTGTGATTTCTGTGGGTGAAACCAAGTGGGTCGCCAAGAGGGGTAATACTTTTTTGCTGGTAAAAAGGACGGTATCCGGTAAAAAGGACGGTTTACAAGTGTATAAAAACTACGTTTTAAAGTACTAAAATGGTCATTTTCCATCATTTCATTTGGTGCACATAGATCATTCCATCCCAACTTAAAAATAATCTGTGACACCTTTAAACTAAACGATTGTAAAGAAATTGGAAGTTCTACAGAATGGTGCAGGTCGATGGGTAACGTGGTCGAGTAATGTCACAGCACCAGTTGTTCAAAGCCAGGGGTGGGCTTGGTGGATGAGAATCAAGGACATGATAGACTTAAAGAAACTCTGTTATCTTAACTATTTGGTAAATCTCATCGACAGCCGATGGTGTAAACTAATGTTCCAGAATAGGCGTGCCACTGCTGTTCAAACTGAGATGGCGGTGTTGGAGCTTATGGCATAGACTGGGGAGAAGACAGTGAAAATGAGTGTCAAATGTGTAATTTAGGAGTAGAGGAGACCCTGGAACATTTTCTGTTATTTATTTATTTATTTGGGTTTAACGACACTTTCGACAGCAGTATCTGGCAGTTTTACGGGTGGAGGAAGCCGGAGAACCCTTGCAACTGTCACGCTCCCCAACATACCAACTCCACACTTGTAAGCAGGGTAAGCATTGATTGAAGACAAGAAAACCATCGACGTGCAATACGCCGCGCCACCGTGCCCCACGTGGGCAGTGGGGGTGAAGGGTCTTGCAGAAGGACACAACGGGGTTTGACGCAGGTGAGATTCGAACCGAGGACCCTCGGCTTGCAGCCTGGGCCTCTACCGACTGAGCCGCCGCGCCCCATTTTCTTTTAGAAAAATAACAGTCTAACAGTATAAGATTCTCTGGGAGTATAATGGGGAAACAGAATGGGTGAATGAAGGATATGTGATTAGGGGGTGACACAAAGAAAAGGTTAAGTATGCTTATCGGAGAAATTGTGAAGAATAGGGTACGGGAATCACCAAACGGTTCGTTTTCGGGTGTTGGGAAGAGAGAAGAGGCGTGGGAATAGGGAGGCATTTTGGAGCACAGGGTTAATCAGGGTCTTCTCACCTGAGAAAAAATCAGCGCCTGACCAAAGTGTTATTAATGTATTATTACACCTACTATTTTCCAAATGGTTTTCCCCACGAAAACCTCAGCTGCTTCTCTCCCCAAAAGTTCCATTTGATTCAGAATTCCCCCACCCCTTCACAGTTAGTTTATTCGTGTGATTTCGGAAGGTACTTCATTCCGTGATTTTTGTATTTATCCCCAAATACTGTTAGTCACCTCTCTGTCCCATATCAAAAAGTTTGCTGCCACCTCCCGGAATACAGACCCCTGCCACTCTCCATCGTCGAGTAAGTTCGACTTCACGACCCGCGAGTATAACTTTGCGTTTGTTTTCATTTAGTTCGAGTCTCCATTTGTTCAAATATCTCCCAACAATGGTCAGCATTTTCTCTAGCTCCTCCTCACTTTCTGACCCTAAAACCATATCAGTCGCAAAATAACCCTGTGATCTTAGATCCGAACTGCTAAACCCTCTTCTCTATTCAGGAGTTCACCTCCCAAATCTTAGGGTGGACAATGTAAAAATCGGCGAAAGGATACATTCCTACTTAGGCCTTATTCCATAGACATCCGTTTTGTAGTCATGTTACCATACTAAGTTCACTTTGTACATCTTTATATAATGCTTTCAGAATTCCAACAACCCCCCCCCCCCCAGGCCCAAGGCTTCAAGCTTTCGCCACATACCCTCTCTCCGTACCCTATTATATGACTTTTAACATCCAAAATCGACTGGCTTTCGCGGATTCTATCGTTTGGTATTGTGCGAAAAGATGGTCAATGACTCTCCTATCCTTGCTCGAGCCAATCTGGATCTCTTCCAAAAACCCTTCTCTTCGATCACATCCTCTGATCTCACCTACATGACAAGGAATTCCATGTATGTTCACATAAATGCATATTCCATGTATTTTTCTGTGTCTGCATGTTAGTTCATATAAACTGAGAAGCTAAGATAACATACGAAAAAAAAACTGGAGTAAAAATCGCCGACATTTACCAAGATAGCCGCCAATATGCCTCAAAATTATACAATATATAACTTTTGAAAAAATTGTGCTCAAGATGCGGTCTATCTGGTGAGGCCCTGCGAAGCTTCGTCCCATGATTCGATTCGATTTTAATCGCGCCGATTCGAAAATTTTCGAATCGACCAGATGTTCTCAAAATCCTTCAAAACCCGGCAAATTGTCTCCTCTTGAACTCTTTTCTATCATCAGGTCTCCTGTACAGGAGACCTGGTGATAGAAGAAGAGTGCAAGTAGGTCCCGCTTCCGAAATTACATTGATTCCGTTCTGGAATATTCCGCCTTTTTTTTGCTTGATTTACACGAGTCGTCATTGCACACCAAACGTGGGCGGAGACTGACAACATTACGGCTGTAAGAAAGAGCAATACCCACAACTTGAAAAGTGGTTAAATTCGATTCGATATTCGAAATCTGATGCCTGACTCTATTCGACCAGAAATTTGAGGTTCGCAGGGACCTAGGTGTTTCGTGTGTTGCGTTTACAAAATACCATTTGTACTTCTACAATGATATCTTCTGAATTTTTGCAGCTTTCACCGCGACAATCTGCGCAAGCAACAACACTCTCGAGTCAATTCTTTCGGCAAAAACAAAGGTTGCTCCCACAAGGATTCCAATACGAAATCTTTTTGCATTTACATCGAACAAATTTTAAAAGCTCTTCCGGATCTGCATCTCGATCTGACATTATTGGAAACAGTTCATACTTCCCATCCCCATAACATGGAGTTTAAACAATCATTATCTCGTTTCTCCAAAATCAAGACATGAAGGTGGGCTCCGAGGCTATGGTAATATGCCGCCCTTTACAATGGCGGAAGTTTCTATGGCTCAATAATTGATTTTGAAGATGCTACGGTTTCCATAAACTTAACAGTGAGAAAGGACGCAAGAGAGTCTCCAGCTTTACCGTCATACATGATCTGGAAAATCTTCACACCGACTCCGCCTACGTCTTCCTGTGATGCATTGGGACTACTGATTGTCGAAGAAAGATTTAGTTGTTCTTCCATGTTTTCTATCTTTTTCAAGATGTGTGTTTTCCCTTGACCGAAGACGACAGATGTGGTGTCACATGCAGCCACACCAAGCACGAATAAAAAGTATGTGCATGTGAAGTGACTGTGGTTCCAACAGTATCGCCACAAAGCGAACTGATGTTTGACTGATTTCCGGGCTTCTGACTGGAAAAAAATATCTGCCCCGTCCGTCTTCCAATGATGAACAAGCATAATTAACAGATCTGTATCATCTGTGACAACCCTCAATATATCACCATGTGATGCAATGCTCAATGCAGTCGGAACTTCCGATGTGACCGCATCGCCGCTGCTGTTATGGGGAGTGTGTCCGTCAGCTATCAAACATTCGCCAAGCAGTTGGGTGAATTGGCTTTTGTTACTCTCGTTCGATAGGACCAATTGCTGACTACTGTGAGTACTTACCGTTCCATCAATCTTTATCTTGACACAAGTTTTTCCAACTCTCCAGCGATGTTCGTGATATTTTATTATTGAACCACAGCCACAGCCATACCCATCAAATACAATGTGACACTTTCCATACTTTGCATTGATAAACAATCAGTACTATACAGTCGTATATGTCGATTTTTTGCCCATTTGATTCTATGAAGAAGAGCACCGCCATCCATATCAGTTACTCCTTGATGTATGCTACTCATTTCAATTGTTTCAGTCAGAGCGTTTGCCAATTGTGCCTTTACAGGTTTTCTCATCAAATGGTCTTTGAAAAGTGAGGTTGGCTCAGCTGTTAGCTTATAAGCAAAGAATTTCGACATGTTCTCTTCGCGTTGAACAATGGCTATCAGCCTTGAAAACAACAACGTAGGGTCAAATGTTATCCGCTCATTATCAGCTTGTACTCCGAGATGTAAATTTATTTATTTATTTATTTATTTATTTATTTATTTATTTATTTATTTATTTATTTGTGTTTAGAGTCACATATTTCTGCACAATGGCTAATCATGACCGCGACAGTTTTAAGGGTAGAGGAAGCCGGAGTACCCGGAGAGAACCACCGAGCAACGGCGAGCAACTGTCAGCTCCCCAACATACTAACTCCACACAAGCAGGGTTAGCATTGGTTGAAGGCAAGTGCACCATCGACGTGCAGTACACCCTAGTACACAACGTCACCGTGCCCCCACGTGTGTTGGGGGGGGGGGGGGGTTAAATAATACAGAGACTTTATTTGATCTTTCTTTCTTATGGATGCCCGGGGAACGTTTACGCCGTTAAGCTTCTGGTGAATGACCTGCCCTACTTTCCCCGTGTCGACTGGGTTCACATCAGTGGTAATCAAACCAGATTATAACGAGCGCAATTTTTCCCATTCAGGTCAAATAGGTCATGAGCATTAACCCTTTACCCAACGTAACGGGAAAAACCGGCCAGCGCTGTTTTCAAAAATCGCCAATTAATTTTCATTTTTTTTTCATTTTTTGTCTCAAAAACATAGGTTATGACCCCTCGTTGGAACGAGCTCGTTCCATTATGACCAAGCGGTGGAACGAGCTCGTTCCAACGAGGGGTCATAACCTATGTTTTTGAGACAAAAAATGAAACAAAATTAGTTATTCAAGAATTTTTTTTGCAAATGTCGTCTGCTTTTCATGTTAGGTAAAGGGTTAAACCACGTCTGTACCTTAACCAAATCGTCGTAGGCGCGCCTTCTCCTAGATACACCCCTCTCATTGTGTTGCTCGGATGCTTGGTATCGGTCCTTGGTCAGATCAGTCATCGCACCATGAATTTCAGTACATCTGGTCATGGTGTGTGTCCACTGCAAGCGAACTGTTTCGGTTATGCCTCGACCACGTGTCAAGCCTCCTCGACTTCCGATTGACCATGAACTTGCTCGATTACCAAGTTAGCTGAGAGACCTGTCCCAAATCGGCTACTTCTGCGAGCAACATGGGTGCCACGTATTATGAAGCATTCGTGCAACCAAAAATTTGTATTTGGCAGTTCCAACATCATTTGTAAGTACAGCCGATAACATTTGGCATAAATGCTGTGCACAGTTGCTGCGAAAAGATATTTTCAAATGTAAAACACATAAAACGAACTTCAGCTAGTAGAGAAATATACATAATTGTGAACCTTGCGCTGGAATTACAATAACAATCCGTCAACATACTGAAGCAAAAAAAAAAAAAAAAAAAAAACGCAACGTGCATACTAGTTCCCAAGACAGTTCTAATCTATCCACGTTTAAGCTCCGCAATAGGTTCACAATGTTTAGGGGAATCACACTACACATTTTTGACTCAGAAATGTCCTTCCGATATCTCAATGTGAGCTAAAAAGTCATCGTATGCCCGAATTACTCCACCAAATTATGACCGGGGAACTGGTCGCGAAGATATTTCGTACCGGGCACCTCACTTCACACTCTACTGAAACTGAAAGTCTTCACACTATGTAACAAATGTATTAACTGGACTGCAGCGTACATGTATGCAATACAAAGTGTTGACGGGAGCGGTTACCAAACTCTCCGCACAACGTTCTTATCCGAATTCCCAAATTTACAGAATGAGAGATGAATGGAATTTCTTGTAATTGCTGGTGGTCCCTATGAAATCTGGTTTAAGCTTGTCGTGCCTGTTTATAGCGTTTTGGTCGAGTGCTTCGATGAACTCTGCCGATGGTATGTCGTCCTAGATGTCGCTGGTGGCCTCCTCTGAGCCATGGCTTGAATGGTCCAAGCTGATAGGAGATCCAGGTTGGCATTGAGTGATCTCCATCTACTCCTCAGCCTTATCCGTATCCTTGACTTCCGACCTCTTCGGTGGAGAGGTGGGGGTTGGCATAGGAGGGGAAGGAGGTGGGGATTTGATGGTTGACACCTTCTCCTCTTCCTGTTTCTCTGTCTCTGCTCTTCTCTATCTTCATCTGTACTTCCACAAGTGTTTTGATGGTTTCGGTGGCAGGTTTCTTTCCCTTCATCTGGAGTGGACCAGTGCGGGCAGGACCGCGAAAGGTACGCCTACTCCCGTAGGTGAGCTCCGTCTTGTACTTAACGGTGAGCTGGACGCAGCCATTCTCAACATGGATATCACAGTTCAGAAGTGAGCTAGCGTCGAGTACCAGCAAAGTATCCTTGCTTTTCTTTGGTAGGTAATCCATTACTAATTAATTGTTCACGCTCTGATGTCAGAAGTGTGAATGTCTGTCGTGATTTAAAGTATATATGAATGAATGAATATGAAATGGTTTCACAAGCCCCTTTCGACCCTCGTTAGCAGTTGAATATTCTTTTTCGCAGCGAGTGCGGGATCATGGTGTTCTTGTGAGTTGTGAAGGTTCAGTTTTGTCGTGGCGATCTTCAGATGTTCTTATTGATGTTTATCCTCGGGTGAGGGCCAGTGTGAGAGGGGGTCCTCTCAACAAAGGTGCTACCTCTCCCCGAGGATGCAGTGTTGATGTTTCCAGACAAATATAGTCTGCCACTTATGAGTTAATCTTGTTGAGGAGGGCCACCATTGGCAAGTATAATCTGCCTCAGGCAATCGATAGAGGTTGAGTTGGCTTTTGTGTGGAATTCTGTTAACAGAATTGAATCTGGTTGGGATGAGATAGCAACAACGGCCCCTTTCGGGGACCACCCAGAGAAGGACCCGAACTTCCCTGGTTCTGAGGCAGGCCTGCATGGTAACCTATTTGGCCGGGACCTGGATACGCACTACTGGCGTTTACAAAAAGGGACTACAGGCGGGGCGCAGGACCAACGCTCGCCTCCCAGGAGGTGGATGACCATTTCTAGGGATGGAGTGAAGGATCTTCAGAATTCATAGCGGTTGGTATGATCCTTGGCGTTTAGAGTAAATCCATAACGGTTATTGGGAAGAGGACGATCAAAAAAACAAAACATCTGTCGGTACCTGCTTAAAATAGAAAAGATAGAAGTAGTAGGTTGTATATAGTAGAGTAAATATTCTAACATATTGTGTTAATTTGATATAGTGCGAGGTGCGTTTAGGATTGTGGGAGGAGAGCAGGCCATGACGATCATATGTCACACCCGGAGGTGTTTCCTGCTCTTTACCTCTGCGGTTTGGTTTCTGCTGGAGTTTATATGGGTTAATTGGTTTAGGTAGGTTGAGGCCAAAATGTAGGGAGGAGAGCAGGCCACGGCGATTATGTGCCACACCCGAGGGTGTTTCCTGCTCATTACCTCCGTGGTACGTTTTTATTAGTGACTATGGAGATCTTCGCCATCAGATTAGTGTTGTGTTACTTTGATAGAGCGAGTTGCGTTTAGGATTACGGGAGGAGAGTAGGCTATGTAGATTATACGCCACACCCGAGGGTGTTTCCTGCTCTTTACCTCCGCGGTTTGGTTCCTTCTGGAGTTTATATGGGTTAATTGGTTTAGGTAGGTTGAGGTCAAGATTTAGGGAGAAGAGCAGGCCATGACGATTATGTGCCACACCCGAGGGTGTTTCCTGTTCATTAGCTCCGTGGTACATTTTTATTAGTGATTATGGGGATCTTCGCCATTAGATTAGTTCAGATTGAGATTAAGATTATCGGAGGAGAGCAGGCTATGACGCTTATATTCCACCCCCGAGGGTGTTTCCTGCTCGTTTCTTCCTCGGTTTGATTCCTATTATGGTTTATATGGGTTAATTGAGTTGAGTAGGTGGAGATCAAGATTAACGCAGGAGAGCAGACTGACGTCCATATGCCACACCCGAGTGTGTTTTATTACTCGTTGCCTCTGCGGTTCGTTTTTTATTAGTGCTTATGGGGGTCTTCGCCATTAGGTAAATTCCGTTTAGGATTATAGGAGGAGAGCAAACTATGACGCTCATATGCCACACCTGAAGGTGTTTCCTGCTCGATACCTCCGCGGTTTAATTCCTACTTGCGCTTCTAGCGTTTAGGGGTCATCTTGATTGAGTATGGACCGCAGAGCCACACTGGCCGTTGGCGGGATCGGTCGGTCAGACGGGCCCGGATCTTCTCGAATCGGCCCCCGACCGTCGCCCCCCCCCCCCTCGGTCAGGGTGGCTCCTAGGTAGCAGTGATAGCTCGCGATGATTACCGTGTGGCATTTTTTTCTTTTTTGCCGGCTGGCACAGATGTCGTGTAGTTCTGACATTAGCTTGCTGTCCCTGAGGCGTTCGCGGTTTTTGGCGGCTAGAGATGAGAGGCGATCTTCTATGGTTGGAATTTCGGCCTTTTCTTGAAGTAGTTTGATTGGGGTATCATAGGGGGCACGGAGGGCAACCCTAAGCGCGTGGTTCTGGACCCTTTGGAGTTTGCCCATGTTAGTTTAATTTATTTCACTGAGGACAAGAACCCCGTACTCAAGTACGGGGCGCACAAATACTTTGTACAGTTTCAACAGGACTGTCCCATTGGCTCCCCAGGAGGTGCCGCGAAGCATTTTAAGAAGATTAATACGTTTTGTTGCTTTTGTGACGGTATCAATGGTATGTTTATTGAAGGACAAGTTTTGGTCCATGGTTATGCATAACAGTTCTTTGAAACATTTTAAATAACTTTATTTTTAATTTAGCAAATGTGTTACACTGTGCACTTGTATATATATACACGTTTATTTCAATAGTTTTAGGGGTCGCTTACGTCGTTTTCCACTTTGTGTTCTGCGAATTAAAAACTCTCTAATTACGGCTTCAGGGATATTTTCCTCTGGTTCGTATGATTTAACTTTATCATGAACTGTTATTGTTTATAAAAGTCAAGATCTTTACCCTGATTAATTTACAGTTCAAAAGTTGGACATCGTTTAAAAGTTGTAAAAGTGCGAATGGTAAATGGTTTATTAGAAAATGGATGAAGAATTACTCTCTCGTACATGAATGATGATTATTGATTATTATATGAAAGGTGAATTATTGATTAATATGATGAATAGTTGATTTGTTTGGTGAATGGTTGATTGGTTTGGTGACTGGTCGATTACTTTGGAATTTTATGTAAATATCTTTCTGGGTGAAATAGTACAATTTCGTATTTCCAGTATTTTCTTTCAAATTTCCACAGTGCAGTTTAATCTGAAAGAAAATACTGGAAATACGGAATTGTACTTTTTCACCCAGAAAGATATTTACATAAAATTTCCCCCTTTTCCACCCTATAACACATGGACCGGGAGGTGGTCACTGCCTAAATTATCATCACCGACCCAGTGGTCGCCAATGTGGTTTATGAGAGAATCGCTAGTGATAATTAAGTCTAGGATATCAGAACGGAATTGTGGGTTACTTCTGATATAGGTCGCGGAGGTATCATTCATGACTACATGTAGATTGAATTTCTCAGTGATATTGGAAAGGGCGTCCCCGTTGCGTCTACTGGATTGGCAACCGAAGTATTGATGTTTAGCATTGAAGTCCCCAAGGAAGATACAGTGGTTGTATTTTTCTGTAAAAAAAAATCGAATAATAATAATAACACTTTGGCCAGCCGCTGATTTGTCGCGGTTCTCGGACGAGAAGGCCTTGGTTACCCCTATACTCCCAACTGCCTCCCTATTCCCATGCTTCCCCTCTCCTCCCAACACTCGGAGACGAACTGCTTGATGACATCCCTTGCCCCATTCTTACCAATCTCTCCGATTAGCATATTAACCCTCTCCTTTGAGTCCCCCTAACCATATGTCCTTCATTCTCCCATCCCACTTCCCCATTATACTCCCAGTGAATCTTATTCTTTTAGACTGGTACTTTGGGCATTCTAGAAGAAAGTGTTCCGGGGTCTCCACTGTGCCCAAATTACACATCTGGCACTCCCTTTCACTGTCTTTCCCAATTTTTCCCCTCAGCTCCAGGGATCGCGACCTCATCTTGAACAACAGTGACCCCCCAAAGGTGCCATCAAGGTACTCTTCAAAACCTGGCTTCTCTTTATCACGCAGGCCACCCAAAGACCTTTTTGATTTGACCCCCTCTCGCCAATTACGGTTACAATCCCCCATGACCCTTTCTCTGTCGATTTTTTTACCCTGGTTTGCCCCAACGCCCAGATCCGAGTTCTCCAATGAGTAGTTCTTTACTAGCTCCCTCAATTGGACCATCCACCCCGTCTTGATATTTGAGTTGAAAATTCTCAGAAACATTACTTTACACCATCGGCTGTCGGGGAGATTTACCAAATAATTAAGATAACCGAGTTTCAACAGGTCTATCCTGTCCTTGATCCTCATCCACCCAAGGTCACCCCTGATTGCTTCTAGCGCTGCGGCATTACTCGACCCCGTTATTCATCGGCCTGCATCGTTTTGCAGGATTTCCAAGCTCTTTACGGCCGTCTGGTTTTGGGGTACCACTTCCGTACCGTATGTTATATTTGGCAGACCCACCATTTCCCAAATGGTTTTCCCCACGAAAACCTTATTGAAACTGTTTCTCCCTATAAGTTTCATCTGGTTAAGGCTTCGCTTCCCCTTCAGAATCAATTTATTTGTGTGGTTTCGGTAGATGCCTCTTCCTGTAATGTTTATATTTACCCCCAAATACTCGTAATCACCTGTCTCCCCTACACTGAGAAGTTTGCTGCTCCCTTCCGGAATGCAGAACTCACCCACTCTCCACCTTCGAGTGGGGTCCACTTTGCTGCCGACAGATATAACTTTGCTCTTGCTTTCATTAAGTTCGAGTCTCCATTTGCTCCCATATTTCCCAACAATTCCCAGAATTTTCGTTAGCCCCTCTTCGCTTTCTGACACTAGCACCATATCGTTTGCAAAAAATAGCCCTGGGATCTTCAAGTCCCCAACTGCTATCCCCTCCTCGCTATGCAGGAGTACATCTCCTAAATCTTTGATGTATAATGCAAACAGGGTTGGTGAAAGGATACACCCCTGTTTTAGGCCGATCTCCATACGCACACGTTTTGTTGTAATGTTTCCCAGGCTAAGTTCACTCTGTACGTCTTTATATAATGTTTTCATAATTCCAACAAACTCGCCTCCTAAGCCCAGAGCCTCAAGCTTGCGCCACATACCCTCCCTCCAAACTCTATCGTATGCCTTTTTGACATCCAAAAAGGCCATAAACAGCTTTTTCTTTTTTGCTTTCGCGGATTCTATCATTTGGGATAGCGTCAAAAGATGGTCAGTAACTCGCCTTCCCTTCCTGAAGCCATTCTGGATTTCTCCCAAAAAACCCTTCTCTTCAATCACCTCCTCTAGTCTCCCATACAGGACTTTACAGAAAACTTTTCCAATGTTGCAACTGACAGAGATCCCTCGATAGTTATCCAAAACGACTTTTTCCCCCTTTTTGTGAATAAATGTCATTTTGCTTTCTCTCCACTCCTTTGGGACCTCTTGATTTTCTATGGCAAGATTGAATAGGGCAGTTAGGCTTTCCACGAATTCCTCTCCCCTTTTTTGATAAACTCGTATGGAATTTCATCCACTCCTCTCCCTTAATTTTGAGATCACATTTCGCACCTCCTCCGTTTTAATTTCGCTGCACACGAAGTTCGATAGGTTTTCCTCGACCTGATTCGGACACTCAGGTGGGCTCCCCATGCCCCATCGCTTATCGTTTACCTTTTCCCAGTGCTTGACCAGTTCTGATGCGACTTGATCTTGCTCGTCTGTAACTCTGCCATCTACTTTAATACTCTGTGGGTTACTTCCTTTGTTATGTTTATTCACCAATTTCCAAAATACGTTCGAACTTATCGTCCTAATAAGACTGCCATTTCGCACTCTCCGATTATCGTCTTTAATCTTATTTACTTTATTTCGTGCTTGTTGGTATTCTTCCTTTGCTACTGTGGCCTCATTGCTTTCCGCCCCTTAAGTTTTCTACTTCTCCTGCAGCACATTTAGCTTTTCTTCCCTTTATGGCCCTTTTCGGTTCTTCATTCACTTTGTACCCAAGTTCCCGTGTTGGCACCCTGATCTTTCCTACACTTTCCTTCCCTGCCTCCACTAGGCTCGAAACTATGGCGTCGGCCATCTTCTGGACACCGCCCCCCTTGGGTACGGTTGCAAGCTTTGGTTTCAGTTTTTCATTGAACTTCGCCCAGTAGCATCCTTTTTGAGATCCCAAATCTCCTTAAAGCTTACTTTGCTTTTTACTGGATTTTTGGCCATGATCGTCACTGTAATCAAGTTGTGATCACTATCCACCTCCATTTTACCCTCATCATCCACTTCTACCCCTATCACCTCCCTCCATAAATTAATATCTGTGAGAATGTAGTCGTTTATTGGTCCATTTCCCCTTACACCTCGCGTCCCTGTTCAGAATCTTCAGACCGAGCTCGTTTGTGAAGTTCAACAACTTCCTTCCATTCCTGTTGACTTGCTTGTCCCCACCCTCTAAGCCTTCTTCCTTATCACCTACGTGGCCATTAAAGTCACCCATCAGAATTATACCGAGCCCCTTGTTTTGTAGCTCTGTGATATTGGACCTTAGTGTTGAGTATATCGAGTCATTCCACTCGGGTTTGCTTCCTTCCATCGCACAGTACACAATCCCAAGGGCAATACTTTTGTTTCTCAGATTCATCCTTACCCATCCAATTTCTTTCGATACATCAGCCGAGGTGCTGACCTCTTCCGGGTCTGTGATCAGCGACGGTTTTAAATCCTCTTTAATGTACATGCCTATACCCCTCCCCCTTTTTTCTGGCCTTCCGTTCGCCCTACACCTATCCATATGGGCATCAACCAGCTTAATTAGGGCGTGCGATTTTAGTTGGATACTCTCCCTGACATTTTTGTAGTGGGGGTACCCACGGTAGTTGCTGGGGTGAGCCCCTTTGCAATTAGGGCAGGATGGGATTTGCATGAGCTGGAGAGGTGGTTGCCTCCGCATCTCATGCAAGTCAGAGTCCCTCGGCACTTGCCCGCGAGATGGCCAAATTTCTGGCATTTGTGATACCTGAAAGGTTGGGGGGTTACTTTGTACTCCTCAATTTCATATTTATGGCCCGCGACGTAGACCCCATTGTTGAAGAAGTTGATTTTGGTGACTCTATTTGGGGCTGTGACTTTTAGCTTCCAAGTCTCCTTGCCTGTCGCCTTGGAAGTGAATCTTTCCCATTTGCAATCGGTGAGGGCTCTATCAATGTCAGCCTTACTGGTCCGCTGGTGGACCCTGGTGCTGACCAGAAAAGGGTTTGGTTGGGGAACTGGTTGCTTGTTGTTTTTGTTTTGTTTTTTTTGACTGGCGGTTTCGCGTTCTTATTGCGGATTGCCTTAACTGCGCCAGAATAGAGTTCTTTGTTGATGCCTGTTGTCCCACTGGAGCCATTAGAGGTAGCCTTCACTGTGTCAGAGTAGAGAGCTTTGCTGATGCCTATGACAAGCAGTTCGTCTCCGAGTGTTGGGAGAAGAGAAGAAGCGTGGGAGTAGGGAGGCTGTTGGGAGTACAGGGGTAACCAAGGCCTTCTCATCCGGGAACCGCGAAAATCAGCGGCCGACCAAAGTGTTATTATTATTATGGCCCCACTAGGGCCATTGGAGGGTGCGGCTTGGTTTTTGTTGCTAGCTTGGGTCTGCCTGTGGTTGCTCACTGAGAGATTAAAGAACGGATCAGAGGAGACGGTAGTTAGAGCAAGTCGGCCCCTTGCTTTTTTGACTTGCCTTCTCTCAGAGGTGATGAACCCCTCCACATCTTCCGTCTCCTGGCAGTCCAGCTCTAGATCATAGCCGTCATTTTCCTTTTCATGGAGGTCTTGGTGCCTTTGTCCGTAACGTCCACACTACACTGGAAGCTGAGCTGTGTCTCTAGAATCTTATTGAGCTCCTTGTCGGGACATTCATAATCACGCCCCAGAGGGTCCTTAAGGTTATTGTGAATAAGGACGCCGATCGGATTTGACGTTGGTCCTTGATACCTCTGAGGTCACTGAGATAGAGTGGGTCGGATCAGCATGGTCCTCCGCCACAACCATGATCTCTGTGGCAGGAGAGCCTGGTGTCGGTGGAGATGTCCCTGCTGATGCCTCCACTGGATTACTCCGAGGTGGTGTTGGTGGAAAAGGCTCACCCTGTGTCAATAGCCTCTCTGTTAGTAGTTCAATTCCAGTATCTTTTGCTTGCATAGTTTTATTAAGGTCCTCAATCTTGGACATTAACTCTTTATGACGCTCGTCATTTTTTTGGAAGAAGGCTTCGAATCTGATTTTGTCTTCCTCTCTGCCCTCTTTCTCTTTCACCAGAGAGCCAATGAGTTGGCAGGTTGATAAATTATTATTAACTTTTCCCCCCTTAAGTTCTTCATTGTCTGTGACTTCCCAATTACCTGGGTTAGAGTTAGCTTTTCTGAGCTGAGCCCCTACACCCGATAATCTACGTAAGCTGACAATCTTTTGCCCCTTCACATGACAGTGAGAACTAGCATTGACTTTATCACTAACCTTCTCAGATTTTTCTGAAGATTTTCTTCCCATTTTATCTTTCTCAGATTTTCCATGATTTTGTTGTAGAATCGCTCCAGCTGAGAGGAGCTTCAGGTGGTGAGTTGTATTCACCATGACGCTCGATCGCCAGTTCAACACCTGGTCAGTTAGTAATGTGAATGTTCAGCTGTAAGCACCTATTTTGTTGACTGTGTGTTTAGATATTTTGTACTGCTGTGTGCGGTATTTACTGCTGTGTGCGGTAAACTCGGATTATTGTCGTACATTTTTGTCACAAATTTTCATATTTAAAATGTCATTTATTTCATACCATTTTTCTAATTTGGAATGTCTTGAAAATACAACAATGGCGTCGCCGACAAAAACTACTCTCAAAGCCTTCCATCAACCAGATGACAAACAGCTTGAGACAGCCGACGTACACTCAGAATTGAAGAAAATAACTCAAAGCCAAGATCGTTTAATAACAATGATGGAGACTATGGTAACAGGGCGAGAGATAGAAGCACTGGGGATGGAACTGCTGAAACAGAAATTTGGAGAAGTTGATGGGTACATGACCAGTTTTACAAGTTTGAGAACTGACATGGAGCTGAGAATGATACAATCCCAACTAGGAGAAGTAAACGAGAAATTTAACCATCTCATGATGTCACAAACTAATGCATGTTCTGTTGGCTCACCTCCTCAATTGTTTGACAATAAAGTATCAGATGCAGAAACGCCTCACGTTCCATCAAATAACATTCGTGAGCCACAGCCAGCACAGCCATCAACGTGCACAAGGAGTTGGTCAGTAAAAACTGGTATAAAGCCTTTTCAGCAACAACAAGCACCAGTTTCTTCATCGTCTGAAGCTTTTTCATGTTCACCTACATTTTCATGTCTTATGGGGACATCACCTCGTCATGAAACTCAGCAACTTCAGCTCACTCCACCTTCAACAAGAATGCGGTTATCCGCTGCATCAGTTTTGGGTGAGAGAGGATCCAAATATGTGCATAAACCTGCAAACTATTTCAACCCCTGTAATGATGGCTCATATCCCGACAATAGAAGCTTTGATGAGAATCCGATCTCTGAAGAAGCACTACATGTTCAATCTTATTCCACAGAAGAAAACAGCTTAGTTCAGGAAAAATCATCACAAAACCATGGACGGGCGAAGAATATTTGTTATTCCCCAGTCAAACCTGATACATCGGTTGCTTTCTATTGTTGCTGTCCAAAATCATACCCAGGGCATGTGAAGTCTTTGAATGACGCAGAATTGACCCAAAAGCCAGAAATAGTTTCTTCTCGAAATTTAGTAAAAATGTATTCCAACCCAATCCCGTCTGTGGGTATCTCTGTTGGATATGGCGTTGGAAATCCAGAGTTATCAACTGGAAATGAAGTACGGCGACCACACTATAAAATCAGACCACTCAATTATGAAAGATACTCAAATAACAGAGAGAAAATAAAAAAGTTGTGCAAACAAAAAACTGCTGAAATCATTTTGAATAGCATGGTCGTTATACCAATGTACCACACAGTTTGGAAAGGCAACAATGACTGGGATAACTACCCTGAAGCTAAACGCAAAGATGAATATCACCCAATCTTCTCGAATAAATTCCGAGATACAGATAATGATGTTGCTGCCTATACAAGGCGTACGAGACTCTAAGTGGATGTGTAGAGCCATTTATTGAAAATATCCCCGGTAAATAAAAAAACATTAATGAGGTTATTAGCTTCATTACTGACATTTGGGTTTTTACCTTTCTAATGAATGGAATTGCCAGGGTATTATTTCAACCGTTATTTTGAGCTGAACAATGGGGTTATTCGCTTCATTGTGAAATTGTTCCTATCTATTTGAGTCTACACATTTATTAGTCTCTTTAGTTAGAACGTCCTGGTTTTCAGTTGTTTGCATGAATGTGTTCTTTAGCACTTTAGATTAATATCTGGTTTGTTAAATATTGCACCGTTTTGCACTTCGTTTGAAGCACAGCTTTAAGCTCACCCTACTTTCATTCTACAAACATTGCTTGAAACTGATTGTCGACGTTTATCACCAAACTTCTCAACTACAGTATTGCTGGTATGTTTGTATTTTGTCCACCACCTGTCATGCAACTGACGTTTGGTGACAAACAAATAAATCTGAGATCTGTGTAATAAATCTGACATCCACATGAGACTTAAAGTCTTTCTATTATTTGGCGAAAAACTAAATGTATCAGAAACTATTTTGTGAATTATAATACAGGTTCGAAATTAGTTGATTACACAAAACATACTCAACAGGTTAGAAATTGTAGTTCAATTCATCAAAATATCGCAATAATTATTCTAATAGCTGCTTGCTGCATCAATGTAACTTTCAGTTTATTAAAACATATATCTCAATTTATTGTTTTCCATAGTTCTCTCAGATATTGATTCAATGTTTATGGCAAATCGGTATTGGTAATTTTCATTTCTACAAAATTACATGCAGTTCAGTTATACAGGACATTTCACTTCTCAAATACAGTCTTACCTCAAGCAATTCCACAGAATTGCTTTTCTAGTTACTCCCACGAAATCAAAAACAGTGAAAAGGTACTGTATTAATAGTGTTTCTATCCAGGTTTTCTCTGCTACTGCCATGTTTCTAAATTTCACTATTTAGAAATGTTTGTTCGATTTTTTGTGGAATGACAAAAACATATTCTTGGCTCTAATCATCTTATAAATGAAACTCCATCTTGGCTATTCTCTTCTTAAATACCTCGATTTTTCCTGGTCAACATGTGGGCGTTGTGTGAAACTTTTTGTAACACTGCTCAGAACTTTTTGAGCCGATTACCACTTTAGTTGTCCTCATATAATGTTTGTAATCTTTGTATATATAAGATTTGAATACAGAAGCAACTATCCAGTAACTTTTTTATTTAGTGAACATTTTTGTGTATGTGTGGGTTCTCATGTTGTTAGTTTTGTGTATTTGATGAGGTTATTTGCTTCATCGAATGTTGCACTTTGTAAATAGATTTACATACAAATTATGCCTAACGTCCGTTTGTCTTGTAAATGATGAGGTTAATTGCTTCATCATCAGTTCTTTACTTTCTAGCAGCACCTGAAATATATATAATTCTTTCCAAACTAAAATTCAGTTCTTAAATAATGTCGGGGGGAATGTTGTAGAATCGCTCCAGCTGAGAGGAGCTTCAGGTGGTGAGTTGTATTCACCATGACGCTCGATCGCCAGTTCAACACCTGGTCAGTTAGTAATGTGAATGTTCAGCTGTAAGCACCTATTTTGTTGACTGTGTGTTTAGATATTTTGTACTGCTGTGTGCGGTATTTACTGCTGTGTGCGGTAAACTCGGATTATTGTCGTACATTTTTGTCACAAATTTTCATATTTAAAATGTCATTTATTTCATACCATTTTTCTAATTTGGAATGTCTTGAAAATACAACAATTTGTAGCTGATATAACTGAGGATGAAGGTTTGATGATATCTGTTGAAGGCATGATGGCTGCAGTGAAGTTAGTAATTAAGTCCAGTGTAGACGAATGAGTCTGATTGTAGACGAATGAGTCTATAAACTGCAGCGACAAGTAGCCAAAGACCAAAGATGAGTTAGTATCCTTGATTTTCTTTGGCAGGTAATCCATTGCTAATTAGTTGTTCACGCTCTGATGTCAGAAGTGTGAATGTTTGTCGTGATTCACAGAATATGAAATGAAATGGTTTCCAGCCCATACTGGTAAATGGTCACAGCTGAGCCGTTTTCACTGCCTGTTTGTTCACCTTCTCTTTCCCAGTTTCTGTTTATTATCAGACGTTGAATTTTTAATGATTTAGCTGAGTAGGCGAAGGCAGCACATTCTGGTAAATGGTCACCGACGGCTGAAGTTTTCACTGCCTGAAAGAATTACAGAATACAGATGTTAACATGCTTTTATATGTACAATTTCCAAGTAACGGTATTAAAATAAAACAATCAACATTGGTAGCTGTGAAAATAACATGTAGACTCTTGTATTAATCCAGTGGGCATTGTAATGGATTGTATGAATGAAAAACATCTTAATCCATCTATTCATTAATTTATAATCATTAATTTATAAATTTGTTTCTAAACATCAGATTTTAGCCTGGTGATAAAAGTGGGATACGGACATTTTCCCTTAGGGCATTTTCCCCTAGGACATTTCCCCTACCAAAAGTGTAACCATGAATGCATCTGGGCTGAAGTGTTCATGACCCATGGTACGTCACTGCTGCTAGGAGTATTTTACCGCCCACCCAGTAGTCCCTCAGATGTTTGGGATAAAATTACGGCATCTATTGACAAAGCCAAAGATACCTTAATTTCAGACATAATTATTACTGGTGACTTCAACGACAACCAATATGGTTCTCCCAATGGTTGCTTCCGGGAACTAAGTAATTATTTCAATCTTAGACAGCTTGTGGAAGAACCAACATGCTTTACCGAATCATCTGCAACTCTGCTCGACCTATTTGCGGTTAGTAATACTGTACATGTACTGGACTGTGAAGCCCTAGAACCACTTGTACCTGACATGACTCGCTATCATTGTCCAATTTATATTGCCATTGAATTCAAGAAAGAAAAGCCTAAAAACTTTAAGAGACGCATATGGTTGTATGCAGAGGGAAACTTTGATGGTCTGAACACTGCATACAATAGCGTAGACTGGGAAAGACTGCTTGCTCATTCGTGCCTGGACACTGTAGTATCCACCTTCACCGATCAATTACTCGAAACGGCATCTAAATTTATTCCCAACAAATTGATATCCTCTAGGGCTAACCAGCCTAAATGGATGCATAATCAAATTCGATTATTAATAAGGCAAAGAACACGTTTATACCGTAGAGCAAAGCGCTCTGGCCAACTGCAAGACTGGGCGAGATATAAGCATAAACGAAATGAAGTCGTATCAGCTGTTAGGAAAGCCAAATCTACATATATATCAAAAGTCCAATCAGAACTAAGTTGTCCGGATACACCATCGTCAGTGTGGTGGAAAACATTAAAAACATTTATCTGTAAAAATATCCATGGAATCCCGACTATAAGTCACCTCAACAAACTCTATTCAACCAATCTAGAAAAGGCGGAAGTGTTCAATGATTACTTCTGTTCCATTTCGACATTGGATGACACTAATGCATCCTTGCCAGATCCACCCCTGCCTACCCTTAAATCGCTTGACAAAATAACACTTGAAAGCAAGGAAGTGTACGAAGCAATCAAGAGTATTAAGGTATCGAAGGCGTCTGGTCCTGATCTAATAAGTCCCAGACTTTTAAAAGAATGTAAAGACTCATTGTGTGACCCACTTACGGCCCTCTTCAATAGGTTATTAGATAACTGTTACTTTCCAAATTTATGGAAAAAAGCCAATGTGACACCGGTGCTGAAAAAGAATCCGTCTAATGTAGTTACTAACTATCGGCCAATATCTTTGCTTAGCTGTACTGGTAAACTACTTGAAAAATGTATCTTCAAACGATTATGGCATTTCTTATGTGATAACAACATACTAAGCCAGTTTCAGTCTGGTTTTACTCCAGGTGACTCTACGGTTCTACAACTGACAGACCTCTATGATGAATTCTGTCATGCTCTTGACGAAGGAAAGGAAGTAAGGGTCGTCTTTTGTGATGTTAGTAAGGCATTTGATAAAGTTTGGCATGTTGGTCTTATTCACAAGCTCGAGAGAATAGGAATATCTGGGGACTTGCTTTGTTTCCTAAAATCATACCTTTCTGATCGGTACCAGCGCGTCCTTGTAGCCTCTGAGGCATCTCCTTGGAAACCAATAACGTCTGGTGTTCCACAGGGTTCTATCCTTGGTCCCCTGTTATTCCTGATTTACATCAACGATATTACTGTAAACCTACTTAGCAGCATACGTTTATTTGCAGATGATACATCCCTTTATCTTATAATTGAGAATCCTGACCAAGGTGCCATCATACTCAACCGTGATTTAGCCACAATTGAACATTGGGCTAAAACTTGGCTCGTTGAGTTCAACCCCCATAAAACGGAAACCATGATCATATCACGTAAAAGTAACGTTCCAGTGCACCCACCAATATATTTAAGCGGAACTCAAATCTCGGAGGTGTGTAGCCACAAGCATCTGGGTGTAATTTTGAATAAAGGTTGTACATGGAACGACCATATCAATGATATGTGCGCTAAAGCCTGGACACGTATTGACTTGCTCAGGGCCCATAAGTTTACACTTGACCGGAAAGTCCTTGAAAAGATATACTTCGCATTTGTCCGACCTCTTTTAGAATACGCTGACTCTGTCTGGGACAACTGCTCAGCAACTCAAGCTGCTGACCTGGAGAAAATACAAGTAGCTGCAGCAAGAGTAGTCACTGGCGCCACTGTGAGCTGCAGAAAAGAACTTCTCTACACAGAAACTCAATGGGATTCACTGGAAGAAAGACGCCGAAAGCACAAGCTTATCCAATTTTTTAAGATGTATCATAAATTAACGCCTCCATATATCTCCAACAAGGTGCCACCAATTATCTCATCTATCACCCAAAACCACAATCTGCGATCGGAAAATAACCACCGTGTTCCTTTTTGCCACACCAATTTATATAAGTCCTCGTTTATCCCGCAAGTTACCGACCAGTGGAATGGAATACCCCCCTCAGTAAGAGAAAATTGTTCCCTCATAAACTTCAAGACGTTTATAAATAGTGCGAACCTGCGACCACCAATTTTCTACTATGGCGCCAAATCTCGTGCTGCCCAGATTTATCATTGCAGGTTACGCCTGCATTGCAGTAATATCAACGCCCACTTATACGATAACCATCTCTCACCATCTCCACGTTGCCAGTGTGGGGATCTTGAAAATACTGAGCACTTTCTTATGCATTGCCCAATCTATGACGATGCTCGTGATTCCACAATCAATACATTGCCTTTTACTTTTGAGCTCTCAACACTTTTATTTGGATCCGAACATTTGAATAACAATGAAAACTTTCTTGTCTTCAGAGCTGTGCAGGACTTCATCATGGTGAGTGGACGTTTTAATACGTAACAGTGAGCCCAAAGACATTATGGTATTATTTGCCACACATATGGGCCACCGTTACCGATTTGTTCATTGAGGCTGCCCTATTGAATATTCTGTGATAGCCAACATTGAATTCAGGTTGTTTCCCCATTTCCTAGTTAACCCTTTACCCAATGTAACGGTCAGTGTTATCCAAGAAAATCACCATTTAACCCCCTTTATATTTTCAGTTTTCGTCTCAGGAACATGTCTAGTGACCCCTCAATGGAACGAGTTCGATGAGCTCGTTCCGGTGAGGGGTCATGGGCTGTGCTTTTGAGACGGACATTGAACATTTCTAGTTATTCAAAAATTATTCTTCAAGTGTCGTCTTCCACACGTGTTGGGAAAGGGGTTAAGGTCCTTGTCCCTTTTTATTCTTCTATTCTCTCTATTACTCTCCTTACTCTCTCTATTTCTCATGTTTAAACAATATTTTACTTAGTGTCTCCAGCTACCTTTAAACTTCGTCAGTCTTCCCAAGGAGACAGCTTATACAAGCTAAAAGCTTAATGCTGAATCCTTCCAACAAATCTCGTTCTTGACACATAACTTTAATGCATACCATTGTATTACGTATTCTGTGTAACAACCATCTTGTAGATAATGATATGTATGTATCATATTTTCTCATGAATAAATATTGTTTAAACTAAAAGTGTAACCTGGAACATTTTCCCCTACTTTTAAATGAAAAGGTGGACATTTTCTCCTACTTTGAAATGAAAGGGTGGACATTTTCCCCTAGTTCAAAAAATAAGAATTTTAATTATTTTTTTTACATAAAAAGAGAGAGATGAATGGTTTCGCGCGCAGAAGGCGCGCAGGGATGGTTTGGGGCAAACCCCTTTCGACCTTCTTTTACTGTATATTTAGGGTTTAGCAACATGTCTGGGCGTGTTAAAGGGGGAAAGTGGCCAGGTTGGCTTAATGGGGTCTGCTCTTTTTGCCCTTTTTCTTGTTCTTGTTATTCCGGGTGAGTACTTGTTTCATGTGTCTGTGGAAGTCCTGCTCCCTGACTTTCAAGGCCTCTAAAAGTTTCTCTGGATATGCTAGGACTCTAGTTTTATTTTCGCATTCTTCCCAGGTGTCCTCAATGTATTTCCTGAATTGACCGATGGAACCGACGAAGTCAAGCTTAAGGGATCCGTAGAGGTCGATGGCGCGATCATCCAGGAATTCTATGAATTCGGCCGATTGTATCTCTTCCAGGTTGCCTTCATCTTCCTTGTCGGAGCCCAGTTGATTGGTCCAAGCAGATAGGAGAAGCAGGTTTGGATTGGGTGACTTCCATCTCCTCAGCCTCATCCGTCTCCTTGCCTTCCAACCTCTTCGGGGAAGAGGTGGGGTTGGCGTAGGAGGGGAAGGAGGTGGGGATTTGACGGTTGACACATTTTCCTCTGTTTCCCTGTCTCTGCCCTTCTCCTCTCAAGCCAGGCCTCCATTCGCCTGTCATCCCGGCGTTTGATGGATGGTGACTTCTTCTTTTTCTTTTTCTGTACTTCTACGGGTGTTTTGATGGTTTCGCTGCTAGTAAATTCCAAAGTCAGATAGACGCTCTCGCCTATCTCGTAGACAGTCCAGGTGATGGGACGAGAGACGCCCAGAGCTGAAATGGTCTTCTGAAGTGTTGCAGGTAAATCCAATGCTCCATGTTGTTTTGATTAAGGTGTTTACAGTCTGAAGTCAGAGGCGCGGATGACATCACATGACATCTGCTACCACTTCCAGGAGTGGGCTTCAACTTGTACTTAACGGTGACCTGGACGTTGCCATTCTCAACATGGACGTTCGTGTTGAGAAGTGAGCTGAATGAATGAAAGGTTTTAGCGCGCCGAAGGCGCGCAGGGACAATGTGGGATTTACAAATCCCTTGCGACCCGGTTAGCCTTATTTCACTTGAATCACACAGGCCTAGCTTTCCTATTGCCTCAAATGGGGTCTGAGGGGGTATGCACGCGGTTAGAATTCCCGGCAGTTTGCGTTAGAATGATAGATTGTCAAAGATCAATCCCTCAACGCCATTAAGACTATTAGAGAGTGGGCTCTATTCGGTTCCAGCTTGGCGATGGTAGAGGTTTGAGTCCCACCATGGTGGCGAGCCAGAATATAATGTTGTGCGATAGCAAATTTAAGGGAAGAAGAAAAAAGAAAACCAAACAGCAACGTCGGTTTGGTAGCGGCCCCGGTATATGACCATAGCGGTTACAAAAAAGGAGTGGAGAAAGCTCCAACAGTTTAGTTTGAAAAAACCGGGAGTCATCCATCAAGCCTTCTGGGAGATAGGATGCCGTATGTGATTTGAGGTATCTGGTTATCCTTCGGGAATTCCAAATGACCTCCCCCACCCACCCCCCCCCCCCACCCACCCACCAAAAAAAGCCCTTAAAAGGGCTGTTTGCTGACAAGATTGTTTCAATCTTTGCCTTGGTCTTGTTAGGTTTTCTGCACATCTTTGCATGAGGATTGTTTCAATCCCTCATAGTTTGTCATTCAGTGTGGTCGTGTGTCTGATGAGATAGAGGAGGTAGAAAAGATAGGGAGCTGGAAATTAGAGCAATTCGGTTTCTAATTTACAAATATTCTGTCCGTGACGACCAGTGACATGTGGATGGGCAAGCCAGCATTTTTTCCCGAGATTAATATCTCGGGGAGGGGAAACCCGGCAGCAGGTGGAGATATTCCTCGCTGTTTGCAACTCCCACTGGTAACAGAGGCAAGCTTTCGTGCGTATCGTGTCACCCGCAGCCAGTTCTAAATTTATGTCACAGAATGTCTGGCTCATCCCATCACAATGATGTAATCTTTAACCCTTTCGATAGACACGCCCCAGATTATTTAGTTTTCCTATTGAGGACGCGATGCGCATTGAGTTCTATTATAATAATAACATATTGGCCAGCCGCTGATTTGTCGCGGTTCTCGGACGAGAAGGCCATGGTTACCCCTGTACACCCAACTGCTTCCCTATTCCCACGTTTCTCCTCTCCTCCCAACACTCGGAGACGAACTGCTTGATGATATCCCTTGTCTCATTCTTATTAATTCGCTGTCTTGAAGTCTATTTAGATGATTGCTTTGAAGATCTTTTAAGCGCATTGCTATAGTGTCTATTTTGCTATCTCGTGAAGTTGTTTTATCGATGTACGCGTGGGCTTGCGCAGGGCCACGCGCAAGGCAGGATTTTGGACCCGTTGTAGTTTTTCAATGTTGGTTTTATTCAGGTCACTTGTTACTATGGCCTCATACTCTAGAACTGGGCGTATATATGATTTGTAAAGCTTGAGGAGAACTTCTTTACCTCAAATCATTTTCAGGAAATTGATGCGTTTAGTGGCTTTGACAGTGACTGAGTTTATGTGATTGTTTAGATTGAGACTGCTATCCAGGGTGAATCCCAGAAACTTTGCCTCATTACTAGCTTCAAGTTTATGATCGTAAAGCTGAAGCTCAATATTAGGGGCAGGTTTTTTCCTTTGCTTTTTATAGAATGTGATTCTTCGTGTTTTCGCGGCATTTAGCTTGATGCGCCACATAGCGCACCAGTCTTGAAGGTCGCGGATGGTATCCTGCAGGCGGTTTTGTATTTGTTTCGAGACTTACTGGCCGTCCACATTCCTTTGTCGTCTGAGAATTGAGATAGTTCAACATGGTTCTTCCCTACTTTTTCAATGTCATTCAAATCAATTATAAATAGAAGCGGGCTATGGACCGAACCCTGTGGAGTTCCCGCTTCGAGTTTTACCTCGTCTGACACCTCGCGGTTGACCCTCACTTTGATTTTTCGATCAGATAAAAATGATGATATGATCCTTAGAATTTTGGTAGGTAGCCCTATTTTAGCTAGTTTGTATCTCATGCCATTGTGCCATACAGAGTCAAGCGCTTTTTCTACGTCGAGTAATAGCGCGGTTCCTATTTCGTTTTGACTGAACACCGTTTTCATATAATCTACCAGTCTATAAACATGCTCGATTCCCTCGCTTTGGCTTCTGTAGGCCCTGTGCCACTTATTGAAAAAAACTGATTGATTCGAGATAGCTGCGGAGTCTAGGCGTGAGAATCCGTTCAAAAATTTTTCCAATACAACTGAGTAGGCTGACTGGGCGCGGCAATTTGCTGGGTTGCTCAAGTCCTTGTCGGGTTTGGGTATCATGACTCCTGTAGCTACTTTCCAACATTTTGGGAAGTATCCACTAGAGAGACAGCAGTTTAGGAGGTTAGTGAGTCTATCGAAAAAAGTATTGGGACATTGTTTCAGGATTTTAAAAGAGGCCTCGTCCCCTCCTGGGGAAGAAGAAGACTTACATTTTTTAATTGTGTTAGCCACTTCTTCTTGGCTTATCGATTCCGTAAGTTCATGGCCATCACCGTCCTCTGACGTTTGGCTGAAGTTGCCATGGTTAAACGTTGTCTTATTGTCTTGAACAAATTTGTTTACTTTTTCTTTGAACTCATCATCAAACCTATCGCCCTCACCTGTGTGCGGTGATATTTCTTAAGGAGCTCAGCGAAGAAACCAACCTTCGCCTTGTCATCCAGGGCCATAGTTCCATCGCTGAACTTAAGAGCCTTACTGTTGGCGTCTTTATGTTTTTGTCCAGTAAGGGTTTTAAAAGTATCCCAAAACTTTTTAGGCTCCCTGAATCCATTTAGATTTTCCGTTGCTTTTTCCCATCTCAAGCGATTGTCGTTTGCTATTGCTTTTTTAACTTCGCCGTGGAGGCGATTATACACGGCTTTAAGTTCGACCTTTTTAGTTGGAAGTTTTTCTGATTTGTATGCACGGAAGGCCTTTCTTTTTTGTTTTATTTTTTGGAGTGTGGTTTCAGTTATTCTGTTGGCCCGCGGTTCAACCGTCTGTTTGAGACAAATCTCATCAAGAGTGTTGTTAATGACTTCACTGAGATTGATACATGCTTGTTCGAGCACGCAGGTATTCATTGGGTCGTTTTTATTTACTTTAACCTGAATTATTTTTCTGAAGAGGTCCCAGTCAAGTTTGGATAGATTCCTCCTACTCATTGTGGGGTATCTTGTGGGTCCGGTGCAACCGTGTAATGTGGCATGAACAGGCAGGTGGTCACTACCTAAATCATCGCCCCCCACAAATATGTCTTGCATTTGATTAGTTAGTGATTTACTGGTTATAATAAGGTCAAGGATGTCGGATTGGTGGAGTGTGTTGTTACTAACGTGGGTAATGTCTTGGTCGTTATTTAATACAAAAAGATCAAATTGTTCGATGATATTGAAGAGGGCGTCGCCATTGGGCTCCGTTTTATTACATCCGAAAACCTGATGTTTGGCATTGAAATCACCTAAGAAAATACAGTGTTTGTATTTCTTCACAAAGAATTGAAAGACTTTGTTGTCAACTATTTTTTTTCGGTTCATTATAATATGAGATTACAGCAACTTTTTTGTGATCTAGTTCAATCTCAGCGGCAATCACCTCTGCGTCGAGGTGATCGCTTGATATCGTTTTATATTTTAAATCCTGCCGTATGAGGAGAGCCACTCCGCCTCCACGTTGTGTGGGATGGTCTCGTCTAATAATGTTGAATCCACATAGCACAAATGTCTTGCTTGGCTTTAACCATGTTTCACTGATACCAATTACATCTACGTTTGTGAAGTAATCGGACATCTGTGAGCTTTTGCAGTTAACGCTTCGAGCGTTCCACTGAACTATTTTCAACTTATCCATAATTGGTCAGTACCTGACGCAATTGTACTAGTTAACTTGTTATGGGTATGATTTATATTTTGTTTATGGCGGCTTCTATTAGCGAAGAAGAGATTTGAGTTCGATATAGCTTGGATGCTGTTTTCCCAACTTCTTTATATATGTCGGAAAGACTGACGTCGAAGTGTTTGTTCATTATATTAAACATTGAACTAGCCATTAGGCTGCACATCGAATGCGGAGAGGTTGAGTTTTCTATGCTGTTGTCATCCAGAGCTTTGAGTTCTATGTCGGTTTTAACTTTTTTGTAGTGGGGACAGCCCCGATAATTGCTTGGGTGTTCTCCGTTACAATTTGGGCATTTCCGTGTTGAAACCTTGCATGACTTTGTTAAATGTTTTTCGCCGCATTTCATGAAACGCAACTCTCCTTTGCATCTGTTCGACATATGGCCAAATTTCTGGCATTTATGACACTGTGTGGGCTGAGGCAAAATGCGATACTCCTCAGTCTCATATTTTTGTCCGTTTATACAAGCACCTTTGCTAATGAAGTTTAGTTTTGTTGCCCTATTCAGGCATTTTACTTTAATTTTCCACGTAGGGTTGCCTGTAGCATTAGATATTAGTCTGTTCCACGGGTATCCCGAAATGGCTACATCAATATCCCCATCATTAATCTTTGTGTGAACCCTTGTGACGGCTACGTAAGGGTTTTGCAGCGGTTGATGCTGTTGTTTATTCGTCTGGTGTTTGGCCGTATTTTCCTTTTGAGATCGTTTAGAAAGGGCTCTCGCCTTGTCGGCGAACGATACACCACTGTCAGTGGTGAATGTTGGTGTCGCCGGTATCGTTTCCGTTGCGTTCTTGTCCGCCGATTTCCCATCATTATGGATCTCCGCACTGGTTATTACTACTGTAACATCCATGGTGTCCGAGGTCTCAACGACAACAACACCCGGGTTATCGGTGTCTGTCGACGCTTTCCAGGTTTTCTTAGCCACCGTTTCTATTTCCAGGGGCGCACCATTTTCTTGGAAGTCTGTATCCAATTTCCTTTTCGGTCTCGGCGTAATCTGATAAACCACATCACAGGTGGGAACAGTAGTTGCCTCTTGCTCTATGAGCGTACGCAACCAGTTATCTTGACTGGCAGTAATAAGTTCCGGGCCCTGATTTGGTGGTACCTCCAAAGAGATGGCGTACATAGGCCCCCCTATCTCAGTGGTATTATCTTTTAAAGACTAACCAGGTGTAGGATTTGTTTTGCCCACCATCCCCTTGCTTGGATTAGGTTTTGAAATCTGCTGAGTTGTATCTTGGACATGGTGGAGACCCTGGAACATAACTTGGACATGGTGGAGACCCTGGAACACTTTCTTCTAGAATGCCCAAAGTATCAGCCTAAAAGAATGAGATTCACTGGGAGTATAATGGGGAAGTGGGATGGGAGAATGAAGGACATGTGGTTAGGGGGAGACTCAAAGGAGAGGGTTAATATGCTAATCGGAGAGATTGGGAAGAATGGGACAAGGGATATCATCAAGCAGTTCGTCTCCGAATGTTGGGAGGAGAGGAGAAGCGTGGGAATAGGGAGGCAGTTGGGAGTACAGGGGTAACCATGGCCTTCTCGTCCGAGAACCGCGACAAATCAGCGGCTGGCCAAAGTGTTATTATTATTATTATGTTGAGGTTAGTTGCCATTTCACTGTTTAGTTATCAGTTATTGTCTAAGTAATCAGCAAATTATTGGTAAAATGTTTTAGTTAAAGTATATTTATTTTTAACAGAGAAAAGCAGACAGAAAAATATATATAGTTAAAGATAAACACTTACAAAATTACACTAGAGTGCACAGAAGTGGTACAGAGAACAATAGGCTTTGTTAATATCCAAGCTATGAGAAGTGAGCTAGCATCCAGCACCAGCAAAGTATCCTTGATTTTCTTTGGCAGTTAATCCATTGCTAATTAGTTGTTCACGCTCTGATGTCAGAAGTGTGAATGGCGGCGATGTCATAAAAAATGAAATCCGGACGGAATGGCTTCACGCGCCGAAGGCGCGCAGGGACGGTTTGGGGAACAAGCCCCTTTCGACCCTCAGTGACTGTTTATGATCAATTTTCATATGTCTTGGCGTGTTGAAGGGGGAAAAGGTCCAGGTACTCGGCAGGTGTCTCCGGTTGCGGCGTGATGGCTTCGATGATTGATGTAGGTTGGACCCTCGGGTGAGGACCAGTGTGGGAGGTTGGGTCCTCTCACAAAGGTACTACCTCTCCTCGAGTAGTAGTCTTGGGTTTTCGGGCAAGTATAGTCTGCCACTTCTGAGATGTTTTCGAGTGATGGCCATCACTGGAAAGTATAATCTGCCTCAGGCTGTCTCTGTTTGGTAGGACGTCTTTGAAAGAAAACAACAACAACACCTTTCGGGGACCACCAGAAAGAAGACCCGAACTTCCCTGGTTCGGGGGCAGGCCTGCATTGTAATCCTATTGGGTTGGGACAAAAGATGCACAATGCGCTTACAAAAAGGGGCAGAGGCGGGACGCGGGATCAACGCTCGCCTCCCTTGAAGTGGTTGACCACTTTTAGGGATGGAGTGGAGGATGTTCAGGAACCATGGGGGTTACAGTTTCCATAAAGGTTATAGTGTCCATGGCGATTATTGGGGTGCTGGTCAAATAGTGTCTTCTGTGTACCTGCTTAAAAGAAGGAAGAATTAGTTTTCATTAGGATATGTAAAATATGTAAAAAAAAAAAAAAAAAAAATTAAAAAAAAAAAATAGCACATTTTGTTTAATACAGTCATTGAGGCTTATGATAGAATGTTTAGCTGAGTCGGTGAAGGCAGCCCTTTCTGGTAGAAGGCCACAGTTAAGCTGTTAATCTGCCTGTTAGCTCACCTTCTCGTTCCCTATTTATTCTCGAGCATGTTTAGATTTATACAGTACTTGAACCTGATAATTTTGGTTGAGTCGATGAAGGCAGCCCTTTCTGGTAGAAGGCCACAGTTAAGCTGTTAATCTGTCTGTTAGCTCACCTTCTCGTTCCCTAGTTTTACTCGAGCAGTTTTAGTTTTATAAGTGTTTAGACGTGATCTAATTTTAGTTGAGTCGGTGAAGGCAGCCCTTTCTGGTAGAAGGCCACAGTTAAGCTGTTAATCTGCCTGTTAGCTCACCTTCTCGTTCCCTTGTTTTACTCGAGCAGTTTTAGTTTTATACAGTGTTTAGACGTGATCTATTTTTAGTTGAGTCGGTGAAGGCAGCCCTGTCTGGTAGAAGGCCACAGTTAAGCTGTTAGTCATAAAAAAGATAATTTTATTTTATTTTGTGTACTACTAAATAGTCATGAATAATTCATAACAATATCAAGTTGTATCAAGTTGAATCACTGTATAAACAGCAAGCTGGATGATGTGTGCTGTTGTTCATAACAATATCAAGTTGTATCACTGTATAAACAGCAAGCTGGATGATGTGTGGTGTTGAAATATTGTGAGATAAACACCTTGATTATTGTGAAAACTAAGTTGAAGCAGTTAGCACTCAGAGAGAAAAAGATAATTTGAAGCCATAGGCTTTATTCTAAAAAAAGTTCACACTATTTTGAAGCCATGTGTAAAAGCAACATTTTGTATATAAATTGGGCAAATGAATACTTTCCCCATAAAAAAACCCCTAAAAACGCCACAACTTAATTTATCCACCCTGTAAGTAGGAATCAAGCCGCTGAGGAACGAGCAGGAAAGAACACCCTCGGGTGTGCCGTTTAAACGTGAAAGCCTGCTCCCCTCCCTCAAATCTTGATCTCAACATACCTAACTAAGATGACCCATATCGAGTAATAACACATAACTGGGAACTTAGGGAAGGTGAATTAACAGGCAGTAAAATCAGTTCAGCTCAGACCATTTACCAGAGTGGACTGCCTTCACCTACTTAGCTATCAAATTCACTTAACCATTAATAGCAGGTAAATAGGAACATAGGGGAGGTGAATAAAAAGGCGGTAAAATCAGTTCAACTGAGACCATTTACTAGAATGGGCTACCTTCACCTATTTTAACTTAACCATTAATTTATTTATTTATTGGTGTTTAAGGTCACATACTTAGGCACAGCGGCTAATCATGACCGCGACAGTTTTACGGGTGGAGGAAGCCGGAGTACCCGGAGAGAACCACCGAGCAACGACTAGCAGTTGCCAGCTCCCCAACATCGTAACTCCGCACTGCAGAACAGGCAGGGTTAGATTGGTTGAAGACATGCGCACCATCGACGTGCAGTACGCCTTAGTACATTGCGTCATCGTGTCCCCATGTGGACAATCGGGGTTAAGTACCTTGCCCAAGGACACAACGCGGGAGTCCGAATCGATCGCTCAGACGGTCACCCATCCGAGGACTAATCGGGCTCGACGTTGCTTAACCATTAATAGCAGGTAACTAGGAACATAGGGAAGGTGAATAAACAGGCAGGGAAATCAGCTCAGCTGAGACCATTTACCAGGTCGGGCTGCCTTCACCTATTTAACTATCATAATCACTCAACCATTAATAGCAAGTATCTAGAAACATGAAAACAGGCCATAACAACATTATGGGCTGCTCCCAGGGATCGGTTTCCCATAACGATGTAATTTAATATTTTTGTTAATCTTGAAACTCACTAATTCTGCCTGTTTTTTTTTTTTTATCTCCAACTCCCCAATAACCGATATGGAAAAACTCTAACCGATATGGAATACAGTAACCGCTATGGACTCTGAACATCCTTCGCTCCATCCCTATAAGTGGTCACCCATCGCCTGGGAGGCGAGGGTTGGTCCTGCGTCACATTTTTACCCCTTTTTGTAAGCGCCGGTAGCGCATTCTGTCCGAGTCAAATAGGTTACAATGCAGGCCTGCCCCCCGAACCAGGGAAGTTCGGGTCTTTCTCTGGGTGGTCACCGAAAGGGGCCGTTGCTGTTTTTTCCACGTTCCAACGAAATGCTCAAACAGAATCCAATAAAATGAACCAACTTCTCTAACCATCGACCGCCTGAGGCAGACTATGCCTGCCAATGATGGCCCACCACCACAACATGACAATCCTATAAGTGGCAGATTTTACTTGCCTGAACACACCAACACAGCGCCCCCGGGAAGAGGTAGCACCTTTGCTGAGAGGATCCCCTCTCGCTCTGGTCCTCACCCGAGAGTTCAAACCAACAAACGAACATCACAAAGACGAGCCACAACTCCCAAGAACACCTAATCCGGGACATCTGCCGAGTACCAGACCCTTTTCCTCCTTCAACGCGCACGGACATGTCGCCACAAAATATCCTATACGGTTAAAGAGGGTCGAAAGGGGCTTGTTTTATAGCGTCGCTGCGCGCCTCCGGCGCGCGAAACCATTTCATCTGCTTTCCCCATAATTATATTTCTTCTACGGAGTTGATGCCAAATACAAGAGAAGGTTCTAAGCTGTGCTATGAAGGCTATACATACACAAAGAAGCGGGAAACCCACACAACAAAGCGTTGGGAATGCACAAAGCGTAAAGGTCAGTCATGTAAGGGTGCTGTGGTCACTGATATACTGGTCCAAACTGAATTAGGGAATAAAGAGCACAACCACCCTGGCGATAATGCACTTATTGAGATAAGTAAAGTGAAGGCATCCACAAACAGCAACCTGTGCCAATTGCAGGGGAACCCCAGGCCAGATATTATCAGATACTATGGTTGATGCAACAGTCAATGTCCGTGCTGCTTTAGGCAAAATCGACTCTGTAATCCTCTGCTTCGATTATTCATATATTTGCTGTAAGTAAAACAATCAACGTAAAGGCATGCGAGGTCTTAGATCCGTTTGTACCCGGCATGATCCGCTTCCACTCTCCAATTTCCCTTGGAGTCGAATTTGCAAAGCCAGCCCCTTCTGTTTCAAAAGACGCATATGGTTATATTCCCAATGTAATTATGAAGCTTTAAATGCAGCTATTACCTCTGAAACCTGGAACACTATTTTCAGTGCCTCGTGTTTTGGATACGATCGTCTCAGATTTCACTAGCAAGCTTCTTGATATTGCATCCCGTTTTATACCCAACAAAATAATTACTGCAAGACTAACCCAACCAAAATGGATGCACAACGAGATACGGCTACTCTTAAGACAAAGGAAAAGGCTATATTTCCTGACCTTCCGCTTGCGTGGGTGAAATATAAACAAAAGAGAAACGAGCTCAACTCTTACCAATGTAGAATAGTCCTGTTATTGAAAGTTACCAGTCTCCGGGCACCGGGCAGATTTTTCCATCCTCAAATAACATAGTGTGTAGTCTAGATTCCTACAGTGCCCGGATTGGTACATTCAGTGCTGCAATATACGTCTGCGGCCTCAAACGAAAACTTAGCAAGGAGCAGTCCCTGTGTTTTCTAACGTATTTGTATTTGCGCAGTGTAGGTATCGGTCTTCAGGTTAGCTTAACTGTGAAGTCAGCCTTGTTTCATCCCACCGATTCACAAGGCCAACCACTTGATAGGTGTGTGGAATTTACGAGAACCAACTTTCTTGGAGGAGGTGCTAGAACCCCACTGACACCAAACTCAATGGCTCCAAAACTAATCGAGTCCGCTATGTGGCATCTTATAATTTTGGTGACATTGTCCTGACATTGTCCTGGGGACATTGAATTAAACCCTGGGCCTGCCTCCGTAAACACTTATTGTAGCCAAAATTCACTTAAAACTATAAACATTCAAAGCCTCAAGCCAAAATTGAACATTATAGAGTATGAATCGTCATCTAATGACATACTAGCCTTCACCGAGACTTGTCTTCAAAGCTACGGCCAAATATCTGATATAATGACTAGTGGCTTCCGGGAACCATTGCGGCGTGACCGTTTATCGAGGGGAGGGGGCGTTGCCATGTACATAAAGGATGGCTTGTGCTTTCGGCGAAGAACTGACCTCGAGGTAAATAACACTGAGTGCCTTTGGGCTGAGGTGTTTACAAATTACAGTAAATCAATCCTAGTTGAAGTATTCTACCGACCACCCAATAGTACTTCAGATATCTGGGATAGCATTACAGCTTCTGTTGATAGAGCCAAAGGTACTTCGATCTCTAACCTAATCATTACTGGGGATTTTACTGAAAATCAAAATGGTTCCTCCCGAGGACACTTCCGTGAATTAAGCAACTATTTTAATCTGAGGCAGCTTGTGGGAGTACCAAAGTGCTTTACTGAGTCATCTGCTACACCGATTGATCTGATATCATTGCCCAATTTCAATTGAGGTTGAATTTAAAAAAACAACGTCCAAACACTTTAGGAGACGCATATGGCTGTATCCGGAAGGGGATTATAATGCTTTCAACAACGCCTTCAACAGTGTAGACTGGAAGAGCTTGTTCAATAATTCATGTCTAGACACTGTAATCTCTAACTTTACCGAGATCCTACTTAACACGGCATCTAAATTCATCCCCACAAAGATATAACTTCCAGGCCCAATCAACCCAAATGGATGCATAACCAGATTCGCTTACTGATTAGGCAAAGGACCCGATTATATCGCAGAGCAAAGCGCTCAGGTTTACCATACGACTGGAATAAATATAAACGAAAACGTAATGAGGTCGTATCAGCAGTTAGGAAGGCCAAAACCACGAATATTTCAAAAGTCCAATCAACAATGAGTTGTCCAAATACATCATCGTCGGAGTGGTGGAAAACCTTAAAAACATTTATCAGTAAAAATACCCCAGAAATCCCAACCTTAAATCACTTGAACAAACTCTACTTAACCAATCTTGAGAAGGCGGAAGTGTTCAACGAATATTTCTGTTCCATTTCAACATTGGATGACACAAATGCAACTTTACCCGACTCATCTCATCCAGTCCTGCATTCATTTGATAAAATAATGTTAGTAAGCACTGAAGTGTATGAAGCAATCAAGAGTATTAAGTTATCGAAGGCGTCCGGCCCTGACCTCATAAGTTCACGGACCCTGAAGGAATGCAGAAGTTCATTATGTGTACCACTTATGGCATTATTTAGTATCCTTTTAAAAAAATGTTATTTTCCACAATTATGGAAAAAAGCCAATGTGGCGCCGGTATTAAAAAAGAATCCTTCTAGTGCTGTTACCAATTATCGCCCGATATCACTAATTAGCTGTACTGGCAAGTTACTTGAAAAGTGTATGTTTAAAAGATTATGGCATTTCCTATGCGATAACAATATACTGAGCCAGTTCCAGTCAGGGTTTACCCCAGGTGACTCAACGATATTACAACTGACAGATCTTTATGATGAATTTTGCCATGCCCTTGACGACGGTAAAGAAGTTAGAGTTGTTTTTTGTGACGTCTGTAAAGCGTTTGATAAGGTATGGCATGTTGGTCTTATTCACAAGCTCGAGAAAATAGGGATATCTGGCGATCTACTTTGTTTTTTAAAATCTTACCTCTCCGACAGGTATCAGCGGGTTGTGGTAGTCTCTGAGGTGTCCTCCTGGAGACAAGTAACGTCTGGTGTTCCACAAGGTTCCATTCTGGGCCCACTCTTATTCCTTATATACATTAACGACATTACTGAAAATTTACTGAGCAGCATTCGTCTATTTGCAGATGATACATCTTTATGTCTCATAGTAGAGAACCCTGATCAAGCTGCAGTCTTAATCAATCGTGATTTGACAATAATCGAAGACTGGGCCAAAACATGGCTGGTTGAGTTCAATGCTCAAAATACAGAAACAATGCTAATATCCCGTAAAATTAATGTTCCTGTACATCCACCCTTATATCTAAGTGGAACAGGAATTACTGAGGTTACCAGTCATAAGCACTTAGGTGTAATATTGAACAAAAATTGTACGTGGAATGACCATATCGACCACGTTTGTTCTAAAGCTTGATCACGTATCGATATGCTTAGAGCTCACAAATTTACTCTTGAACGAAAAGTCCTCGAACGAATATATTTTGCTTTCATTAGACCTCTATTAGAATATGCTGACTGTGTCTGGGACAACTGCTCAGCAATGCAAGCAGCTGACTTGCAGAAAATACAGATAGCGGCAGCAAGAATAGTTACTGGTGCCACTGTGAGCGCCAATAGAAGCCTCCTCTATACTGAAGTTCAATGGGATACACTACAAGAAAGACGCCGAAAGCACAAGCTTACTCAGTTCTTCAAGATGTATCATGGGCTAACACCTCCATATATCTCTATCAAAGTTCCCCCCATCAGTGCATCCATCAATCAAAGTCATAATCTCCGATCTGCAATTAACCACCGTATTCCCTTCTGCCACACTAACTTATATCAATCCTCATTTATCCCGGATGTTACCAATCAATGGAATAGATTACCCACCTCGGTAAAGGAAAATTCATCCCTCATAAATTTTAGAAGGTTCTTAAATAGTGCAAACCAACGACCACCGATATTTTACACTGGTGCTAAATCCCGTGCTGCACAAATCTATCATTGTAGGCTACGCTTGCATTGTAGCGGCATCAATGCCCACCTCTATGACAACCATCTATCATCATCCCCACTGTGCCAGTGTGGTGACCCAGAGACAATTGAACATTTCCTCCTGTATTGTCCAATACATGTCGCTGCACGCGACTCAACTATCAATACATTGCCTTTCACATTTGACCTCTCTTCGCTTCTGTTTGGGTCTGAATGGTTGGACAACTCTAATAATGCTCTTGTATTCGGAATTGTACAGGATTATATCACACTGAGTGGACGCTTCCAGTGAATCATTTCCATTTGTAGTTCTTTAGGGAATGACTTATCACCTTCATTTCACATATTCGTTATTCAAACATTTGAGACTGATGTGATGACTTTCCAGCAAGGAATAGATGTCTTTGGTGTCAGCGGGTTGGGAGTCGTATGTGGCCGCGGCCATTGTCGGGGCTGGTGGGCTGCTCTCTTCCCGGCAGTGGGTGCGGGGGAGTGGCACTTGTGATGTGACAGGTGTTGCACCCCCGCACCCGTTGTTGGGGGGGGGGGGGGCTTGTCGGTCCCGGCGGTGGGCGCGGCTATGCACGTTTCTCGGACTGTGGATATTACATGCATCTGAAATGTGAATAATGACGCCTCATTTTGCGTTCTGGGCGTTAGTGCCACAGGACGCCAGGCTACGACGGAGCCATCGTGGGCAGTTCGGGCTCCGCACTTGGGCTGTGTTTCCTCGCGTGCATCGATCTAGGAAGTCTAGGATAAACAAGATGTAGATTTCTTGTGGTTTTTAATAGATTAAATTTGGTTGATAGTTTTTAAATGTTAGATGCACGCGCCTTAATGGCGGCTCAGGTGTGGATCCCGGGTGAGTCCGCTTTAATGACACCGCTAGCAGCACATTCTCCGAGGTTGCGTCTAATAACTCTCATTTGTCGGGTGTGCGTTGAGCTCAGTTTGGTTGAAACTCTCTATCTCCCCCCCCCCCCTCTCTCTCTCTCTCTTTCTCTCTCTCTCTCTCTCTCTCTCTCTCTCTCTTCTCTTTTTGTATACCTCCATTTCATGTTCAAACAATATTTTACATAGTGCAAGCAACTACCTGCATTTTTCTTCAGATTTTCTTGGGAGACAGCTTAACATAAGCTTATAGCTTGCTGCTGAATCCGACCCATATAACTTGTACATCAACTATGTTGAACTACCTTTATGCATACACCTGTATTACAAGTCTCCATGAACATTATGTAATTATCATTTACCTGTATGTATTATATTATAATTCATGAATAAATATTGTTTTAACTAAAAGAGAAACGAAGTAGTCTCAGCTATTTGGAAGGCTAAGGCTACATATATCTCCAAAGTACAGTCCACACTGAATAGTCGTGAAACATCACCATCGGAATGGTGGAAAAAACTTAAATCATATATTGGCAGTAATACATCAGGAATCCCACCAATTACCCATCAAAACAAAACATATCCCACAAATAAGGAGAAAGCAGAAGTATTCAATGAATACTTCAGCTCTATCTCAACTGTGGACGACTCGGGTGCCTCCCTACCAAATCTTGTCTCGAGTGCCCCACATATAATCGATAGCATAACCATTCACTGTTGTGAAGTATACGAAGCGCTGAAATCCCTTAATGTCTACAAGGCAGCTGGTCCAGACCTGGTAAGCCCACATCTACTCAAAGAATGTAAATCATTGTTATCTGAACCACTTTCCATACTATTCAAACTTCTTCTGAGTAATTCCCCCTTCCCGTCCCCTTGGAAGAAAGCTAATGTGTCGCCAGCACTAAAAAATTCCACCTCAAATGTTGTCACAAACTATCGTCCGATATCACTTATCAGTTGTATTGGTAAGATATTCGAGAAGTGTGTCTTCAAACAGTTGTGGAAATTCTTAATCGATAACAATGTTTTGAGTCAATTCCAGTCGGGGTTCACTCCCGGTGACTCGAACGTACTTCAACTAACTGATCTGTATGATGAATTCTGCTGAGCCCAAGATGAAGGTAAAGAGGTAAGGGTAGTTTTTCGTGACGTAAGTAAAGCCTTTGACAAAGTATGGCACGCTGGTCTCATTCACAAGCTCGAGAAGATTGGTGTATCCGGTGAGCTTCTTACGTTTCTAAAATCTTACCTTTCCAACAGGGCCCAGCGGGTTGTTATAGCTTCTGAGATTTTATCCTGGAAACCCATTTACTCTGGAGTCCCTCAATGGTCGATCCTTGGTCCCCTTCTGTTCCTTATATATACTACTCAAAGTTTGCTAAGCACCAAATATTTGACACATCATTCTGAAATTTGGTTGTGACATATTTGCGATATTTTTGGTGGATATGATTGAGGAATGTATTGAGATGGTCCCAGGTGTTTACATTAGCTCTCTTGACAGGCGGGTTTTTCTTGACAGTCATGGAAAGCATGTACCCCTTGATTTTCATGATGTTTTCGTGTACTGTCTACATGTACATGACATGTGTAGGGTATTCAATCTTCACTTCAACACAAACCCTTGGGCTTGTAAGAGGACACTTGCCTGAAGCAGAAATGTGGCGGGCTGTAGGGATGGTGGAGCAAGGGATTACCCATCGTCAGGTTGGTGAAGCCCTTGGTGTGCATCATACGGTGATCACCAGAGCCTGGGCAAGTTGCAGTATGACACACCAGTAAGACGGCATGGTGGTGGCAGAGACAGGGCAACATCTGCAGCTGAAGACCGGTTTTTGATCATTCCGGCCCGTAGGAACCGCTTTGCCACAGCAACTCAGCTTCGCAGTGACCTTCAGAATGCATCCGGAGCAAATGTTTCGATGCAGACTATCCGAGCAAGGTTGCTCGAAGGTGGTCTCCGATCAAGAAGACCATGTATTCGCATTCCGCTGTCCCAGAACCACCGCCAGGCACGATATGAATGGGCCATGGACTACGTTAGATGGACCAGAGAAGATTGGCGACCTGTCCTTTTTACAGATGAGTCGAGGTACTACCTAGACCACACAGATTGTCGGTCTAGGGTATGGAGAAGACCAGGGGAGCGATTCCATGCAGCTAACATTGCTGAGCATGACCGCTATGGTGGAGGGTCAGTCAGGGTCTGGGGCGACATCAGCAGGGATGGACGTACAGAGCTCTGTGTCCTTGAACGTGATACATTGACTGCACAGTGGTATGTTGATGAGATCCTGGATGTCCACGTCAGATTGTATACAGGTGCAGTGGGTGATAGATTCATTCTGATGGACGATAATGCTCGTGCTCATGTTGTCCATGCTGTCCGGGGGTACCGACAGAGGTAGGGCATTGAGCGTGTGGACTGGCCAGCAAGATCCCCTGACCTCAATCCAATCGAACATGTCTGGATTCAGTTGCAGCTTGCAATTTCAGCCCGTCCAGTCTAGCCAAGAAGTGTCCAGGAGCTTGGTGCCAGGCTGGTCCAAGAATGCAACAACACCCCACAAAGGACCGCCAGGAACCTGATTGGGGGCATGCGAAGGCGTTGTCAAGCTGTAATTAACAGTAATGGGGCTCATACTCGATATTGAACCCATACCAGTTCGCTCCGTCAACTTTTTGGCAAATTGAAAAATTTCCTCTTTTACCAATAATATCCATTTTCCATGGTTATCGTATTCAAAAGCTAATATAAAAAATAATGTCAAACACAAATAAATCTTAATTTCTGTACTTAAATCATTAAAGATAATTAAATAAAAAATATATACACTTTTCATTACAATATTTCAACTAAAACGTAAAACAGGTAGTTGGATATACTTGATGCTTAGCAAACTTTGAGTAGTATATATTAGCGACATTACAGAAAACCTAATAAGCAGTATGCGACTCTTTGCGGATGACACATCATTACATCTCGTAGTTGAAAACCCAGGACAAGCCGCAGCTATAATCAATCAAGACTTAACCACAATTGAACATTGGGCTAAAACTTGGTTGGTTGAGTTCAATCCCCAAAAGACAGAGACCATGCTTATGTCACGTAGAATTACACCCCTTCTACATCCACCATTATTCTTTGGTAGTACACAGATTTCTGAAGTTAAGAACCATAAACATCTAGGTGTGATTCTAAACAATACTTGTACATGGAATGACTGTGTTGCCAATATCTGTTCCAAGACCTGGTCCCGTATTGACATACTGAGGAGTCACAAATTCATCCTTGATCGTAATGTGCTTGAAAAAAAAATATTTTGCTTTTATTAGACACCTTCTGGAATATGGTAATACGGTTTGGGACAATTGTACGGTGACCAAGGCTGCTGATCTGGAGAAAATTCATATCGCAGCGGCCAGGATTGTTACCGGTGCGACTGTAAGTGACAGTAAGACCCTCCTGTATACCGAAACCCACTGGGACTCTCTTGAAGAAAGACGTCAAAAACACAGATTGAAACAATTCTTCAAAATGTACCATCATCTGACGCCTCAGTATATTGCTAACAAAGTTCCACCGACAGTTTCGTTAACCAGCCAAAGTCGTAACCTACGATCCCACCAGAATCATCGCGTTCCTTTTTGTAACTCGCAACTATACCAATCTTCATTTATCCCAAATCTGACTGGTCATTGGAATAACTTGCCATTATCTGTCAGAGAAAACTCATCCCAGAGTAATTTTACGACTTTCCTAAATGATGACAATCTACGACCACCGACATTTTACGGCGGAGCTAAATCGCGGGCTGGTCAGATTTACCACTATAGGTTGCGTCTGCGCTGCAGCAACCTTAACGCACATTTATACAATAACCACTTATCGCCTTCCCCCCTCTGTGTTTGTGGTGTATGCGAGACAGTCGAGCATTTCTTGTTATATTGTCCAATATATGAACATGCGCGCAGTACTTCAATTGAATTACTCCCATCTTCTCTTGATCATAGTACTCTTCTATTTGGTTAGGAATTTCTTGATATAAATGCAGAAAACCGCTTTATATTTGAAGTTGTCCAGGATTTCATTGTACTTGGCAAACGCTTCAGTTAGCTGCAGCGAATACGTGACCTGCATGGGTATGTGTGCATCTGACTAGGTATAATGCTTGAATCAGTCGACACCAGCTATTAATTTCTTTCGCGTCACTAAATAAGTACATTACTCATCTACCAACCCGATTCATGTCTGCTTAACTCAGATCACCAACGAAATTCTTTTTTTTTTTCTTCTTTTTTTAATTCAAGTTGGCTTCATCCTCATCTTTGTCTTCTCTTTGTTCCGTCTCTTGTTCTATCTCTGCTTTCTTTTTCCAGTTATTTTGCTACTGGTTTAAACAATATTAGGCCAGCAAATGCCTCATGTTATTTTCTAATTAAATAGTCTATCCAACAAGGGAGACGACTTCCAAAAGCTAATAGCTTATTGTTGAATCCCTTACATTATTTATTCTTGAATTCTGTTGTTCTGTTACATTGTATACCATTAATTTCATGAGTTGTTCCTTTTCTTTTTATCTTATCTGTTTGCGTGATGTATACAATTGTCACTTTCAGTAATAAATGTTGTATAAACTAAAATCGACTCTGTAAAACGTACTCTTCGCCGGCAGAAAGCTAAAAGTAACCCTAAAAATCCCCAAAACACGTCTGAGCTTGTGATAGATGGTGAGTGGTTAACAACAGGTGGTGAGAATCCAGAGAGATATCTGATTTATGACAATGGTATAGATTCCATGAAACGCATGCTAATCTTTACAGCAGACCGCTGTCTCATACAATTAGCTCGTTCTGACGCCTGGATGATGGATGGTACATTTGATGCAGCACCTAGTTTCTTTACCCAACTATATGTAATACTATACCCCTGGGTAATAGCTCTGTCATTTGTGTGTATGGGTTACTGCGTGACAAATGTCAAGTTACATATCATGAATTTCTTAGGGCTGTGCTGGAACGTTGTAATGTGTAACAATTTCAGCCTGACCCGACTGTTATTATTACAGACTTTGAAAAAGCAGTTATGAACTGTTTTCTCTTTTAAAAACAATAAAGAGTCAGGTGGAAATATTAATTAAATTTTTATTTTTCCACTTTCTTCCCTGGTAAATTTCAAAAACAAAAGCTAGGGGAAAATATCCTGGGGTGAAAACCTAGGAGAAAATGTCCTTGGGGGGGGGGGGGGGGGGGGGGAGTCCTGGGGTGAATAACTGGGGGAAAATATCCTAGGGGAAGATTCCTAGGGGAAAATGTCCTAGAGGAAAGTGTCCTAGGGGAAGATGTCCTACACCCGATAAAAGTATACACAGACGAAATGAGTAATTGACGTTTTAAAAGACGTGCGATTTACTGGTACAGGTAGACTGACACATCTTTAAAAATTGCAAATAATTCATTTAGGTCATAAAGTCCTAATATTCACATGCAGAGAATATAATGTTCATAACATATGGAACTGTAAAGGTATATGGTTGGTCCCCATATTCGTTTCTGGTCCCCATTGCTATTCGTATTATTATATGCAACGAGAAGCGCTTGCTTGCACTTCACCATCATCTATAACATTGTTGTAGAATAACATCTGTCCATTACAATCATAATAAAACGTTCATTTATGTCTGATATTGTTTTCTGGCGCCTTTTCCAAATAAAATCATTTGAATAAAGAGAACAGTGAACGTTAATATAACAATAACATTAGTCTAGATGGCGAGACGAAGTCGACGGCCGTTATTAAAGCGGAGGGCTGTTATTCGGTCCTCAGGGCCGTTAATAAACCGGGACGCTCGACAGCATCATGTTATTACTATTATTACCATGACCGGAAGAGAACTGTTAATGGAGTTGGTTTTCATTAACGCCCGTCGCTCGCTTCCGGTTACATGACGTCACGAATTACTGAATTTTACTGTCCCGCTAAACTCCGTTTATATACTAGAGAACGACCGCTAAAGTGGTAATAATTTTCTGTAACATAATAATTGTTTATATTTCTTCGGGACATTTCCCTTTTAATCGGTAGTGAAGGAGTACCAAATTGGTATTACGGTGGGTTTACATCATACCCGCCTGTAGCCTAATTGGTTACCGTATTCATACACTTACAGGGGCCGCGGACCCGGGGGGACGGGGGGCTGAGAGCTTCAGCCCCCCCCCCCCCCCCCCCCCACACACACACACTTTTTTTGCCGGGCCATGTTCCTCATATTTTCGTCAGCTATGCTTCTCTCGTACTGGTTCAGTTTCGATGGATTTCGGATCATTTTTGCAGTAAGTGGCAGCAAACGCTAAAATGTATGCAGCCTGCTAAAAAATCGGTCAATTGAAATTGGTCGTAATCTTACAGACATACAAGTACCAAATCCACCCCAAGACAAGATAGGCTAATCCACAGACAGTATAATTGCTGTTAACGTCTGGTAAAGCGTACAGGTGAGGTCTATTTTTCAGCTTTTGTCGTTACGACCAAAGCTGATAAATAGACCTCACCTGTATGCTTTCCCGACATTTTTTAACGGCTCTCAAAGTGTGAAACCTTTCAAATACATCACCTATTTCCAAAATACGTTCGAACTCCACACCCCTGTCATTCTAATTGTCTTACTAACGCAACACCTTCATAATTTTTAAGTGAATGTTTTGAACCAAATGCGCTGCATTTGGATCAAATTTGACATGTGTCTTTAATATATGAGGTAATAAAGTTATCATTAATGGTAATAATGTCACATTGTGTATCTAGTTGAAGGAGCTTAATTTTGGATTTCGATATTTATGGTTCCTTCCAAACAGCGACACGTAAATGATCGTCACCCACTGGCTCCAAATTGGAGCTGAAGTCATGGGATTTAGTCGCACAGGGACCGTGGCTGCACACAAAATCCAGTGGACATTAACCGGTCAAGGCCTGCTCAATTTGCTGCGGATCTCGCCTCATAGAGTTTGTTATTATTTTTGGGAGTGCTTATTTCTACATACGTATGTGGTAATAAGCAAACCCCAGGGAAAGCATTACTAGTACCACATACGTATCTGGAGGAAATAAGCAAATCACAGGGAAAGCATTTGTACCACATACCTTTTTATCCAGGTTAAATTTGCTAATGTGACTGTGTTGGGTGATTTTAATGGAAATATTTGTGGAATTACATGTGAAAGACTTACAATTAGAATAATAAATTACATGTGTCCTTTCATATTTTAATAATTGGAATTTTAGTAATTTTTCACAACTGAATTCTTGCAGATTATCTGACAAATACATAGAGATTATTACCATTATGTGGATGAACAAAATATGTATCCGAATCGAGCTCCGGGTTCTAAGGGCAGATCACGACGAGTCGAAGACGAGTCGTGATCTACCCTTAGAACCCGGAGCGAGACACGGATACATATTTTGTACATCCACATAATGGTAATAATCATTTTATCTTATACAATATGGGGATAAGTCAAGAATGTAGACGAATATATAACGAACTATTCATTCGTACGGATGAACAAAAAGAAAAAAAAGGAACTCACGCGAAAGGAACGTGCTTGTATCCGCCCCCCTGATACAAACATCTGTAACAGGGGGTCGGATACACGACAGTTGCGGAGTTAATACAGACAAAATACATGTTGATTGTAAGATAAATTACTTTATTTCAATAATCTTTGGTTACTCATTAAGATAGTCTGTATTGTTTCCTGAAAATCTCAATAATAATTAAAAAAAATATTTTCAGCTTTTGATTCTGTCAGTTTATGAACCTTATTTTTATTTCTACAATTTTGTTTTTTGTTTATTAAATTCAGTAACTGATAAAGCAATCTAGCATCGTTTTCATTATTTTGACACCCCACCCTTCACTTCTGATGCCAAGAAGTACCGATATTTAATATAATGGCCAACCTCTAGCTGATTTGCCATGGTCCAGCGATCAGGAGGCCTATATTTAACCACACATCCCACCGGGGCATTCTTCCCTCATTTCCTTTTCTCATCTCCCTGCATTCAGACAAACTGTTTTATTGCCCAGTGCAGATTAAAAACGACACTTGCAAAAATTGGCCTTTACGTTGCCTAAAGGATTATATAATACGTGTACCCCCAACCCACCCACCTCCCTGGCAATTTCTCGGTCCCTTCAACTGAAATATTAACCCTTCTACGGACCAAGGACATTTTCTGGTACTACCCCCCCCCCCCCCACACACACACACACAAACACATCCTGTTATAATCTTTTCACCAGCAAGAGAAAATCAAATAGTTCTGTTACCATTTATTGGAAAGTGCCACGGACATTCTCTGATAAATTGTAACATAATAGATAAGTATGTACAAAGGCTTGCTAAATCTCTTTTGAAAAAATATTTACATAAACAAAAATAAATAGATATAAATAACCCTTATAAAAAAGTACCATGGTAAACCATGGTAAATCCCAAAATACCCTGGTAATACTATGGTATACCATGGTATTACCATGGTATTTTGGGATTTACCATGGTTTACCATGGTACTTTTTTATAAGAAAAATAAATAAAAATATAAATATAAATAACAAAAAAATAGATATAAATAAAATGAAATGAATAAATATAATTATGTAAATAAATAGATATAAATAAATATAATTAAGCCGACAAATAAAGAATCAAAACAAAATTTATTTAGATAAATATCAATGAAAACATGCAGTCACACCTGTATACAAATAAATATAATTAAGCAGATAAATAAAGAATCATAACACAATTTATCTAGATAAATACCAGCTAAAACAGTCACACCTGGATAAAAGGTGTGTGAACCCGGGGTTAGCTTATTTCCACATACGCATGTGGTACTAATGTTTTCCCTGGGTTTTGCTTATTTCCACATGTATACGTGTGACCAGTACTAATGCCTGCCATCTTTAGGTTTGTTTTTTGTGTGTGTGGAGGTTTCGCAGGATGAAGCCAGAATGTTCATTTCTGATCGATGTCATTATTAGGCCTTTCTTTCCCTCATGATCTGTTCATTTCAATTTCATAAATAAGCTCTCGATTCAAGTGCGCAACGTCTTTTTGTGTTATTTTACGCGACTTTGCGGCCTGCACAGTAACAAAATTCTGGTTCAGATTTGAACACCAGTGTCAGTCGTTCGTCTTGCCCCGCCCATTTGTTTATTAAGCTATTTTTAGACACTAGTAACACCGGCACGCATGTGCACAATATTATTGGAAGCCAGCTGGCTGGACTTCGAAAGAGATAAACTAAGTGAAGAGTAAAGAAGAAACATTATCATCAATTCTACGAGATCGAGAAATAAACCTGCGTTATCTGAAAATGTTTTAATATATACTTTACCAACAGGTAACGTAATTACTCTGATCAGAATCTACTAGATCTTAGTTTGAAATGCGACTTTTCATTTTTCAACTTCCGATTTCCAAGTTCCACAGCCTGCGAACGTGATGTGAAATCTTGTGAATGTGATACTATACTAATTAGCTGCGGTGTCAGTGTAACGCGTTTCAGGGTTCCTGATCCTATTGTTCGAGCTTTATATTTCCCCATTGTGATTGAAGACTGGGCCGTCCACCGGCTGCCAATTCAGATGCACGTACAAAAATCAAGCTCCAGCTCAGTTGAGCAATTTGCTTCTCAACTCAAGCCAGTCAAGCCCAAGGGCTGCCTGACGATGACGTACGGTCATCGTGGTCCTGAGTGAGAGATTGAATACCTCCAGGCTCCACACCGCCCCCGTACGTCTTCGGCATGCAGAAACCTCTGTCGTGTTCAGTTTAGCTATCAGAAATTGTTAGGTAGCCGCAGAGATGTAACTAGGGTGGTGTAACCTCCCCCCCCCCTCCCCAATAATTTTCCAGTTTGGACATTCTCGTTAGGATTCGACATCAGCTCCCTCTTGTTAGTAATCATGTACTTTCTTACCAGACCAGATTAGATACTTGGACTTTTGTCACACAGTCGGTTATATAAATGGTGGTATGTAGAACCTGATTCAGTCAACTTGGTGCTTTCCATCACCAATTTGGGGTAGCAGTACAGTGTATGTTAACTGAATAAGAGAGGCTGCATCAAGACTACTGCAATTGCATTTTATTTATTCACTAATAAATTTCCAAGAAGTGTGGATTTTTTTTTAACTACAATCCCAATTGAATAATATTCCAACTACATTATCAAGGCATGCCTTCAATGAAGCCATGCCTTGATGATATAAATGGAATATTAGTTAGTGGGGACTTGAGCCATCACAGTCGGGACAAATCAGGAATTACACCCCCATACCCCCAATCAGTCTTTTTTGTGATGCCCCTGGATAAATTGCTAAACAAGCTCCTTGAGCCCCAAGACCACTTGTGCATGTACATGTATTTCTCTTCAGTGTCAGTGACTGTCCGAGAGATACATATACTGAATCATTAGCCTTCATCCATCCACATAGGCCAGTCGGAATTAATATTAGCTGAACTCCAAAAAAAACTCTGTCTGTCTTTTTTAACTATGTACCTACCCAATCTGAATTGAAGATGGCACATACCCAAATGGTATCCCCAAAATTTTGTTAAAACCTAGAGATTTTCAGTTTTTGCCTCAAAAACAATAATCTATAATCCTTATTGGAATGATCACAATGAGCTCATTCCTATGAGGGGTCATAAGCTATATTTTCGAGATAAAAAGTGAGAGAAAAAATGTGAATGGCAATTGTTGTGAATCAAGGGGTTGGTGGGTTTTGGCCTTGATATTGGTTAAGGGGTTAACTCTTTGAAACAAGCCTCTGATGACAGTAATCTCTAAAGCACTCTCAGTAGTGGCATTGTATTTGCCCATTTGGTGGAATGGTGGTGTGTGTGGAAGTGGAATCAAAGGTATGGTGGTGGCAGTGCTACATCAAAGTGAAATTCAGATAGTACTGGTATTATGAGGAAAAACTAATTTAACATAATTCTAAGTGACAAACAGGTGTTATTTATTTATTTATTGGTGTTTAAGGTCACATACTTATGCACAATGGCTAATCGTGACAGTTTTACGGGTGGAGGAAGCCGGAGGACCTGGAGAGAACCACCGAGCATCGACGAGCAACTGTCAGCTCCTCAACATTCTAACTCTGTTCAAGCTCCGCTCAAGCAGGGTTACAGCAGTGAAGACATGTGCACCATTGACGTGCAGTACGCCTTGGTACACTGCAACATCGTGCCCCCATGTAGGCAACTGGGATAAAGTGCCTTGCCCAAGGACACAACGCGGGTTGCCCCAGATGGGGATCGAACTCTGGACCTCTAGCACAGAAGTCCAACAGTCTCCCACTGAGCCACCACGCTCCCAACAAACAGGTGTGTGTGTGTGTGTGTGTATGATGGTGAGAACTGAGTTGCAGTTAAAGAAAGGTATGGAATAGTGGAATGTATTTATTAAAAATAATCTGAAGATCTGAACTACATGTAATTGTTTTTATATGCTGTTGCAGGTACTCTTTGGTTTAAATAACATACAGCTTTGTCCTTTAACCCTTCACCTAACATGAAAAGCAGACGACACTTGCAAAAAAAATTCTTGAATAACTAATTTTTAGCTTAACTTGACATAGTCAAGATAAGCTATTGCCATCACGTGCGCGGAAGTCTGTTAGTCTGAGAGTCTGTTAGTCTGTGACGTCTGTTCACATTTCCTTTAGCACGGGCTACACCCCGCAGTTCTTGTCTGATCGTCACGAAATTTCACATGTAGGTTTGGGGTCATGTCTAGATGAGAACGTCCCCTTTTGGTCGCGATCGGGCAACCGGTATGGCTACCCGAACCCAAAACCCGAAAACCATTAGCACAGTCTACAGGTCGTATTTATGAAGGGATTTTATTGTAACTTGGTAGGATGCCTCTGTATAGTGCCTAGACGAGAACGTCCCCTTTTGGGCATGATCTATCAACCGTGATGGCTGCCCAAGCCCGAAAACCCGAAAACTTTTAGCACAGTCTGCAGGTCATGTTTAATGTGGAGGGATTTCATTGTATCTTGGTAGGATGACTCCTTATGATGTCTAGATGCGAATTTCCCCATTTGGGCATGATCTGCCAACCGTGACGACTGCCCGAGCCCAAAACCCGAAAACCTTTAGCGCAGTCTACAGGTCATATTTATTGAGGAATTTCATTGTAACTTGGTGGGTTGACTTCATACAATGTCTAGATGAGAAAGTCCCCCTTTGGACGTGATTGGGCAACTGTGACGGCTACAGGAGCCCGAAGCCCGAAAACCTTTAGCACAGTCTAGAGGTCATATTTATGAAATGATTTCATTGTAACTTGGCAGGATGACTCCAAATAATGTCTAGATGAGAACGTCCCATTTTGATCGCGATCATGCAGCCTTGATGGGTGCCCGAGCCCAAAAACCTTTAGCATAGGCAAAAGGTCATATTTATGGAAGGATTTCATTGTAACCTGTTAGGTTGACTCCATATAATGCCTAGATGATGACATCCCCTTTCGGTCGTGATTGGTCAGTTGTGATAGCTACAAGTGCCCGAAGCCCGAAAACCTTGAGCACAGTCTACAGGTCATATTTATGAAGGGATTTCATTGTAACTTCTTAGGATCACTCCAGATGATGCTCAGATGAAATTGTGCCCTATGGTTGCGATCATTCAACCATGATGGCTGCCCAAGCCCCAAGCCTGAAAACCTTTAGCACAGTCTACAGGTCATATTTATGAAGGGATTTCATTGTAACTTGGTAGGTTAACTTCATATAATGTCTAGATGAGAACGTGCGATCATTCACCCATGATGGCTGCCCGAGCCCGAAGCCAGAAAACCTTTAGCACAGTCTACAGGTCATATTTATGAAGGGATTTCATTGTAACTTGGTAGGTTAACCTCATATAATGTCTAGGTGAGAACGTCCTTTTGGACATGATTGGGCAACTGTGACAGCTAAAGGTGCCCGAAGCCCGAAAACCTTTAGCACAGTCTACAGGTCATATTTATGAGGGGATTTCATTGTAACTTGGTAGGATGACTCCAAATAATGTCTAGATGAGAACGTCCCCTTTTGATCGCCATCATTCAGCCTTGATGGGTGCCCGAGCCCAAAAACCTTTAGCATAGGTAAAAGGTCATATTTATGGAAGGATTTCATTGTAACCTATTAGGTTGACTCCACATAATGCCTAGATGATGACATCCCCTTTTGGTCGTAATTGGTCAGCTGTGTTGGCTACAAGTGCCCGAAGCCCAAAAACCTTGAGCACAGTCTACAGGCCATATTTATGAAGGGATTTCATTGTAACTTCATAGGATCATTCCAGATGATGCCCAGATGAGATTGTCCCCTTTGGTTGTGATTATTCAACCATGATGGCTGCCCAAACCCGAAGCCCGGAAACCTTAAGCACAGTGTACAAGTCATATTTGTGAAGGGATTTCATTGTAACTTGGTAGGTTGACTTCATATAATGCCTAGATGAGAACGTCCCCTTTTGGACATGTTTGGGCAACTTTGATGGCTAAAGGTGCCCGAAGCCCAAAAACCTTTAGCACTGTCTACAGGTCATATTTATGAAGGGATTTCATTGTAACTTGGTAGGTTGACTCCAAATAAGGTCAAGATGAGAACGTCCCATTTTGGCCGTGATCATTCAGCCTTGATGGGTGCCCGAGCCCAAAAACCTTTAGCATAGGCAAAAGTTTATATTTATAGAAGGATTTCATTGTAACATTGCTAGGTTGACTCCATATAATGCCTAGATGATGACATCCCCTTTTGGTCGTGATTGGTCAACTGTGATGGCTACAGGTGCCCGAAGCCCAAAAACCTTGAACACAGTCTACAGGTCATATTTATGAAGGGATTTCATTGTAACTTCTTAGGATCACTCCAGATGATGCCCAGATGAGATTGTCCCCTTTGGTTGCGATCATTCAACCATGATGGCTGCCCGAGCCCGAAGCCCGAAAACCTTTAGCACAGTCTAAGGTCATATTTATGCAGGGATTTCATTGTAACTTAGTAGGTTGACTTCATATAATGTCTAGATGAGAACGTCCTCTTTTGGACATGAGTGGGCAACTGTGACGGCTTCAGGGGCCCAAAGCCTGAAAACCTTTAGAACAGTCTACAGGTCATAATTATGAAGGGATTTTATTGTAGCTTGGTAGGATGACTCCAAATAGTGTCCAGATGAGAACGTCCCCTTTTGGTCATGATCATTCAGCCTTGATGGCTGCCTGAAGCCCGAAAACCTTTAGCACAGTCTACAGGTCGTATTTATGGAGGGATTTCATTGTAACTTGGTAGGTTGACTTCATATAATGTCTAGATGAGAACGTCCCCTTTGGACGCAATTGGGAAACTGACGGCTACAGGGGCCCGAAGCCCGAAAACCTTTAGCACAGTCTACAGGCCATATTTATGAAGGGATTTTAATGTAACTTGATAGGATGACTCATTTTGGAATAATTTCATTGTAATTTTGTTGATATATGTTAACTGTGAGGGCCACATATATTAACTGTGAGGTCATATTAACCCACCCCTCAGATCTTTAGTACAGTGTACACCTCATATTATTTTTATCATAAACATAGCATACAGGGAACAGAAATGAACATATTCCCAATTATCACAATTCTTGTCTTATTTCATAATCCTTTTATAAACATTGGACATTATCCTTTTCATCAAACACAACACAGACTACTAAAAGGGCTGTGGCAGATAATAAATAATATTCAAAGGACAGCTTATGATCCCCAGCTATGTTTTGGAAGTAAAAATTGAGGAAAGAACAAATTTGAATATCAATTTCTTTGTTTTTCCCTGAGCAGATGACATTGGGATATGTTAGATAAAGGGTTAAATTCTTGCATGCAGTTTGCAGATATGCCCATGAAAGGAAATCTATTTCCACTAGAAAAAATATAATTTGCACCCTTATAAATCCAAATTTTTCACTGTAAATTTAATCAATGTTTTGGCCATTGATTACTTAACCCTTTAGCTATTATAACAAACCAAAAACCAGCCAGTGCTATTCACAAAAAGTACCATTAAATTTTTATTGGTTTTCATTGTTTGTCTCAAAAACATTGTTGATAGCCCTTTGTTTCAGTGAGCTCATTCCAATGAGAGTCCTAAACTATGTTTTTAATGCAAAAAATGAAAAAAAATTAGTTATTAACCCTTTACCCAACGTAACGGCAAAACCGGCGAGCGCTATTCTAAAAAATCGCCAATTAATTTTCAAAATATTTTCATTTTTTGACAAAAAATGAAAAAAAATAGTTATTCAAGAATTTTTTTTTCAAGTGCCGTCTGCTTTTCGTGTTAGGTAAAGGGTTAAAGAATTTTGCTTGCAAGTGTTGTCTGCCTTTCGTGTTTGGTAAGGGCTAAGTTTAATTTTTTATGAATTTTCCAACAGTTTTCTTAACAGCAGCCATGACCAGATCTGATGGAAAATATTTTGAAAAATACTCAGTGATTAAGAGTTAATAGATTATCGTATGCCCATATGAATGCAAAAAACATCAGTTCCAACCAATTTCATGCCCAAAGAAATTCCTGTGTTTAATAATGATTATGCTTTGGCCCATTGATTTGCTCACTGCAATCAGCTGTCTGTATTCCTTGAGTAGATTACCCAGTTATACACATTGTTTTGTAAATTGATACACCCCCCAGTCAGAATGAATTACATGAAAAATGCACGATAATTTATCCTATTTTTCATTCAGTGTTAACCCTCTACTCTCTGATGTCAAAATACCAAAGTTTACATCAGCAAATCTTTTCCACAATACAACTGAGAATTTAAAAAAATTATATACTCTCCCAAAAAAGAAAGTGTGCATGCTAAAAATAACGCTAAAAAAAAGATATAAATCATTTTGATTCATGGAAATTTTATTCAATCACAGATGAATCAATTTGTGATCAACACGAGAAATTTCCTTACGCTACGACGAATACTCATGCCTTTTCACAAACGTGCAGCACGTCATTTAACGTTAATGCAATTTGAACGGGGGAAAGCTGTTTTTGTGTTCAATATAACTTATTCATGAACAGGTTAACACTCTTTACACCTACGAAATTATTTTTGTGGAGTTTGATCAATTTCTGCAATGCACACTTTCTTTTTTGAACGAGTATATATTGTTTGACAGAGCTCAATGAGCTCTGTCAAACAAGATATAATTTGTTTAATTTTTCATGTATGGGCAATATGGAGTCAGTGACGAAAATATGTTAGGAGCTAACATCAAAATTTAATGCAACCCATAATGTTTGTTTTTGGAAGCTCTTTGTCTTTAAGAGAGATTTAACCCTTTACTGAATGCAGACGATATCAAAATTTATTATTTTCAATATAATTTTTTAAAAAAATTTCACCAAAACCATATCATGTGACCCCTCATTGGAATGAGCTCGTTCCAACGAGGGGTCACATGATATGGTTTTGGTGAAATTTTTTGAAAAATAATATTTTTTCAACTGCTGAATTTGCATATTACGAGGGTGTATGCGGGCGGTTCGTTGGGTAAAGGGTTAATCAGTTGAGTGCTAAAAATCACTAACATGGCTCTCTTGAGAAGTTCTGAAAGCCACTTCAGTGGCTCTACAGTGTATGCATTAGCATGTTGTTTGCTCAGCAATAGAAAAAATATTAATATCAAACAGTTTTGTTACAATTTATGAGAGCAGGCCTGGCAATCTAGAAAATAAGGAGTGCAAAACAGTTGCCCTCCTCAGATTGCTTGGGAGTGCAATTGCACCTGTAATTTTCAATGCAAAAACTTGTATGCTATTTTGGTTATATTCACTTCAAGGTATTAATATTGTGACTGAAAAATTGTATTACATTCAGGTACAAAGTAGAAAAATGGCACCCATCTTCTCATTATTCAAAATGTTGCATTCAATTCTTATGTGACTGTCTTCTACACTCAAAATGTATCGATATGCGACACAGAATGAGTCATGAATTATTGCAAATCAATGCAACATTGACAAATTGTCCCCTGAGGTCTATGTTCTAATGTGTTCTCACAATGGAACTCAGGGGATGAAATGATAATAGATTTTAAAGGCAGTCCCAAACAGGTCTGGCATTCCAGAAAATCAAGGGGTGCAAAAAATTGCCCTCCTCAATTTTCTCTATATGTGCAGTAGGCGTGCAGCACTCCTGCACTCCAGAATGCCAGGCCTGTTAGAGAGTGACAAAACAATTTTTATTGACAAAAATTTATAAAACAAAGGATCCCTTTCGTGGTAGTATAGTATCTTTAAAAACCAAATACACCCATTCCATTTCTCCTTTGAAAAAATAATTTAGCACTAGACCAGTTAAAATGACTATGACAGCTGGAGCTGGTTGATGTATTAGTTGAAAATAAATCAGAATGTAGCGACCACCTTCAACACTCAGATCTCTGAACTAGGGTGGTATAATCTAATACACTTTTTAGTGCTGATTTTATAAGTTACAGAAATACGAAAATGGATTACTGTGAAAATACTCACTGAGTGTAGCTTTCACCCAGCACAGTCTAAATGTAAACTTTTTAACATCTGCATGAAAAATCCACTTCGTGAGTGTCTTCTTGGTTCTTGTATCATTTTGTGATAAACCTGGTTATAGCTAAAATATTTTGATTTTGTTTGTATTTATCAGTATTATAATTCGAAGCTGATACAATGTCCTTCCCTTGCGAACTGTTGGAAGTGGAACAGTGCTTGTATACTGTTGTTTACAAGTTTTGTTTTTCTGATGTAATTCAGACCCAGTTACCAATGCAATTCCACAAAAGTTGGCAGTCGAAGGATAACTATTTGTTTGTATTTGTTTAAACTTGACTTTATATTTGTGTTGCAGTTATGATATAGCCATAGATGATGAAAGTGATCCTAACCCTTTACCCAATGCACATTATATCAAATTTTGTTATTTTAATTATTTGGTTTTGAATTTTTCTACAAAATTTCCAAAATGTTCTCCAAACCATATCATGTGATTTCTCAATGGAACGAGCTAATGACAAGCTCATTCTAGTAGGAGTGGGGTGGGGGGGGGGGAGGGGGAGGTCACATGATATGGTGTTTTGGAAATTAAAAAAAACTGTTTTCAACCACTCAGTTTGTAAATTATGTGGGCATATGTGGCCGGTTCGCTTGGTAAAGGGCTAAAGACCAATAATTAACCTTTAACCCTTTACCCAACGAAACGGCCGCATCCGACCGTGTAATTTGCAAATTCAGCAGTTGAAAAAATATTATTTTTCAAAAAATTTCAACAAAACCATATCATGTGACCCCTCGTTGGAATGAGCTTGTTGAGCTCGTTCCAACGAGATGTCACATGATATGGTTTTGTTGAAATTTTTTGAAAAAATGATATTTAAAATAATAAAGTTTGTTATCGTATGCGTTGGGTAAAGGGTTAAACCCTCAGATTAATTTTACAATAATAACCAATGTATATATCTGTACACAATCCCAGATGTCTCAACAGAGTTTCTACATCATTGTTGGCTTCTTGTACAAGCAGCCAACAAAGAATGTGAGTGAAAACATTGCCAAGATAAATTCAGCTTAGCAGTCAAGTTTTCAAGGAAGAATACACTTGGAGCAACTGTTTTTCAAAGCAATATAGAAGCGGTAGTTTATCCCTGTATGGGCACTTGGAAGTTTAAATGATTACTGTATCTATTTCAACTCTAGCATTTTTTAGCATCATTCAGTCTGTTGCATCCATCTGTCTGTCCATCCATCTATCTATTCAGTACAGTTGTTATTTAAACTTTCTTCATGAATCATTCTCCCATAACCATGTCAGTCTCGACCTTTCTCTGACCCCTTTCAGTGAATCTTACTTGGAAAGCAGACTGAAGTGTAATTTTAAAAATGATAATGAAAGTCGTATTGAAACTAATCTCTTTCAACGGTCTCTTTCAAACTGTACTAAACAAATCTTTGAAATTCACCCATCACTCTAACCAAAATTACTATTTAGCTTGTGTTATTTTGTATGCTTTACCTAGTGTACACAATATCAAAAGTTGTTATTTTAGTACAGCCACTGTAGACTGGTTACTTTCCACGAGTGGGCAATATTTCCACGTACATGTTAGCAATAATATTAGATTCCAAACACTAATTGTAGGAATAATCAACAAAAATTTAATTAACACAAAAATTTAATTAACCCTTTACCCAACGCAGACGATATCAAAAATTATTATTTTAAATATAATTTTTTTTAAATTTTTCAAAAAATTTCAACAAAACCATATCATGTGACCCCTCATTGGAACGAGCTCAATGAGCTCGTTCCAATGAGGGGTCACATGATATGGTTTTGTTGAAATATTTTGAAGAATTTAATTTTTTTCAACTGCTCAATTTGCATATTACGCGGGCGGATGCGGGCGATTCGTTAGGTAAAGGGTTAATGAAGCACCGGGTTGTACCCAGTGCTTCATTAATTAAAATTTTCTGATGATGATTTTTATTACCTGGAAAATGCATACGTGGACATCACTGTCGACGCATGGATTGCGATCAATCCATGACGATTGTACTGTATTGTTTGTTTAAATTCTTTCACAATATTTCAACAAAACCATATCTTGTGACCCTCTCACAGGAATGAGATTGACAAGCTGCTTCCAATTATGGGGCACATGACATGGTTTTGTTGAATTTGGTTGAAATCTACATGTAACTTTTTATCAAGTGTTTATTTTGTAAATTATGCACACGGAGACAGACAATTCCATTGGTAAAGGTTTCATCCTTTACCTAATGAATTGACTGCATCTGCCTACAAATTGAGCCTTTGAAAAAAAAAATTACAACAAAACCATATCATATCCCCCCCCCCTCCCCCCTCCCCATTCCAATGAGGGGGTCACATGATATGGTTTTGTTGAAATTTTTTGAAAAAAAACATAGAAAAAAAAGTAATTAAGTAAACTTAAGACATACCTTGTGAACCAAATTGGAATGAAGAAATTGTTTCTTCAAGTCATGAGTCATACACATGTTCTGTTTGGAAAAGCTGGAACCTTTGTGGTTTTGTGGAGAGGAAGATATTGCTGGAGTCATCTTCAGGACACAATGGATAATGAGTTAACAGTTTACCTAACATAATAATGGTTGGGGGGGGCGAGGTGGCTCAGTTGGTAGAGGTGCATGCTGCAAGCCGAGAGGTCCTCGGTTCGAATCCCACCTGCGGCAACCGCGTTGTGTCCTTGGGCAAGGCACTTCACCCCCATTGCCCACGTGGAGGCACGGTGACGCTGTGTACTAAGGCGTACTGCACGTCGATGGTGCACCTGTCTTCAACCAATGCTAACCCTGCTTGTGTGGAGTTAGTATGTTGGGGAGATGACAGTTGCTCACCATTGCTCGGTGGTTCTCTCCGGGTACTCCGGCTTCCTCCACCCGTAAAACTGTCGTGGTCATGATTAGCCATTGTGCAGAAATATGTGACCTTAAACACCAATAAATAATAAATAAATAATGGTTGAATCCAAGTGCATGACAAAATACCTACACTCTCCAACCACCCCACCCCCCTTATTTTTTTGTAATGTTTTTTTTGTAATTCATATTTTTTCAACAGCACCAAGACCAAGGGCATGCTATTATCTGCAATAACACAGGGGCATCCACTACCTCCATCCATGTGTTACCGTGGTTACCGTGGTTAATACAATGCCTCTGCACAGAGCTATAGCTCATTTGTGGGACTCCCGTGAGGACTGCTATAAACTGGCTTCTCTATTTCAAAATTTGAATAAATTTATATAAAATGACAAAAAATATTTTGGATGAATTTATATAAAATTACAAAATATATTTTGGATGAATTTTCCTGAACCCTGCCTAGAAGTGTGGAATACTCACTCTAGGCAATATGGAGTATAAAAGATTGACTGACCTTGACTTTATTTCCATGTTATGGTCATGATTAGCCATTGTGCAGAAGTATGTGACCTTAAACACCAATAAATAAATAAATAAAATAATATTCAGCAAAGTTCAGCCAGTGGGTAAATATTTATATCCCGCCTACCTGGCAGGGTATATATTATTCCTTGTGTCCATCAGTCAGTCTATCCCAAAATTGTATCGTACACTAATCTCGCACCTTTGAAGACAGCCATCTGAAATTTTGTGCAATGCAAAACATTCACCATTTAGAAGTTCAGTCGACTGTGTTTTTGACAAGGTTATTGCCCTTTATCAACTTAGAAAATTTCCTGTGTTATCAGCTGCTGCCACAGTTGTAAATGTAGAGAGTTGAAACTTTAGGATATGGTTTCACATGTCTACAAGATATGCAACATCTATAAAGTTCACAGAAAAAGTATTTTTTACAAAATTATTGCCCTTTATCAACTTAGAAAATTTTCTGTGTCTTTTAATTGAGGGTACCTTCATGGTGTAATCAGCTCCTTCCACAGTTTGGAATGTAGAGATTTTAAACCCCAGGATATGGTTACACACACAATGAAGATGTGCATCTTCTATAAAGTTTGCCGAAAAAATATTTTTTTCACAAAATTTTAGCTCTTCACGAATAAGGAAATTTCCAGTGGTTTTAGCTCACCTGAGCTTTACTGATCACTTTCAGTCCATCATCCGTCCTGCGTTAACTTTACATTATCGACTTCCCCTCAGAAACTACTGGACCAAATTTAACCAAATCTGGTGTGCATGTTCCTTATTATATGTCAGTTCAAGTTGGTTCAAATAAAGTGGCCACACCCACAAGGAACACCAGAAGGGGCATAACTCTGATAGTACCCATATATTTGAAAAAAAAATTATTAAAAAAATTCTTCTTCTCCTGAACCATCACTTTGAATCTTGGGATATGTGCGATACAACTTCTCTAGGGGGTTAGATTTATATTTGTTCCTCAGTTAATATTTGGGCTCTTTATAGGAGCATGAATTTTAACTTAGTGCAAAATGAGGAATTTCTTTAAAGACTTTCTTCTTCAGATCCACTGGTCAGAATTCTTTCATATTTGGTATACAACATCTCTAGGGGGATCAGATTCGAGTTTGTTCAAACTGAGTCCCTGGGTGCATATTTGGGCTCCCTATTGGAGCCCGAATTTTAACTTAGTGCAGTATAAGGAAATTTCTTTAAAAATCTTAGAGATCCACCATAAGGGAGTTCGAATTTTAACTTGATGCAATATGAGGAAATTTCTTCAAAAATCTTCTTCAGATCCAAATTTGTTCAAATCGAGTTCCTGAGTCAATATTTGGGCTTTCCATGAGGGAATTTCTTTAAAATCTTCTTCAGATCCACCAGTCAGAATGCTTTCATATTTGGTATACGACATCTCTAAGAGGGTCAGATTCAAATTTGTTCAAATCAAGTCTCTGCGTGCATATTTGGGCTCCCATTTGGAGCCCGAATTTTAACTTGGTGCAATATGCAGAAATTTCTATAAAAATATTCTTCTTCAGACCCACCAGTCAGAATGCTTTCATATTTGGTATACAACATTTTTGGGGGTGGGGGGATTTTCAGATTCAAGCTTGTTCAAATCAGGGCCCTGGGTTAATATTTGGGCTCTCTATTGAAGCCTGAAGTTTAACTTAGTGCAATATGAGGTGATTTCTTTATAAATCTTCTTCAGACCCACCAGTCGGGGGTGCAGGTTCAAGTTGGTTCAAATCAAGTCCCTGGGTTAATATTTGGGCTCTATATAGGAGCCCAAATTTAACTTAGTGCAATATGAGGGAATTTCTTTAAAAATCTTCTTCACATCTATCTGTCAGAATGCTTTCATATTTGGTATACAGCATCTCTAGGGGGGTTAGATTGCAGTTTGTTCAAATCGGGTCACTGGGTTACTATTTGGGCTCTCTGTTGAAGCCTGAAGTTTAACTTAGTGCAGTAAGAGGAGATTTCTTTAAATTAAAAATCTTCTTCAGATCCACTAGTCAGAATCCTTTCATATTTTTTAAAATCTCTAGGGGGATCAGATTCAAGGTTGTTCAGTTTGAGTGCCTGGCTTAATATCTGGGCTCTCTGGGGGGTGAGAAGGTGGCAGGTGGAGGGGGCAGGTTAGGTTCAAGGTTGTTCAAATCCATTCCTTAGTGCTTTTCCATAAAATTTGCCTTTCAAACTGCAGTGACATAGTAACAACCCTTGGAAGTTTTGCAGTGCTTGTGTACAGATGATAGAAGTGGAAGTGGTCAGGAAGACCAATGATAATAATCCTCTGACATGAACACCAAAGTTATGAATAATTTCATGACTTCACTCCTCTATAGGGTTGATGAACCATGATTAACTGAATGTGACCCAAAATACTTCTTTGAACTTCTTTGAACCACTTTGTCGGGTGAGCGATAATCGATTATGGCCCCCTGAGGTCTCTTGTTTAATTGAGGGTGTCTTCATGGTGTAATCATCTTCTTCCACAGTTTGTAATGTAGAGATTTAAAACCTCAGGATATTGTTTCACACACAATCAAGAGGTGCAGTGTCTATAAAGTTTGTCAGAAACAATTTTTTTCCACAAAATTATTGCATGTTATCGACTTGGTTTTTCTTCTTTTTTATTTCCTGTGTGTTTAGCTCATCTGACTGAAAGTCAGGGGGAGCTTGAGTTATCACTTTCTGTCAATCGTCTGGTGTCCGTCATCTGTCCATCCATCGTAAACTTTACATCATGGACTTCTAAACCACTGGGCCAAATTGAACCAAAGTTGATATGCATGGCCCTTATCACATGTCAATTCAAGTTTGTTCAAACTAAGTTGCCACACTCTATTAGGAGAGAGTGAGGGAAAATGCTCCAAAATTCTAGAAAAATCTTGTTTCACGAACCAGTGGGTACAGTGACTTGGTATTTGGTATGGAGCTTCCTTTAGAGGTGTAGAATCAAATTTGTTCAAATGAAATTCGTGGAGCAATATTGGCCCCGCCCAAAATTTATATTTTCTGAACCGATGGTCCGATTTGAACTAAATTTGTTATGTGGTAATATTGGGTCATAAGTACTTGATTCATGCTAAAAACAATTTCCCATGTTCCCCATGGGAATCCCCAGATGCTAAAAATAGAAAATATTTTCAAACACCCATATTTCCCAAACCACAATCAACTCCTTCCATAGTTTATAATGTAGAGATTTTAAAGTTTAGGATATGGTTACACACACAATGAAGATGTATAACATATATAAAATTTGCAGAAAAATATTTTTTCACAAAATTCTCAAATCAGATCTTCGGTAAAGAGGTGAGGGTATCTTTTTGTGTCACCCTGTGGTGACACTTAATAGTTGTTATGATAATGCCCCAGGGGAGCACAGTGGCTCAGTGGTACACTGTTGGACTTCTGCATGAATGCTAGAGGTCCCCTGAGTTCGGTCCCTCCGGGACGGCCTGCATTGTGGCCTTGGGCAAGGCACTTTATCCCAGTTGCCTACATGGGGGCACGATGACACCGTGTACCAAGGCGTACTACACATCGATGGTGCACATGTCTTCAACTGCTGTAACCCTGCTTGAGCGGAGCTTGAACAGAGTTAGAATGTTGAGGAGCTGACGGTTGCTTGTCGTTGCTCGGTGATTCTCTCCGGGTACTCCCTCTTCTTCCACCTGTAAAACTGTCATGGTCATGATTAGCCATTGTGCATAAGTATGTGACCTTGAACACCAATAAATAATAAATAAATAATGCTCCAATGGTCTGGAATCTGTTAGACTATCATAAGTCCATCGTCTGTCATCCTTCACCCAGAAATAAGTGTTTCATTTCTGTAATGCTATCCATGGTATTGCAGGCATGGGTATATGCCAACCTGGGCATTGCTCTAAATATTGAGTAAAAAATGTGCAGGTTTCTCAAATTTAAAGGCCATATGTATTTATTTATTTATTGGCGTTTAAGGTCACATACTTATGCACAATGGCTAAAAGGCAAAATGTAGAAGAGACAAATGATACAAGGGAATCAATAGTCACATCTTAACCCTTCACCTAACACAAAAGGCAGATGACACTTGCAAACAAAATTCTTGAATAACTAATTTGTTTAATTTTTTGGTGTAAAAAACACAGCTTATGACCCCTCATTGGAACAACTCACCAAGCTCATTCCAATCAGGGTCATAAGCTATGTTTTTGAGAAAAATATGAAAATATAATGAAAAGTGAACTGTGATTTTTGTGAATAGTGCTGACCGGTTTTTTCTCTTATGTTGGGTAAAGGGTTAACGCTTCACCTAACACAAAAGGCAGTTGACACTTGCAAACAAAGTTCTTGTGAGGGGTCAAAAGCTATTTTTTAGACAAAATTGCAAAAATAATGAAAATTAAATAGTGATTTTTAGCTTAACTTGACAAAGTCAAGATAAGCTATTGCCATCACGAGTACGGAAGTCTCTGAGTCTGTCAGTCTGTTCACATTTTCTTTAGCACAGGATATACCCCGTAGTTCTTGTCTGAACATCACAACATTTTATATGCAGATTTGAGGTCATGTCATGCGTGAGCTCGAAACCTTTAGGATAGTCTACAGGTGGTACACGTTGAGCTCATTCCAATGAGGGGTTATAAGCTATGTTTTTGAGACAAAAATTGAATTTTTTTTAGTAATTCGTGAATTTATTTTATGTACATGTATTTATGAAGGGATTTCATTGTAACTCGGTGGGATGACTCTGCATAATGTATAGATGAGAATGTCCGCATTTGGTTGCAATTGGTCAACCATGATGGCTTTGTGAGCGCAAAACCTGAAAACCTTTAGAACAGTCTACAGGTCGTATTTGTGAAGAGATTTCATTGTAACCAGGTAGAATGACTCCATATAATGTCCAGATGAGAACATCCCCTTTTGGTGACGATCGATGGTGGCTATGTGGGCCTGAAGCCTGAAACCTTTAGCACAGTCTGCAAGTTGTATTTATGAAGGGATTTTATTGTAACTTCGTAGGATGACTCTGTATAATGTCCAGATGAGAACATCCTTTTTTGGTCAGGTTCAGTCGACCATGATGGCTGCAGGGGCACGTTACCTAGATTCCTTTAGCACAGTCTACAGCTTGCATTTACAAAGGGATTTCATTGCAAATTTGTAGGATGGCTCAGTATAATATCTAGATGAGAACATCATATTTTGGCCATGATCGGCCACACAGGCATGTGACTGAGGTTTGTTTAGCATAGTCTACAGTTCATATTTATGTAGCGATTTCATCGTAATTTGGAAGAATAACTTGGTATGATGTCTAGATGAGACTGTCGTATTTTGGTCATGATCGGTCAGCTGTTACCACCACCTGGTCATGTGACCTGGATTCTTTTAGCACTGTTTACAGATTATTCTTATGAAGGGATTTCATTGTAACTGGTGGGATAACTTGGTATGATATCTAGATGAGACTCCTATTTTGGTCATGACCGGTCAACTTTGACCGCCAAACTGACACATGACCTAGATTCCTTTAGCAAAGTCTACAAGTTATATTTACATGTATGAGGGAATTTCATTGTAACTTGGTAGGATGACTCGTTTTGGAATAATTTCATTGTAACTTGGAAACTTTGGTTGACATACATTAACTGTGAGGGCCACATTAAACACTACACACACTCAAGTTAAGCCATAGTGTAAATGACACTTTCATTGTGAATAGCACTGGCTGGTTCTGGTCATTATGTTGGGTAAAGGGTTAAGAGTAAAAAGTATGTCATTCTCAATATGTCGGTAATGATGTGTAACCCAAAAGAAAAATGCAAGATTCAAGTGACTCTATTTGAGTCACATTCCCTTTGGTTGTGGTGGTCTTATGGTGAAAAAGTATATTGGTAATTATAATGTTGGCCTTATCTCTCTCCTTCTCTCTATCTATCTCTCTCTGTTTCTTTCAGCAATTTCTGGAAAAAGAAAAAAAGTTGAGGGGAGATGTGTCTACAGTTTGTACATACCTGAACCAACATGAGCTTAAGGGAGGGAGGGTATGGTAGGTGTTCTATCCCTTTCAATGAAGGAGCTGGAGGTTTTCTCTTGGAACATTTTGGAAATAGGTTGGATAAATCACATACCTTGTTAGGTAAAGGGTTAAGATTTTTTTTTTGTAAGCGTAATGTGTTTTTATTTTGGGTAAAGAGTTAATACTATACCACATGAATTAGCTGAGTGCACCCATACAATATAGGAAAATTATCCTAACATATTATTAGGATTTTTTTTCTTCCAAACTACAGATTGGACGAAATTTCTGGGTTATTTGATGGAAAATTTGGTATTGTCATCTCCAAGGATGAGGGAGTTACATAATTAGCTGCTTTCAGCTAATTGATAATAAAATTGCAGAAATTTCATTTTCTATAAATTTACATGAAAATGGTCTTTCAGTCCATTTTCATGTAGATTTACAGAAATAAATTGTCTTCCAAGTAACAACTTGATTATGTGTTCTTTTATTTTATGAAAACACATAATTTTGGGGGAAATGTTTGGTAGAACTATGAAATTTTCATTTAACCCTTTACCTAATGAATCTGTCACATTTTCCTGTGTAATTTGCAAATTGCGCAGTTTAAAGAAATATCAACAAAACCATTTCACGTGACACCTCATTGGAACGAGCTCATCAGGCTTGTCCCAATGGAGGGGGGGGGGGGGGGGGGGGGGGGGGAGGGGGTAAAATATACTATTCCAAAAAGTAGGGGATATTTGATAAAAGTGAGATATATGAAGAAATATATTTATATTTTCATCACAAGGACAGTTGAGGCATTGTACTGTGACATCTGGTGAATGATTTCAATGATAGTTGGATGTCTGACAAGCACACATTCCACGCACTGAGCTGTAGAAGACATGGGCGGTCAGTCAGAGAATTTACCACATTCAGTCCAAGAGCTCAGTACCTTGTAAATCCTCATCGGTTCGCAAGACAAGCGTGGATCTGACATTCCATACTCCTCACCAAACGTCCAATATCAGCTTGACTGATTTTATTCCGTTCTTCCTGCAGTGCAGCAGCGAGTTCCTGGACATTGGTAGGGGGCCGTTGACGTTGTCGTAGGTGCCTGCCAAGCAAATCCCAGATGTGCTTGATTGGTGAAAGGTCTGGACTTAGTTCTGGCCAAGGCAGAGTAGTGATGTTCTGCTCCTGGAGGAACTATGTAGTGACATAGGCCCTGTGTGCTCTTGCATTGTCAACTTGGAAAATGGGAGCACAGTGGCTCAGTGGTAGACTGTTGGACTTCTATGCTAGAGGCCCCGAGTTCGATCCCCGGTTGCCTACATGCGGGCATGATGATGCCGTGTACTAAGGCATACTGCACGTCATTGGTGCACATGTCTTCAACCGCTGTAACCCTGCTTGAGTGGAGCTTGAGTTAGAATGTTGAGGAGCTGACAGTTGCTCATCGATGCTCGGTGGTTCTCTCTGGATACTCTGGTTTCCTCCACCCGTAAAACTGTTGTGGTCACAATTAGCCATTGTGCATAAGTATAAATAAATAAATGAATCTTAGAAAATGAATTGACGGCTGTGGCGTCGTGCAACTGGCACCACATGAGTCTCACCTCTGACTCGCACATCTTGATGCAGCTGGTTAGCAGTTGTCATCAACATTGTGTGTCTGATGGTAGCATGACCACAACTTGCTAATCACTGATTGAGTAACATTGAGAAGTTGAGCCTTCCAACATGCCAATGGCACGTAAACGTTTGTCACGTGTCAGTCTTTGCATACCTCAAAAGTTACGTTTTGACCAGAAACTATTGATGAATGAGTTTATACCAAGAAAAGAATGATGAGACCTCCGAAAAAAACCCGTCCAGTACAAATGAAAATTTCAAAATGCACCCCACAGACATTAATGCGGCGCTCATGCGAAAATCCTGAACAAAGTTTTCGTGGGCCTGTGGTGTTCATGATCCACACTAAACTTGGTAACATGTTGGTGTATCCAATCACATATATCCAAAAACCATTTTCCGAAAATATCAACATCAGTTTAGGTATCCCCTACTTTTTTTTAATAGTATATTTTGAAAAAATTTGGAAAATTCATATTTAAAATAATAATAAATTTTTATATCGGGTGCATTGGGTAAAGGTTTAATTTTTGTTGCCTTCAACTCTCATCTCTGCATCTTCTTCATGATGGATTGATGGTTATATGTATCAGAGACCTAGTTTTCATTTGCACTGAAAAACTAAAGAGTATAATTATCATAATTTTCTAGAGTTCATGAGAAATCATCTTCATCCTTTAACTCTTTTCCAAATGTTTAACAGTCGTGTATGGCCAGTGCTATTCGCTGAAATCAGTAGTCTTATTATTTTTTCTTCCTCAATTTTTACTCCCAAACATAACTTATGACCCCCCCCCCCTCCCCCCATTGCAGCTCGCTCAGCAAAATCATTCCAATGTGGGATCACAGGCTTTGATTTGGAAGCAAAAAATACAAAATTTTAGTTATTCAAAAAAAGTTTTGATTTAAAACATTTTTAGACAATGTTAAACTGAGCTATTGCCATCACTTCTCGTCTGTCGGCATACATACGTACATCCACGATTTCCTTTGGCATACCACACAGGTCGCATTTATGATCAGATCACTTTGAAAGTTGGTATGCTTGTTTGGGGTGCCCTCTAGATGGGAGCTACTGATTTTCTTCCATTCCGTCAAAAAATGTTACAGCTAGCAATGGCTTAGTTTAGTCAGACCTCAATATTTCCCTTTTGCACATCATACAGGGACTGTTTATGATTGGATTGCATTGAAACCTGATATGCTTGTTTGAGGTTACCTCCAGATGGGAGCTATCGTTTTTCCTCGATTTCCTTCAAAAAAGGTTGCCGCTGACAGTGACCTCTGAACTTAGTTTAGTCAGGCCTCATAATTTCCCTTTGGCACACCGTACAGGGCACATTTATGATCAGATCGCTTTGAAACTTGGTATGTTTGTTTGGGGCGACCTCTAGATGGGAGCTATTGATTTTCTTCCATTTCCATCCAAAAATGTTGCAGCCGGCAATGCCCTTTGAGCTTAGTTTAGTCAGACCTCAATATTTCCCTTTGGCACACCCTACAGGAAAAATTTATGATTGGATTGCATTGAAACCTGATATGCTTGTTTGGGGTTACCTCCAGATGGAAGCTATCGATTTTATTCGATTTCCATCAAAAAATGTTGCCGCTGGCAATGACTTCTGAACTTAGTTTAGTCAGGCCTCGATATTTCCCTTTGGCACACCCTACAGGGCACATTTATGATCAGATCATTTCGAAACTTGATATGCTTGTTTGGGGGTGACCTCTAGATGGGAGCTATGATTTTTTTTCCATTTCTGTCAAAAATATTTGCCGTTGGCAACGACCTTCAATGAACTTAGTGCCATTATGCATCAGTATTTCACTTTGACACACCCTGCAGGGCACATTTATGATTGGATCGCTTTGAAACTTGGTGTGCTTGTTTGGGGTGACATTTATGTGGGAGCTATCGATTTTTTGCCATTTCGAAAATTGTTGCCACTGGCAATGACCTTTGAACTTAGTTTAGTCAGGCCTCAGTATTTCCCTTTGGCACACCTTACAGGGCACATTTATGATTGGATCAGTTTGAAATTTGATATGCTTCTTTGAGGTGTCCTCTAGATGGGAGCTATTGATTTTGTTCCTTGTCCGTTAAAAAATGTTGCCGTTGACAATGACCTTTGAACTTGGTTTAGTTAGGCATCGATATTTCCCTTCGGTACACCGTACTGGATACATTTATGATTAGATTGCTTTGAAATCTTGGTATGCTTGTTTAGGGTGACCTCTAGATGGGAGCTATTGATTTTCTAACATTTGCATCAATAAACATTGCTGTCGGCAACAACCTTTGAACTTCGATCTTAATTTAGCCAGGCAAATATTCCTCTGGCATGCCCTACGGGGCACTTTTATGATCGGATCACTTTGAAACTTGATATGTGTGTTCAGGGTGACCTCTAGATGTGAGCAAAAGAGTTCCATAAAAAATTATTGTCATTAGCACCAGCCTTTGAACTTAGTGCATTTGTGAAGCAACTTATCCCACAAATGCAATAAAATCAAAGATTGTCAACAGTTTTTAATGGAAATGAAAAGAAAATCGATACATGTAGCTCATATTTTTGTCACCCTGAATAAGCATACAAAGTTTCAAAACAACCTGATAATGAATGCACCCTCTGAGGCATGCCAAAGGAAGATGTTAACACAGAAATGCACTACGTTTGAAGGTCATTGCTTGTAGCAATGTTTTTTTTCTTTTTTATGGAAATTCATAAATATACCCTGCAGAGAATGCAAAAGCATCAACATTCTTCTTTGACATGGCCTACAGGGCACATTTATTGTAAGATTGTTTTTGAACTTGCAGTGATCATTATGCAAGACCTCTAGATAAAAGCTATTTATTAGCATTCATTTCTGTGAAAAATGTTGCTGTTTACAGTAACCTCTGAACTTACTGCATTTGTGTATCAACATTCTTCCTTCAGCCAACCTTACAGTTTACATTTAAACATGCATGATGTTGTGCACACACAATGTTGTTATGTTGTAGTTTCACCAAATAACATTGGAACCAATGATCTTCAATTTTGTATTGAGGGTAGTAACCGCACGTGTGATCATTCAGTTCAGAAAGAGAAAGATTTTTACCTGCACTCATCGAAAACTGATTACAGAAGTCGAGGCCACCATTTTTGATAACAGTAATTAAATGATAAATAAATCACCAATGCAATGAAATAAATTAGACTATCATTTTTTGCCATTATGATATTTTTATATAGGCCTACCATGCATTAAACCTGAAAAACAAAACAAAGATACTAACAGCTGAAACACTACTATAAACTTCAGTGGTTATAATACAAGTAGCACAATGAATGGGGATTACATTGTAAACAGTACAAGAATGCAATACCATGACATCATGATCTTCATTCATAAAAACTCATAGATTCTGACTGATTGTCAAAATATAATTCATTAGGTAAATCTTGACTGGTTGAGTGCTAAATTGTTTTTCAAATTTGATTTGAAACATGGGTATTTTTTAAAAAAAATACCATACTTCCAGCAAGAGTAGCCTTAGTTTAGCAAGATTTTGTTCTTAAATAATTGTTTTGTTACAATTTATTGGAAAGTGCCTGTAGGCACTCTCCAGTAAATTGCAATTAAACAGTTAAACAGTTTTAAAAAACAAAATTTCTTCTACAGCTGAGCAAATATCAAGCGAATAGATCAATTGTAAAGCCACTAAAGTGGCTTCCAGCACCTTACAATAGAGCCATGATAGTGGCTTCAAGCACTCAACCAGTTAACAACAGCATTTTAACAGGTAGTACTTTTTCATTGACATTTTTCATTGACATTTGTGCCTTTACCTTATACAGTGTATCCCACTTAAATGGATATCTCTTAATAAAATAACCCTGGTAATTGAATATAATATCCAAACCCAAAGCCATTCACTATACTCTCAGTATAAATATACCAATTAATTGCATATTGTTTATAGAACAAACTCCTGTTATTTGAAAAAAAAACCTTGTAATATGTCATAGATTTAGCCTAACCAGTCGTCTGTCCGTCAACAATTCAATATGGCTTGGGCTAGAGGCCGTATTTATGAACCGATCTTTATGAAACTTCTTGGATACCTTTGTTATTACCGTGGGATGAGAACGAGTGTTTTGGGGTCCGATCCAAAATTCAAGTTTGGCCGCTGGCAGCCATTTTGTACAAAATTAGGTGCAATCAGATTTTTGCGCAGAACTTCCATATGAAAGCGCTGATTTGAATAATTTTTTGTACAAATGTTTAGTACCATTGGATACATCACATGTAGTACAGGTTTTTTTCTCGTGCGTAAATTATGCAAATTAGACTAACTTTGATGTTTTTTGGTGTTACTTTCAGCACTGTAAGTGTAAATGCCAATACGGCTCGGGCTAGAAGCCGTATTTATGAACCGATCTTTACGAAACTTCTTGGGTACCTTTGGTATCACCGTGGGAGAAGAACGAGTGTTTTGGGGTATGGGCCAAAATTCAAGATGGCCGAAGGCAGCCATTTTGTACAAAATTAGGTGCAATCAGATTTTGCACAGAACTTCCATATGAAAGCGCTGATTTGAATAATTTTTTGTGTGAATGCTTAGTACCATGGGATACATCACATACAATACAGGTTTTTTCTCGTGCAGAAATTATGCAAATTAGATGAACTTTGATTTTTTCAGTGCTATTTACACACAGTAAGTACACATGTCAATACGGCTCAGGCTAGAGTCTGTATTTATGAACCGATCTTCACGAAAAGTCTTGGGTGCCTTTGTTATCACTGTGGGACGAGAATGAGTGTTTCTGGGTGTGGTCCAAAATTCAAGATGGCCACCAGCAGCCATTTTGTACCCAAATTAGGTGCAATCAGTCTTTTGTACGGAACTTCTCTATGAAAGTTCTGAGTAATATGGAATACATCACGTATAGTAAAGGTTTTTTTCTCGTACAGAAATTATGCAAATTAGATGAACTTGGATTTATTCAGTGCTACTTATACACGGTAAGTGCACATGTCAATACGGCTCGGGCTAGAGGCTGTATTTATGAACCGATCTTCACAAAACTTCTTGGGTACCTTTGTTATCACCTTGGGACGAGAACGAGTGTTTCTGGGTGCGGTCCAAAATTCAAGATGGCTGCCAGTGGCCATTTTGTACCGAAATTAGGTCCAGTCAGTTTTTGTTACAACTTCTATACAGCTCTTTACGAAACTTCTTGGGTACCTTTGTTTTCACCTTGGAACAGGAACGAGTGTGTTTTGGGGTGCCTTTGTTATCACTGTGCTATGAGAACAAATATTTTGGGGTTCAGTCAGACCCACTCTGGGACTCAAAGATTTCTTTTCTAGTTTAGCATCTGTCACCCACCTTTACAATACTTTACCTATACATTTGTTACAGGCTACGGTCAGTATTTATGTACAGACCGTTACAATACTTTATATGTACCTTTGTTATCAGGTCATTACCTAGATGTTTGTCATTGCTGTGTCACATTCTATACATGTACATGTCTTAACAAGTTGAGCTACAGTGTCATTCACACTTTCATTTATTTTAGCCCCACCAAACAAGATATTATAGAATAAATGCTAAGTTTATCTCTAGAATACAGTAAAGTAACCAAATATTTGCACTGTCAAAGTGGCTATTCATTTAACAGTATTCTACTGTATTTACAGAATGCTGAGATGCCAACACATTCAGTACTTTTTCTTTAACTCTTAACCTGCTGAGTAATTATAAAATATTTTTCATCAGATCCAGTCATGGCTGCTGTGAAGCAGCCATAACTGGATTTGATGAAAAATTCATGAACATTTGATACTACAGATCAATGGTTAAAAAGTCTACACAACTTACAGGGGAAAACTTTGTTAAATATCTTCAAATTTGACTTGTTTTAATGGCAAGAGATTTCCTATTCTGGACAAGAATAACCGCCAGCAGCATACAAGGAGTTAAACAATACACATTTTTAGCTCAACTTAACAATGTCAAGTATGAGCTATTGGGATGGGTTGTGATCCGTCGTGATCTTAGGTCTGGCCTATAAATTGTCAACAATTCCATTAGCACACCCTACAGTCTCCATCTCTCACCCAATTTTTCAAATTTCATATCTAGCTTTGGTGTGATGTTTAGATGGAGCTATTGATTTTGTAAGAATTCTGTTGAAAAACATGGCAGCCATCTTGGTTTTAGACATAAATTGTCCAACAATTCTTTTAGCACACCCTACACACTGGCCACAGCTCTCACACCATCATTCCCAAATTTCATATGTGGATTTGGGGTAATGTCTAGATTGGAGCTATCAAATTTTGCCAAATTTCATTGAATAACATGGGTGCCAGTGGCCATCTTAGATTTTGCATATAAATCATCAACACTTCTATTTGCACACCCTACTAGCTGAATCTCTCACCCAATCTTTTTCAAATTTCATATGTAGCTTTGGTTTGATGTCTAGATGGGAGCGATCAAATATTTCTGAATTTTGTTGAAAAACATGGACACCGGCCGCCATCCTTGATTCGGATATAAATTGTCAGCAATTCCATTAGCACACCCCACCAGTCGCATCTCTCACCTGATCTTTTTTTAATTTCATCTATAGCTTTGGTGTTATGTCTAGATGGGAGCTATCAAATTTTTCTGAATTTCGTTAAAAAATATGGCTGTCAGCAGCCATCTTGGATTGGCATTTGAATTGTCAACTATTACATTAGCACATCCTGCAGGCTTCATCTCTCGCCCGATCTTTTTCAAATTTCATGTGTAGTTTTGGGGTAACGTCTAGATAGTAGCTTTCATATTTTTCTGAATTTTGTTAAAAAACATGGCCAGCAGTGGCCATGACCCTACAGGCCACTCCTCTCATCAATCTTTTTAAAATTTTATATGTAACTTTGGTAAAATGTCCAGATGGGAGTTATAAAGTTTTTCTGCATTCCATTAAAAAAGATAGCCACCACCAGCCATCTTGGATTTGACATATAAATTGTCAACAATTCCCTTACCACACACACAGCAGGACCCATCCCTCACTCGATTTTTTTCAGATTTCATTTGTAGCTTTGGTGTGATGTATTTTCTGTAGAAACTTGAGTGAGTGACATGGCCTTACTGGATCTTTCTATTTAGATCAGTCCTACCTTGGACAAGTTGAGCTTCAGTGTCATTGACACTTTCATTATTTTTTACTTCCTGAATATCGTTTATTATCATTCATTTGAATGAGCTCATCCGTTTAATGAGGGGGCCATAAGCTATGCTTTGGGAGAAAAAAAAATAAAAAAAAGATCCAAGTTTGGAAGTTTAATTCCTTATATGCCGCAGGTGGATATTTCTGCCTAAGACAAGAGATCTGTTGCCTCTCTTAGAATAAGTATAATTTTGGCACTTTTAACCCTTTACCCAACATAATGGCTAAAACCGTTCTAAAAAATCACCAATTAATTTTCATTATATTTTCAGTTTTTTGTCTCAAAAACATAGGTTATGACCCTTCTTTGGAATGAGCTCATTGAGCTCATTCCAATGAGGGGGTCATAACATATGTTTTTGAGACAAAAAATGAAAAAAAATTAGTTATTCAAGAATTTTGTTTGCAAGTGTCGTCTGTTAGGTAAAGGGTTAAGCAAACATTCCTCTGCCAAATTGAATCTACCTTTGCACCAGTCATACATGTATCTTTAATTTTACTTTTACAGATTTTTCATCAAATCTAGTCATGGCTGCATCACAACAGCCATGACTAGATTTGATGAAGAATATTTTTAACTAGAATCCCAATAAATAAATAATTGGTCTCAGAACAGGTTTTTTTTAATGTACTATATACAATGGAGCCCACTTAATTGGATATCTCTTAACTGAATAACCCTGTTAATTGAATATAACTTCCCAACACAAAACCATTTACCATATCTCCAGTACAAATTTGACCTGTTAATTGAATATAGGTGATAGAGTAAACACCTGTTAATTGAATAAAAAATCTTGTAACCTGTTGAGAAATTACTCTGACTCTCCCCAGTTTTCCTTTGTTTATAGACCTAATTGGCCTCAGTACACATCCAATAAAGACATTTAGTTAATTATATCTTGCGTGACAGAGCTCCTGGACCTCTGTTAAATGAGATATATTAGAATAATTGCCAAATTTATCTCTAGAATACAGGAAAGTGACACATCCCTGTTAAATGAATTCTCCTGTTAATTGAATAATTTTCATTGGCAATGTGGCTATTCAGTTAACAGGATTCCACTGTATCAGGAAGAGGCCCTGTGGACAATAATCAAATTAACTTGGCAGTGGTTTCTAGGCAAGTCTTGGCAGCATCCGGAGGCAGCCAAGACTTGGCTAGAAATCACAGCTAAGCCGCAAGATTCACAAGATATGGTTTGTAGGAAACATTATGGAAAATTAACTAGACTGTTTAGGTTTAAAATTGACTGAATGTTTTCACTAGATTTATTATTAACCCCACCAAAATGAAGTTTGCAGGGGATCTAAGAAGTGCGATCCATCTGTTTGTCCATTCATCTGTCCGTAACAACTTTAGACCTCTGTATCTCAGTCAGTGCATGTTGGATTTGAATGATTTATGGTATGCTCATGGACTATCATGGGGGAAAGGATATTCACAAGTAACAGGTTTTGTAATTTTGTCTAGAGTTATGTGCCTTTTTCAACTTTTTTTCATTCGTCCTTCCATAACAACTTTAGAACTCTCTATCTCGGTCAGTGCATGTCGGATTTGAATGATCGTTGGTATGCTGATGGGCCATTATGAGTGAAAGGATATTCACAAGTAACTGGTTTTGTCCAATCACTTTTTCTAGAATTATGGGCCTTTTTTAACTTAGAAAAGAAAATTTCAACTTTTTATTGTTTCTGGATAACATTAATAGTGTATGTCGGATTTGAATCAGCATTGGTATGCTGATGGACCACCATGGGATGAAGGATATCCACAAGTAACAGGTTTTGTTCAATCATTTTTAGCTCAACATGACAAAGTCAAGATAAGCTATTGCCATCATGCGTGCGGAAGTCTGTTAGTCTGTGAGTCTGTTCACATTTTCCTTTAGCACAGGCTACACCCTGTAGTTCTTATCCGATCATCACAAAATTTCATATGCAAGTTTGAGGTCATGTCTAGATGAGAAAGTCCCCTTTTGGTCATGATCGGTCAACCGTGGTGGCTGCCCGAGCCCAAACCTGAAAACCATTAGCACAGTCTGCAGGTCGTACTTATGAAGGAATTTCATTGTAACTTGGCAGGATGCCTCTGTATAATATCTAGATGAGAACGTCCCATTTTGGTCATGATCTGTCAATCGTGACGGCTGCCCAAGCCCAAAACCCAAAAACTTTTAGCACAGTCTGCAGGTCATATTTAATATGGATTGATTTCATTGTAACTTGGTAGGATGACTCCAGATGATGTCTAGATGAGAACTTTCCCATTTCGTCGCGATCTGTCAACCGTGACGACTGCCAAGCCCAAAACCCTAAGCACAGTCTACAGGTCAAATTTATGGAGGGATTTCATTGTAACTTGGTAGGTTGACTCCATATAATGTCTAGATGAGAACATCCCCTTTTGGTCGCGATTGGTCAACTGTGATGGCTACAGTGGCCCAAAGTCCAAAAACCTTTAGCACAGTCTACAGGTCATATTTATGAAGGGATTTCATTGTAACTTGGTAGGATGACTCCAGATAACGTCTAGATGAGAACATCCCCTTTTGGTTGTGATCATTCAGCCGAGACAGCTGCCCGAGCCGAAAATCTTTAAAAACAGTCTACAGGTCATATTTATGGAGGGATTTCATTGTAACTTGGTAGGTTGATTCCACATAATGTCTAGATGATAAAGTCCCCTTGTGGTCGCGATTTGTCAACTATGATGTCTACAGGGGTCCAAAGCCCGAAAACCTTTAGCACTGTCTACAGGTCATATTTGTGAAGGGATTTCATTGTAACTTGGTAGGATGAGTCCAGATAATGCCTAGATGAGAACGTCCCCTTTTGGTCGCAAGTATTCAACCATGATGGCTGCCTGAGCCCAAAACCCGAAAAACTTTAGCACAGACTACAGGTCATATTTATGAAGGGATTTCATTGTAACTTGGTAAGATGACTCAGTATAATGTCTAGATGAGGACGTACCCTTTTGGTTGCAAACGGTCAACCGTGATGGCTACAGGGGCCCAAAGCCTAAAAGCCTTTAGCACAGTCTACAGGTCGTATTTATGAAGGGATTTCATTGTAACTTGATAGGATGACTCGTTTTGGAATAATTTCACTGTAAATTGGTAACTTTCGTTGATATACATTAACTGTGAGGGCCACATCAACCCACCCACTTTACTATAGTCTACCTCATATTATTTTTATTGAAAACATAGCATACAGGGGACAGAAATTAACATACTTCCAATTATCACAATTCTTGTCTTATTTCATAATCCTTTCATAAACATTGAACATTATCCTTTTCGTCAAACATAACACACAGACAAGTTAAGCTACGGTGTCATTGACACTTTCATTCCTAGAGTTATAGGCCTTTTTTGACTTGGAAAAATCCAATTTTTCTGGTTTATGGATGATAACTTTGATATTGTATGTCAGATTTGAATGATCTTTGATATGCTGATGGACTACCATGGTGCAAGGGATATCCATAAGTAACATTTTTTTTTTATTGAATTGGCACATCACCAAAAGGTTGCCTGTTTATTTTTGAAAGGCTTTAAAGGCACCCTTCTCAGAAGGCTATCTTAATGGGGGATACCGATGTGGTGCACTTGTTTGAATATAGACTTAAGAATCTCTTAGTTTATCAATATTTTTTTCAAATCACATGGGCCAAAGAGGGTAGAGTGATCACTCACTTCAAAATTACAGGACTGGAAATGGGTTAATGAAGTTCTGAAGAAAAAAGTCCTGTTGTGAATTGTTATTTTGAATCCGGCTTCCTGCTTGTCCAATAGTGTTCACATTTAAAGGTCTTTCCTAAAAAAAAAGTCCTCTTTCATCATACAGGATGTATGTTTTCTATAGTATGAACAGGATATTGCAGTCTCCATTTTTATTGATGATACTTTCTTTTCCAGTTTTCAAGGGTTGTGGCAATATTTAATGGGTACGTGACATACACTAGTTAGAAGAGATGTGGGTGTTTGGGTATGGATCTCTGATTTGGAAAGTCGACTTTCCTTACAGAAGAAAAATAGTTGGTTACGTCCAGGGTTATGTGAGAAGATTTTGGCAAGGAAGTACAGATCACAGGGGTATTCCAGAAAAGGTAAGAGCATGTTCATGTCTGGGGTTTGTCTCTACTTAAGTAGATGAAATTGAGCCATTGTCTTGGCATTATATGTAATAAGGTACATGCATCTATTCATGAGTAATTTTTTGAAGTGTTATCAGGGACACCAGAAGCACAATGGGATGGGGAGGAGGGAGGGTCACAACTTTTTGGGTGGCACATTTGGAAGATTCACTGAGCATACAATACTGGCAGATGCCTATCAGGACCATGCCATTTGCAGGACATTTCCCCTGCCAGTAGAGGATATAGAATATAATTTGTAATTTTCATTTTGTCAGTTATCCCTTTACCTAACATGAAAAGCAGACCACACTTGTAAAAAAAATTCTTGAATAACTAATTTTTTTCATTTTTTGTCTCAAAATCATAGGTTACATGTATGACCCCTCATTGGAACAAGCTCAATCCAATGAGGTGTCATAACCTATGTTTTTGAGACAAAAAATGAAAAAATAATAAAAATTAATTGGCGATTTTTGAGAATAGTGCTGGCCGGTTTTGGCCGTTACGTTTGGTAAAGGGTTATTCTGTTGGTTAATTATCATCTTGCTGCAGAAAAGTCTATATAATGGCCACATATAAATATGCATACACACACAGATACAATTTTTTTCTGACAGCCTTGTGCTGAAACATCTCTTCTCCAAAACAATCCAAGGGACACCTTTCCTTCCCCCTCTATCTAGGCCCCAGAAAGAGCAAGAGGAGCCAGAGTCTCCTAGCCCTCCATCCAACCTGCTGCAATGTCTGTGTGTGTTACACATTTCATTATTTATTTTGTACATAGATGAGTCTTCATAGAGGAATGGGGCCTTATCATTTTTTTAGTATATTTAATCCTATTGACACATAAAATATTATATAGGTTTCTTTCAATACTTTGGTTTTGTACCTTAATCACCGATTCACCTTTGATGATATGTGAACACAACTCTCAATTAAACAGCAGGAATATTTCTGAGTGGCGACATACGCTTAATATGGGTCCCATTCTCAATGCGATCTGGGCATGATTTTCCCCAATTCCCAACCTCAAAATTCCTAATTCATCAAAATGGTCAAATTTGCAATGGTACAAAAACAATTTGGTAGATATATTACAGAGATCACCAGGGAGTGAGTAGGCAACAGTAAGTATAACACTCAATTTTTACAGTCAGGCACATACCCAGGAATCAATATTAAGCACCAGAGGCATATCACAAAAATCAGTGTTTGAGTTGGGGAAAAGTAACAAGGTAGTGTCCCTCTCACATCGGTGGGGTGGAGGTGGGGGAATGCTTTTCAAAAGTTTCTGTGGAGGAGGAAATTTTGAAAAATATGCCCCCAATGGTGCTATTTTGAGGATTGAAAGAACTTCAAGTGCAGTATGTCATCTGAGCTGGCACCCCTTGCATATTTTTTAATTCAGGATTTTTAGTTTTAGGGACAATGGTGGGAGTTGGGGGAGTGACAAGGCTGCCCATGCCCCTCCCCATGGCTACACCACTGTTTCAGTACCATGCATCTCTTATTTCATCTCAGCAGTTATTTTTATGCAAGTCTTGGCTGTCTCTATTAGCAGCCAAAACATGTTTAGAAACAACTGCAATGCCAGCTGATGTACAGACTGTCATTGCAGATCAAAATTTTGAGAGCGAAATAACTTTTTATGAAATAGGACAAAAATGTATGAAAAAAAGAAACCAAACTCTACTAAACTCACCCTCTGGGGACCTCATTTTGCAAATGACAGTCTGCATATTTTCTGGCTAGTTTACATTGTGAATATTCCAGTCCAGGACTATTTTCAACAGCGGCAGAAAAATCCATGAACAGATTGGTAAACGTTAATATTAATTCCCAGCACTGTGCACAAAACAGCCATTTTTTTCAGAAACCTAGCTTATGACATAATATGACCTCTTACTAGAGTGAGATCATCAAACTGTTACTTTGCCCAGAGTTGACATACATAATTTTGTTTTAACCCTTTACCTAACATGAAAAGCAGACGACACGTGCAAAAAAATATTTTGAATAACTAATTTTTTTCATTTTTAGCTCAACTTTGGCGAAGCCAAATTTGAGCTTTTGTCATGGCCCGTCGTCCACCGTCCGTCTGTCCGTACGTCAACAATTGGATACGGCTCGGGCTAAAAGCCGTATTTATGAACCGATCTTTACGAAACTTCTTAGGTACCTTTGTTATGGCCATGGGACAAGAATGAGTGTTTTTGGGTGCGGTCTGAAATTCAAGATGGCTGCCAGCCGCCATTTTGTTCCGACAATGCAGAAATCTGTTTTTTGTACAGAACTTCCATATGAAAGCTCTGATTTGAATAATTTTTTGTATGAATGTTTAGTACCATGGGAGACATCACATATAATACAGGTTTTTGTCTTGTGCGTAAATTGTGCAAATTAGACTAATTTTGATGTTTTTTGTTGTTACTTTCAGCACTGTAAGCGCAAATGCCAATATGGCTCGGGCTAGAGGCCGTATTTATGAACCGATCTTTACGAAACTTCTTGGGTACCTTTGGTATTACCGTGGGACGAGAACGAGTGTTTTTGGGTCCGGTCCAAAATTCAAGATGGCCGATGGCAGCCATTTTGTACAAAATTAGGTGCAGTCTGAGTTTTGTGCAGAACTTCCATATGAAAGCGCTGATTTGAATCATTTTTTGTGTGAATGTTTAGTACCATGGGATACATCACATATAATACAGGTTTTTTTCTCGTGCAGAAATTATGCAAATTAGATGAACTTTGATTTTTTCAGTGTGACTTACACACAGTAAGTACACATGCCAATACGGCTCGGACTAGAGTCTGTATTTATGAACTGATCTTCACGAAATGTCTTGGGTACCTTTGTTATCACCTCGGGACGAGAACGAGTGTTTCTGGGTGCGGTCTAAAATTCAAGATGGCTGCCAGTGGCCATTTTGTACCGAAATTAGCTCTAATCAGTTTTTTGTACACAACTTCTATACGGCTCAGACTAGAGGCCATATTTATGAACCAATCTTTACGAAACTTCTTGGGTACCTTTGTTATCACCGTGGGATGAGAGCGAGTGTTTTGGGGTGTAGTCCGAAACTCAAGATGGCCACCAGCAGCCATTTTGTACCAAAATTAGTGCAATCAGTCTTTTGTACAGAACTTCTGTATGAAAGTTCTGATTTGAATAAATTTTTGTATGAATGTTTAGTAACATGGAATACATCACATACTGTAAGGGGTTTTTTTTCGTGCAGAAATTATGCAAATTAGATGAACTTCGATTTATTCAGTGCTACTTACACAATGTAAGCACACATGTCAATACGGCTCAGGGTAGAGGCTGTATTTATGAACCGATCTTCACAAAACTTCTTGGGTACCTCTGTTATCACCTTGGGATGAGAATGAGTGTTTCCGGGTGCGGTCCAAGATTCAAGATGGCTGCCAGTGGCCATTTTGTACCGAAATTAGGTCCAATAAGTTTTTTGTCACAAGTTCTATACAGCTCGTATTTATGAACTGATCTTTACAAAACTTCTTGGGTACCTTTGTTTTCACCTTGGGACAGGAATGAGTGTGTTTTGGGGTGCCTTTGTTATCACTGTGCTATGAGAACAAGTATTTTGGGGTTCAGTCAAACCCACTCTGGGACTCAAAGATTTCTTTTCTAGTTTAGCATCTGACTGTCACCCACCTTTACAATACTTTACCTATACATTTGTTACAGGCAATGGTCAGTATTTATGTACAGACTGTTACAATACTTTATATGTACCTTTGTTATAAGGTCATTACCTAGATGTTTGTCATTGCTGTGTCACATACTATACATGTACATGTCTTTGTCTTGACAAGTTGAGCTACAGTGTCATTGACACTTTCATTGGTCTCAAAAACATAGGTTATGACCCCTCATTGGAACGAGCTCAACAAGGGGTCATAACCTATGTTTTTGATACAAAAAATGAAAAAATAAAGACATTTCATTGGCAATTTTTTAGAATTGCACTGGCCGATTTTGGCGGTTATGTTGGGTAAAGGGTTAAATCTCCAAAAGCCATCCAACATTTATGTACTTTGAGTAGTGATGTAATATAAAGTAGCATTAGATGAGCGCTGTGTCACTTATGATGAAGAATTAGAAATGGAAAGCAGTGTGCAAAAAAATGACTCTAACCGACTGACCATTCACGTGGGTTGGAGATGGCTAACCGAACACTTGGCTATGTAAATATTCTCAGGAAACTGCTTTTTTTCATTAACAAGTGTTCATATATCGCATGGAATTGAAATATATATAATCTCTCACAGCAAAAGTCTAAAAATCTATCAAGACACAAGAAAGGCTTCTTAACTTGTAGAGTGCTAGAAGCCCATATTTGGGCTTCATTCTGAAAGACAGGTACCTAAAGTTAAAGGCTTCATATTCTGTGGATATCCTTCATATTATCTTGTAAGTAAAAGTACTTCATCTCCATTGATTTGCATTGTTACAATTTATGGGAGAGTGCCTATAGGCACTCTCCCATGAATTGTAACAAGACAAAAAAGTGTGAACAAATCTTGAGGCTTAGAAAAAATTTAGCACTCTACCAGTTAAGTGACTCAGACTTCACCATTCAAGATGCAACTTTTGGCTAACCGGTCATCCGTTCACGTAGATTTAAATTTGCATTACCACCATGTGAACGAAACGAGCATTCTCGTCAAATTTTGCATACTGGAAAGAGTAATAAACTTCACATCTTCAGGACAACATGGTGTACAGCTTACGAACATTCAAAATGTATTGTGTGCATATGTTTACTTGAAACTTGGTAATTCATTGGACAGACATCTTCTATTATTTTAGTTCAGTAAAATTTGAGGATTCAACAAATAAATCTGCTGCTGGAGCATGGATATCTTGGTTCTCCAAGTGAATGTTAATGAACTATATATATAAGTTGTGGTTCCTCAAGTTTTAACTTGGCATACAAGTAAGGTTGTGAATGTTATTCACCCACTAAGTGGCAAAGTGTCAAATACAGTTTTTGAAATAACTTAACAACCAACTACAACTTTTATTACATGTCTGAAGATATGTACCGCTATCACCATCAGATGATGTATCCAGCATAAACAATGGCACCAGGCCCACAAGGTCTTGCAAGAAAAATAGTTGACGCTCACCCACTGGGTGGCAGAATACAAAACCACCATGCATGTAATTATTGTATCCCACCTTTGATAAAATGTGGGGATATTGTCAAAGTCTTTGTCTGTATGTCTGTACGTCCGATTTTGTGATTCGAAATGCTGAACATTTGTACACCTTTTTCAGTACATGTATGGTATGTACATGCAGTAAATATGACTTTTGAAAAATTTCACTGACATGCAGTTTCTGCAGAGCTACTTGAAAGATGCACTGATTTTCCATTTTGGCTTAAATAATCGAAACCTATGCTATTAAAATTTCTACAACTGCACTCGAGTGTTGTGATAAGGTCTGTAAATATGCCTAAAGGTTTATGAATTTTGACATACCACCTGTACCACTTTAGTATTTTCTAGACCATATCCGGCAAAACGCTTCTGGGGTATGTAATTCAAAATTTTAAACCATGCTCAGATGTTGCAATAGGGTCTGTAGATATGCAAGAAGGTTTCAGATTTTCCACATGCCACTTGTCTGTGAAACTTGAGCCACTTTAGTGTTTTCTAAAAACATTTCCGTCAAAATACTTCTGGAGATGGAATGTGTACGTGTAAATTATGTATATACAATATGTTGTTTTTTTCTGAACCCGCAAATGTCGGGGTATGGAAATAAAGAATAAAGTAAAAGTAAAAGAATTCAAAATACAGAAACCATGCTCAGATGTTGCAATAGGGTCTGTAGATGTGCACAAAGGCTTTGGATTTTCTTAGGGCCATACCAGCGGAAGGCTTCTTTGGTATGTAATTTGAAATGCTAAAAACCATGTTCAGATGTTGCAATAGGATCTGGTTTCAGATTTTCCATATACCAACTAACTGTGCCACCTGGGCCACTTTGGTGTTTTATTAAGCAATTTGGGAAAGCCTTCTAGGGTATATAGGCAGCCAAGACTGGCCAAGAATGAACTGCCAAGGTACCAAGACTTGCGCTAAGGGTTTAGGAATGAGGCTGGACAATTAATTTGCTTCATTAGCTCAACTTTGACGAAGTCAAATTTGAGCTATTGTCATGGCCCGTCGTCAGTCTGTCCGTACGTCCGTACGTCAACAATTGGCTATGGCTCGGGCTAGAGATCGTATTTATGAACCGATCTTTACGAAACTTCTTGTGTACCTTTGTTATGACCCTGGGACGGGAACGAGTGTTTTTAGGTGTGGTCCGAAATTCAGGATGGCTGCCAGTGGCCATTTTGTACCGACGATGCAAAAATCAGTTTTTTGTACAGAACTTCTGTATGAAAGCTCTGATTTGAATAATTTTTTGTATGAATGTTTAGTACCATGGGATACATCACATATAATACAGGTTTTTTTCTCCTGCGTAAATTGTGCAAATTAGACTAATTTTGATGTTTTTTGGTGTTACTTTCAGCACTGTAAGTGCAAATGCCAATACGGCTCGGGCTAGAGGCCGTATTTATGAACCGATCTTTACGAAACTTCTTGGGTACCTTTGGTATCACCGTGGGACGAGAACAAGTGTTTTTGGGTCCGGCCCAAAATTCAAGATGGCCGATGTCAGGCATTTTGTACAAAATTAGGTGCAATCAGATTTTTGCACAGAACTTCCATATGAAAGCGCTGATTTGAATAATTTTTTGTGTGAATGTTTAGTACCATGGGATACATCACATATAATACGGGTTTTTTTCTCGTGCAGAAATTATGCAAATTAGATGAACTTTGATTTTTTCAGTGCGACTTACACACAGTAAGTACACATGTCAATACGGCTCAGACTAGAGTCTGTATTTATGAACTGATCTTCACGAAATGTCTTGGGTACCTTTGTTATCACCTTGGGATGAGAACGAGTGTTTCTGGGTGCGGTCTAAAATTCAAGATGGCTGCCAGTGACCATTTTGTACCGAAATTAAGTCTAATCAGTTTTTTGTACACAACTTCTATACAGCTCAGACTAGAGGCCATATTTATGAACCAATGTTTACGAAACTTCTTGGGTACCTTTGTTATCACCGTGGGATGAGAGCGAGTGTTTTTGGGTGTGGTCCGAAATTCAAGATGGCCACCAGCAGCCATTTTGTACCAAAATTAGTGCAATCAGTCTTTTGTACAGAACTTCTGTATGAAAGTTCTGATTTGAATAAATTTTTGTATGAATGTTTAGTAACATGGAATACATCACATATTGTAAGGGTTTTTTTTTCGTGCAGAAATTATGCAAATTAGATGAACTTTGATTTATTCAGTGCTACTTACACAATGTAAGCACACATGTCAATACGGCTCAGGGTAGAGGCTGTATTTATGAACCGATCTTCACAAAACTTCTTGGGTACGTTTGTTATCACCTTGGGACGAGAATGAGTGTTTCTGGGTATGGTCCAAAATTCAAGATGGCTGCCAGTGGCCATTTTGTACCGAAATTAGGTCCAATAAGTTTTTTGTCACAAGTTCTATACAGCTCGTATTTATGAACTGATTTTCACAAAACTTCTTGGGTACCTTTGTTTTCACCTTGGGACAGGAACGAGTGTGTTTTGGGGTGCCTTTGTTATCACTGTGTTATGAGAACAAATATTTTGGGGTTCAGTCAGACCCACTCTGGGACTCAAAGATTTCTTTTCTAGTTTAGCATCTGACTGTCACCCACCTTTACAATACTTTACCTATACATTTGTTACAGGCAACAGTCAGTATTTATGTACAGACCGTTACAATACTTTATATGTACCTTTGTTATCAGGTCATTACCTAGATGTTAGTCATTGCTGTATCACATACTATACATGTACATGTCTTTGTCTTGACAAGTTGAGCTACAGTGTCATTGACACTTTCATTGTTTTGTTGCAGCCAGGAAGAGTTGTGACATTAGTTCCAGCAGAAAATATAGAGGTGGGTATAAACTGGGAGTATCTATGTTAGAGTAAATATTGACTTTATTTATGGATGAAACAGCCTGAATTTATATATACAAATTACATTGAATATACTTATACAGCAGTCCACACAGTTTTTCAGAATAATCTGTTTTCAGTTCAAAATCTTTCTCTGACATTTGCTTATTTGGCCCCTCAATTATTCAGCATTGAAATCTGACAAATGCTGATGCAATTAACTGGTAAAATTTGTACTGAATATTTGACAAATGATTTTACGGTTGGAAATTACATTCAGTCAACAGAGTTATTCTGTTAAGAAATATCAAATTAAGGAAACTCTGCTGTCTGTTATCTTTTTGTTCTATTATTTTCTACCTATTTTATCCATATTATTTTAAAAATTGTCGTCTTTTGCTTAATTGGTAGAGTGTAGAGTGCAAAATTATTTTTTCAAAGGCGATCTGTAAAATGATAATTTTTTTTGAAAGATACAATGCTACAAGCAAGGGGAGCCTTAATTTACCAAGATTTTATTCATAAATAATTGTTTTGTTACTATTTATTGGAGAGTGCCTGTTTATGTTTTCTACTACGGCACAAATAACAAGGTTATGCATACAGTGTAAAGCCACTAAAGTGCCATACAGAACTTTTTCAGTAGAGCCCTGATAGTGACTTCTAGCACTCAACCAGTCATTAATTAATTGAATTCTTTGGCCTTCTGATAATTTATTGCAATCCTCTGATGAGGAAGCCTGCATCAACCTAGTCCCCCAACAGGTTATTCCATCCCCATTCTCCGTACTTATCTCCCAACATTCACTCAAAGACTGTTTCATAATTCCTCCATTGGCACTTTCTTGATCTCCCAAACTATAAAATTGCCCCTTTCCCTCATGTCATTCTTCATCAACCTATTCTTCATGTTTTCATCCCATTTTATCATTAGATTTCCAAGGAGTCTTGTTCCACTATGCAAATATTTAGGACATTCTTAAATGAAATATTCCAGGGTCCCCATTACTCCTAAATTACACCTTTGGCACACTCTTTCCTCATCTTTCCCAATTCTTTCCCTCAACTGTAGTGACTTGGATCTCACTTTGAACAACAATGAAGAACCCTGTTCATAGCATTTATATTCAAGCACCAAAGCGTTCACCATTTCCCTTCAGTAAAAAAATTGACATGTTAACTGACAGAGTCATTGAGTGCATGGGGCTGAAACTTTGTGCATTTTAATTGCGTGACTTGGTAGGACTTTCAGTGTGAAAATGTGTTCTGTTATAATTTATTGGATTAATAATTGAAATATGATAAATTGTGAACAGTCTTGTTAAATAAGGGTCCCATTCAAGCCTGAAAATCTGTCATTTGCAGAATGAGGTCCCCAGAGGGTGAATTTGCTGATGCTGTCTCATACACTGGGCTAGAATCTTCCAATTTATCCTCTGGGTACTACTGTTTGCATGGGCATGAGAACTTGATTCAGATTGAGGTTCCCAGAGGGTAAATTTAGTGATGCTACCCTGTTGTGCAGGGTAGCATCACCAAATTCACCCTCTGGGGACCTCATTCTGCAGATGACAATCTGCTTATTTTCAGACTTGGTCCCATCGCTGGTAGCACAGTGACTTTGATATAAAATACTGATGTTACAAGTCACCTTTTAAAAATAATTTAGCACTCTACCAGTTAATTGCATATAGATTATACAGTAAAACCTTCGTGATTGAATAAAGAATTTTGTGCTCCATAAAAATTTTATACTGTCAACAACAAACTACTTTGGCTTCATAAACATTTTTATGGACTCAATACTACATATACCATAATATAAGCATGTATATAATCCATAATATGCTATGCCCCTGACTGTTGAGAGTGCCTTTAAGCCTCAATCAACAAACCAATGTGTCATATCACTGAATTCTGGTTAACTGAATATTTCCATTATTAAAATTACGCTTTTTAACCCTTTACCCAACATGAAAACATAGGTTATGACCCCTCATTGGAACAATCTCGTTCAAAAGAGGGGTCATAACCTATGGTTTGAGACAAAATATGACATAATAATGAAAATTAATTGACGATTTTAGTGAACAGTGCTGGCCGGTTTTGGCCGTTATGATGGGTAAAGGGTTAACAGGAATTTAATCCAACTTACATCTATAATCAATCAACAGATCAAATCGATTCTGAAGGTATGGAAAATGGTTTGGTGTTAGCTAAATTTATAATTCTTTGGTCATTCACCATTGTATCAGTGATAACCACAGAGCAAAACTGGTATTCAATTTTTCTTTATTTTAACCTTTTATCTAACAACTAAAAGATGGCACTTGCAAAAAAATTTATTGGATAACTGAAAAGTTTAATTTTGTGTCTCTAAAACAGCTTGGAACAATATCAACAAGTTCATTCTAATGATAAGTCAGGAACTATGCTGTGGAGGCATAAATTCAGACCTGGAAATAACCCATGAATGCTTATTTAAGTGGATGCAGTTAATTCATGAGGTAAAAGGTTAAATGAAGAGTCACTCTGCCAGTTTAACCCTTTACCCAACGTAACGGCCAAAACCGGCCAGCGCTATTCTAAACAATCGCCAATTAATTTTCATGATTTTTTCATTTTTTGTTTTCAAAACATAGGTTATGACCCCTCATTGGAACAAGCTCGTCAAGCTCGTTCTTATGGGGGGTCATAACCTATGTTTTGGAGGCAAAAAATGAAAAAAATTAGTTATTCAAGAATTTTTTTTGCAAGTGTTGTCTGCTTTTCATGTTAGGTAAAGGGTTAAAATTGAATAAAAAATAAGGAAAGTTTTGTTTTTTTTTGGGGGGGGGGGGGGGGGGGGTCCTATTTTTTATTCAGATCTTAGGTTTTTAATTACAAGCAAAAACATTTTTTTCATGAACTAATTTTACAAAGATGTGTTACACATGACACAAAAAATAGCAAAGTTTGTTATTCCTTCATACTGATATGAAGTTTCATTTGTAGTTGCACTGTGTTGTAGGAAGCTACCATCTGTGTTTTGGTAGGGGATCGAGGTGGTACATTCATATCAAGTTATGTATATGTACAAAAATGTGACTCCGCCGGTTCATTAATGTCATTTTATATAAAATCCGGTGTCGCAACCTCTCCACTCTCCAAAGAATTGTAAGAATGGTTGAGTTGCTGTCATACACTGATCTCCGTAATGACCTCTGTAGGTTTGATCGTTCTTGAAGTTTTTGAAAATTTTTACTGATAACACTCAAAATTCCTGAGCTTTACAGACCTTTTTTGGTTTCAGTACTTCCAAAAAAAGCATTCATTCTATCATATCTTGTTTGACAGAGCTCATGGAGCTCTGTCAAACAAGATGTGAAAGAATAAATACTCAATTTATTACTCAAATGCAGAAAAAATGACTATACTGTTTATTTTAATATCCCTCTTAATTGAATTCTTTTCCATAAAGCCTTCCAGCTTTGTCGGATTATAACACTGGCATATTGTCTCGCACGAGACAGTCGTTCCACCTCATTTCAAAGAAACAAAAGAACAAAGGAGATGCACACTATAAAGGCAATACTTAGGTATGGAGAAATGTCTTTTTGTTTTGAGCAATTGGTTGTTTCACTATAATGTCATCATCCAGTTTAGATGAATCAGTTTCATCCAATAGTAGCACCAGTGATTCTAAACCATTTGTATTTGAGAATTTTGACAGTTCCACTGCAAATTGCAATTGTTTTTTCACACTCACCTGCTTGGTCTGTACGCAGTAACACATTACAGATTTTTTCTGATAACAATGACCACAGTTTTGAAGAGCATATTGTCAGCATTACTTGCAGATCACCATTGATGTGGATGAAGTCGGTGAGGGAGAGGACGAGGTCCCTCCCATTATACTACAATGTAGTTGTGGCCGATCTGTACAATAAACAACATCACAGTGTGACCCAGATGTGTTTTTGCAAGCAAAAGTAACCTTTGGCACTAAAATAAGTTCTGTCCGGTACTCCTAAAAAACATCAAAATGGACATGAAAAAAACAAGTGTCATAAAAAGTAAAAATCACATCATCGTTCTACTGCAGTATCAAAATCTGTTACAACCCAATCTTCCTCACCTTTTTGGATCCGATTCAGAGCTCTCTCTTGGTGATGTTCATTTTGATTACACACAATCCACACTGTCTGATGGGGCTTGTTCTGATGATGATGATGATGATGATGATGATTTCTTTGCACTTCTCAAACTTTTTGATGATGAAACCAATTTAGGCACAGCCATAAATGAAGAAATTGCTGACTTTGCAAATAGATCTGCCAATGCCTAAAATTGATCTTTTGGAAATCACCAAGAAAGTTGTCCACTTGATTCTTCTCCTAGAGTAAGTCCAGAATTTTGGACCCATCTTGACTCACGCTGTAAAAAAAGTGATTGTCAGTTGCAAGACACTCAGAAACTTCTTGGGCATGAGGGGCTCTAACCTACAAAGCCAGTCTAATTAAAGCACCTCAATGAAAGATTTCATAATTCACTAGAAACCATGACTTACCTTGTGGATGGAGTTACTTTAGTAGGGTCGACTGTGAATGACCTCTCTATTAAGCACCAGTTTCTGGTTAAACCTACTTTCAGTGCCAAATACAAATCTCTTTGTGTTGTGGATTGACCTTTCTCCTAGCACCTTTTTGGAGACATTGTCTCCAAAGATATTTAAAAGGCAGAAGTAACTGAGGTTATACTTTCAAATAGACCTAAGTCTTTCACAAACAAAAAAATTTCAACCTTTTTTGGGCAGGCGTCAGAATTTTACAATTTCTGGCAGAACTCTTACAATCCTGGCTACAGTTAAGAAAAGCAGTGGCCCAGCTTCAAGAAACCCTATCAAAGCCATTAGTAGTTCAACACTTACCAAACCAAGAAACTGTTTGTGATTTTCCTAAAACTGGTAGAATCAAACCTTTCTATCCAATTAAAACAACCATTGACCAATTTAACCTCCAAGTGGTTACCGTTTATAGGATTGAATTTGTATCTTCATCAGTGCAGCACAATATTCCTCCACTGATTAACTTCTCTCCTTCTGAATCACAACTTGTTCAGGCAGGTGTCTAGCATCTGCTGGATAAAGATGCCATTGTTCTTTGTCATCATGATCCAGGGCAGTTTATTTCAAATCTCTTCTTATGTGAAAAGAAAAATGGTGCCATATACCCAATTATCAATTTGAAGGCCTTGATACAAATACATGCAATATTCCCATTTCCAATGGATACTTTGTCTCATGTACTGCCATTGATTCAAAAAGGCGATTTTTTCACATCCATTGACATGACGGATGCATATTTCAGCATTTCTATCTATGATCTTTATCAAAAATATTTGAAATTTCTTTGGCATGGAATTCTCTACAAATTTACATGTTTACTTTTCGGTTTATCATCTGCTTCCTGCCTGTTCACCTACATCATGCAACCTGTGTTTGTCTTTTTTCACTACAACAACATCTGATGTACGCATAATATAGATGCTTCTCTGGGTATGAACAACTCTCGGCAAAAACTTGTTGTAGAGACAAATTCAGTTACACACACTTAGCATTTTGGGAATTGTTATCAGCTGTAAGCAGTCAGTGCTTGAACCTCAACAATAAATTCAATATCTGGATCATGTGATCGACTCCCAACAATTCCTTCTATGGTTACCACATGATACAATAACTCAGATTCTGGGTTTCTCCAAACAAATTTGTCAGATGACAAGCCAAACATACGACCTATTGAACGGTTAATTGGGATGTATGTTTCAACATTTGTGGGTATTAAGATTGTGCATTTCTTTTATAGATCACTGGACAGAGATAAAACTAAAGCTCTCCAAATATATAAATCCCACTCTCATACTATGAAATTACCATCAAGCAGGATGAGGTCTTATGCTGGGTAATCAGTCTTTCATTAATGAAGAGTTGCCTGTTTAGTTACCCCCAAATTGACCACAATTTTATGACAGACTTCTCTTCTTATGGCTGGGGAGGATATCTATGCAATCTATGGACTAATGGCTTGTGATATTCTAGTTAACCCTTTACCCAACGAATCGCCCGCATCTGCCTGCGTAATATGCAAATTCAGCAGTTGAAAAAATATTATTTTTCAAAACATTTCAACAAAACCATATCATGTGACCCCTCAATGAAACGAGCTCGTTCCAATGAGGGGGGTCACATGATATGGTTTTGTTGAAATTTTTCGAAAATTTAAAAAAAATTTTATTTAAAATAATAAATTTTGATATCATCTGCATTGGGTAAAGGGTTAAAACCTAAAACACATCAAATTCCTGGAGCTTCTAGCTATCAAGAAGTCTTTACTGAATTTAGCTGATACAATCCCTTGTCATATTTGTATTCAAACTAATAATACCACTGCTGTACCTTATCGCAATAATTAAGTCAGTAAGAAGACTTCTCTCTTCAAAATTTCTCACGATATTTGATGTTTTGCCAAAAACATACTCATATCAGCTGTTCATACTCCAGGTCAAACAAGCACTCTTGCTATCTCTCAATGGCATTTTAAAAGCTCTGCATAATAGCAATTACAACCCATTGTCTTCCGTCAAATGTGTCATCATTTTTACCAGCCTACTATTGACATGTTTGCTTTTAAGGTCACTCATCAGTTGCCTGTATATCGTAGTTGATTTCCTGATAGTTCTGCATCCATTGTTGATGCTTATTCCCTCTCTTGGGCCAATCACTTCCCTCCTTTCAGTCTGCTGAGAGAGGTGCTAGTCACATTTGAGAAAGAAAAAGTGCAACATGCCATATTGATTGTAACTCACTTGGCCACAAAGCCATGATTTCCCAAGATTTCTACAACTGTTGACCTCCTACGTAGTATATCTGCCACAAAACAGAAAGTTACTAGTAAACCCAGTTTCAGACATGTTTCATCCTCTACTGCCGAATTAAAAACTGATCGCCTGTACTGTTTCCGGCAATTCCTCTAATGTAAGGGTATTTCGGAAAAAGCTTTCTACACACCTACCTCATCATGACAGAAATCAGCCATCGAACTGTATGGTTATACATGGCAAAAATAGTGTAGGTGGTGTATTAGACACAAAATTAATCACTTTCAGTCACTGATGTTCCGATTATAATGATTTATCTGATCTCAGGTGATAAAAATCTTACAGTATTGTTAGTACCCGTAGAAGTATGTTGATTCAGACACTTATCTCCATTGGTAGATCAGACTTTACCTCTTCACCACTAACTTCTAGATTTATGAAGGGTTTTTTCAATTGTAAACTTCCCAAACCATGCTGTACAGCAACATGGGATGTTTCCCAGGTTCTAGCCTATCTCACAACATTATATCCTTTGCCAAAATTGACGCTAGAATTATTGACCAAGAAATTGGCATGTTTAATGCCTCCCCAAAGAGCACAGACATTTGTTTCTTTGAAACTAAGTGATAGACAGGTACATACTAATGAGGTCATTTTTACAATATCCACATTACAAAAAATCTTCTGATCAGGTCATCTTTTAGCTACAGTGAAATTATTTCAATATCATAAGACACTTTGTGTCTTTTCCTCAATACCAGAATATTTAAAGAGAACTCAACACATTAAACAATCAGATAATTTATTTATACAACACAACACATCAGAAAATCTGATAATTTATTTATTTTCAAACATTCTGTTACAACATCTACTTTTGCATGGTGGGTTTCCAACTGCTTGAATAAAGCTGGGATCAAACAATCCTGCAAAGTGCATTCCATTAGTGGGGCTGAAACTTCTGCTGCAGTGTGGAAGGGTTTTCTTTGCAACATGTACTAAAGGCTGCAGATTAGCAATTTGTTAACACTTTTCATCACTTTTATTTCTGAAATGTTGGTACATATATCCAGCATGATACACTTTCCACATCTATTCTACCTTGATTCATGCTGCTTGCTGGTGCTGTGTCCTGAAAGTAATTGACATTTTTTGATTTATCAACTCATAGATTTTTGTGGTGACGATTGTTCACACTGATGATGACTCGTCAACAATTTGAACGTTTCATGGAGACTCTTTTCCATAACAGTGCATGTTATGCCTGATCAGAGGAACTTGAGTGCTGGATGTGAGAGATTCTTTGAATGCAAGCCTGCAGGCTTGGAGGATGTAGCATCCACCTTATGTTTCTTTGTTCATTTCAAACATATATGAACAATGTATCTTCTCGCCACACCCTAGTTGGCAGCATCTGCTTCATCATTGAATATGGTATGCTTCAAAGAGACACTTCTCCACACCTGAGTATTGCCTTTAAAGTGTGTGTCTCCTTTGTTTTTTTGCTTTTTTGAAATGAGGTGAAACGACTATCTCACGCGAGACAATATGTCAGTGTTACATCCTCCAAGCCTACAGGCTTGTATTCAAGAGTTTCCCATATCCAGCACATCCTTCGGATGCTTGGATGAGTTGGGAGATTTTTCACTGGTAAAATGGCTATTCAGTTATCAAAGTTCTGTTGTAAGGCCTAAAAAAAGTTAAAAATTGGTTTCTCGGGCCCTCCTGCATGGTTCTTTCGGCTGCCATATATTCTCTTTTTCAAACCGATGCAAACTTAAAACAATGAAAATTAAATGGTTTATGTCTGATATTTTACCCAAGTTTATAAAATTGATAAATTTGTTCATTGAGTGCAACAAGGCTTTAGCATTGCAAAGCCTTCTTGCATGCACAGGACAAAATACACCACCACCCATGCTATTCTGTAGATTATGAGGCCTAAAACATAAAACAAACCAAGAACATGAACTTTTAATGGCAAAGAAATAATTACAAAAATAAAAAATAAAATAAAAAACTACCTGCCCACATGCAGTTTTACAAAAAATGGCCTTAGAAACAGAAGATCTATTTTGTGGGGCCTAATAGAGTTTTTTTTGAAAGGTGACCAAAGTTTTTGATCTCTCTATATTTATACACATTACAGGACTGTGTCTGGGGAGTGGCTTATGAGGTTTCCAGAGAGGATGAACAAATGGTGAGGGAATATCTTGATTTCAGAGAAAAATGTGGCTATTCCTTCCAAAATATTTTATTCCATCCACAAGATTCAACAGCTGAGCCATTTGAAATAGGCATTTATGTTGGCACAAACAGCAATCCAAATTACCTGGGTCCGGCGCCAATAGATGAAATTGCTAAACAGATACATGTATGTGTGGGACCAAGTGGTAGAAATAGAGATTATCTATTTAACTTAGCAGAGGCTATGAGAGTTGTAGCTCCTGCTGCTAATGATGATCACTTATTTGAATTGGAGAGACTTGTTCGGGCAATGTGTAATTGATGTTGTAAAACCAGAATGTTTTCTTCCTGAATTTAAGAATCGAAGAATTCCCATTTTAGATTCTGATCTCATCTAGTAAGGAGATTATATTTTGTCATGTGATGTGTGTTGGAAAAACTCTTGGAATGCTTTCCAGCAGGGTCACATTATAGAATGTGATCAACAAATGCACAGATTCCTTACCCCTTTACCCGATGTAACTGCTGAAATCAGGCAGCGCTATTTCAAAATTCATTGTTAAATTTAGCTCATGATGCCTCATTGGAATAAGCTCATTGAGCTGGTTCCATTGAGGAGACATAAGCTATGTTTTTGAAGCAAAAAATGAAAAAAATTAGTTATTCAAGAATTTTGTTTACAAGTGTCGTCTACCTTTCATGTTAGGTAAAGAGCTCTGTCTGTGATAAATATAAACAACAGAATCATGCACTGAAAGACTAGGAAAATGTTAAGGACATTTTTTTTTTTCAACTGCTCAATTTTTAAATATGTGAGCAGATGTGGCCAATTCATTAGGTAAAGGGATAACATTGGACTTGTCATGGAATGTCCTTGAAAAAAGTAATTTTTCAATTGCTTGGGTATTTTATTCAAAATGTGTACTTTAATTGTGCACTTAAAACTATGTTGTGTATTTAAAACTATGTTATTTGGGCAGGATTGTTATTCCTCAAATTGCATTTTCATTCAATGAAAAATACCTGCACCTGGCTGTGATCCTTGGGTTGCCCTCTATTAGAACTTCCCAAGGATCAGTGTTAGGAGTAGATACAGTGCAACCAACTTAATTGGATATCTCATAATTGAATAACCCATTTAATTGAATACATCTACATCAAACTATTTACAATACCTTCAGAACAAATTTGACCTGTTAATTTCATATCTATAGGTTACAGAGTGAACTCCTGCTAACTGAATAAAAAAGGCTTGTTATTTGTCAAAAAATCACCCTGAAAACCAATGAAATTGGCATGTTTATCCCTCAGCACTCTGATGTCAAAATACTGGAACTTCAGCTCAATCAGCTCTGTGAAACAAGACTGCATTGGTTAAATTTCTAGTTGCATTATGGAAAAAAACTGCACGTCAAAAATTGATATTTCAACATCAGTGTGCAATGGGTTAACCCTTTACCCAACATAACAGCCCAAACCGGTCAGTGCTATTCTAAAAAAATCATTAGTTAATTTTCATTAATTTTTCCATTTTTTGTTTCAAAAACATAGGTTATTAGGTTATGACCCCTCATTGGAATGAGCTCATTGAGCTCGTTCCAATGAGGGGTCATAACCTATGTTTTTGAGACAAAAAATGAAAAAAAATAGTTGTTCAAGAATTTTTTTTTGCTACTGTAGTCTGCTTTTCATGTTGGGTAAAGGGTTAAAGACCTTTTTGATCTCAGTACATCCTATATAAGCATTTTGTCTAACCAATATTTTTATTTGGAAAAATAAAATCATGAACCTTACATAACATGATAATCTTATGAACAGTGATATTCATAAAGAAATATTGTAAATAAAAACAGTAATTGAACAGGATTTGACAGCAAGCTCAAGCATTTGTAAGTTGTCTCCTGGGCTTTTATAATTTGTCTCTATAAAGGCATTTAATCTATTATATCTTGTTCTACAGAGCTCCCCCCACGAGTCCTGTCAAACAAGATAGAATTAATGCTGACTTTATCATCAGAATCCAGGAAAATGACCAATTTCCTGTTAATTGAATATTCTTGTCAAACTGAATATTTTTCACTGGCAAAGTAGCTATTCAATTAACAGGGTTCCACTGTACTTGAAATTACCCTGAAACCCAGTAATTCCCCATGTTTACAGACCTGTGTGAACTCAGAACATCCAGGCATATAATCATATTTATATCTTGTTTGACAGAGCTCTATCAGTCTATGAACTCTGTCAAATAAGATTGAGTTGGTAAAATTTCTAGTTGCATTATGGGGAAAATTTGCAGGTTGTAATTTACATATTTCAACATCAGCATGCAAAGGGTTAATTGGATATTTGAGAACTGATTAACCCTGTTAATTGTATATAACTTCAAACACCAAACCATTTACCATATGCTGAGTACAAATTTTAGCTGTTAATTGCATATTGGTTGAAGAGTAAACTCTTGTTAATTGAATAAAAATCTTGTAATATGTCAAAACTTATCCTGACAATCATCAAATAAATGACTCCTTGTTTATAGACCTCTTTGCCCTCAGCACATCTAATGCAGGTACTTAATCTATTTTTAGGAGAAAAAATAAATTCTAGGTTTATCTCTAGAATTCAGGAATGTGACTAAACCCCTATTAATTGAGTACTATTCTTAATTGAATATTTTTCACTGTCAAAGTGGCTATTCAATTAAAAGGGTTCCACTGTTATGAAGTTATTGTTCCCAAGTACTGAACACATTTTATAAAATCACTGAGAGCTTGTTATTTCATTAAAACAAATGTTCTTGTAAAGTTGAATTTAAATCTTATTTATTCACACAGATTGGCAAATAATATCTAAACCCTTTACCTAACACACATAGCAGATAATCCTTGAAAAAAATATTTCCTGAATAAGTAAAAAAATATCACTTTTACCCTAAAAAACAAAGGTTTTGACTGAGCTTTCATTAATCTTTCCAGTGAGAAGGTTGTAAGCTATATTTTTGATGCAATAATTGAAAAAGTAATAAGATTGGAATGGTGATTTTTGTGAATAGCACTGGCTGGTTTGTTCAATTAATTAGGTAAAGGGTTAAGTTTATATTATAGTAACGCTTAAAAATCTGCACACTGGCATCAGGTTTTCCCCAGAATGCAATCTGAAATTTAACCAATTCAGTCATGTTTGATAGAGCTCAGTGAGCTCTATCAAACAAGATTGACTTTGTGAAATTCCTAGTTGCATTATGAGAAACATTTTCGGTTTGAAATTTTGACTTTTTCACATCAGTGTGCAAAGGGTTAAAGCCTCAGTCCTTACCCTGTACAGGCTGCCAAGAGCTGACTAAAATTATGTCAGATCATTTCAATAGGCTGTGGTGTCCAGGAAATTCTGCAAAAATAACCACGACCTCAAGATGATTTTTGTGAAATTATTTTAGATTTTTGTGCAGCCTGTGTCAGGTGAGTGACCTGCAAAGTGGTGATTTTATGACCTCTTCTCAAACATCTCTAAGGTATCGCCAAAACCTGCTCAAGGTTTGTCTCCACGCAGGGATACTGTCGGTAGGGTGTAACTCTTGAGAGGGCTCTTTCAGAAGATTAAGTGGGCTGCCGACACTGTAGATATCTAACTGAACTGTGTCATTTGCAGGCCATTTTACCTGCCTGGGGAGGTATAGAATATACTTATCGGTATGATTCAGTCAGTAATTCAGATGCATATTTCTGCCCCATCGCCTCCCTCCACTTTGGCATCCCCATCTCTACTCATTCCGAGGAACATCTTAACATCAACTTGTCATCTGGGGGGGGGGGGGGGGGGGGGGGGGGGGGAGGTGGGAGTGCTCATTGGTTTGCATGTTAGATTGACAGGTCATAGGTTAGAAAGACTTTTTTCTGATATAATCAGATGAGATGGGGTTGATATTCATTAACTTATTGAGTATAAGTTTGAAGCGTCTTCTTTTCTAATTCACTGAACTCCAATATGGAAGAAAATATTTTGGCCATCATAAAAATAGGTAGGCAATATTTAAATATGTTATTTATGTATAATCAGTTAATATATATATTTGTCAGTTTTAAATGTAACTGCTGTGGGTTTCTTTAGAATGGTCTTTTTTGATTTATGTATTTTATTTAGAACTCATGTATATTACTGACTTGTCTGTCAGGTTCTCAGAATTAAGTTGTTTCTGTTTATTGTTTACATAATTGAATTTTAAGTAAACCTTTTATTCAGGGTCAGACTCTGTAGTTCTTTCTTCCTCATTGTTGTAGTTGGGTATTGGAAAAGTATTGTACCACAATGTATGGTAGTATATTATAATAAAGACTGATAAAATGTGACAGTGTTACACTGTGTAGTTGCACTGTCAAGTTAATATGGATAAGATAGTGCTATTCACATGCCAACAGGCCTTAACTCGTAGAAGCTGGGTGTCGAGTTTTCTTGCCTGTGATGTAATACGGCAGGTAATCTGGCTGTGACGGTTCGGCTATCTTTGGGCTGGGAGAGAATTAAACACTGAGCAGGTGCTTCTAGTCTAGTGTTGTCTTCCTGAATAGGCAGACGACACTTGACTCGAAGCACCTGCTTTATTGAAATTTTTTTGCGGCATGTCATGTTCAATAAATTCATTCTGATTCCCCACCTTCTTAGAGTTAAGATTTGTCAAGTTTGGTAACCACACCGCAAACATAAAACTGCCATGTCAACGTTGGTTTGGTCTGATGGGAGTGAAAAACAGATATTTTCATCTTTTGAATTGTTTTTGCTTTTTCTTTGTTTTGGAACTTCAGCATTGTTCTTGGTTGCCCCTCTTAAGGTTATGCGTATTCTCCCCCACTTCCTATGAAAGATGTGCATGTCTCATATGAGAAGGTCATGTGAGATAGATATCTATCTCACATGACTGGCTTATTGGCATATTTAATGAGTGCACAGAGTATTTAATCATCACACGTTCTTCCGTAAACAAACAACATAGCATCACGTTTCGGAAATATTAGCAGACAAAATTCTGTCGAAGAAAATAGAAATAAAAACACAGACTGCAAAACCAAAGGACACTTGACTCTTTTATATGAATCAAAAAGTTATGCGAATACATTGCAGAATTCATCAGAATGTGTCAATGTTCATTCACTACAATTCTTTAACCCTTTACCCAACGAATCGGCCGCATCCGCCCGCGTAATACGCAAATTCAGCAGTTGAAAAAATATTATTTTTAAAAAAATGTCAACAAAAGCATATCATGTGACCCCCTCCTTGGAACAAGCTCGTCGAGCTCATGCCGACGAAGGGTCACATGATATGCTTTTGTTGACATTTTGTGAAAAATTTGAAAAAAGGATATTTAAAATAATAAATTTTGATATTGTCTGCGTTGGGTAAAGGGTTAACCCCTGTCTTGCCAGCCTTGGGATTTAATTTTGTGGTATACACCTGTGGTTAAGACAGAACTTTTGTGTGCTCTTTCCGATAAGCAAATCAGGTTTTTTCAGAAATGGACAACAAATTGTTCGATATTGCTGCACATGTCACTGGATTACTTTTGATGATGCCAGAATGTTTTGGTGGAGGAGAAAGAATCTCAGCCTCGGGACAAGATATTTGGTCCAGACACTCGGCAAGCCTTGTGTCTCAGATTAGATTTCCCCCATCTCACACCTACCCCCATTAGGGATAATAATATTCTATACTATTTGTTATTTCACCCCTGAGTCATGTAAAATCTTATTTAACCCTTAACTGGTTGAGTGCTGGAAGCCCATTTTTGGGCTTGATCCTGAATTGTGGGTACAACAGCTTAAAGACTTCATATTCTGTAGATGTGCTTCAATTAATTTTGATTTTAAATTATTTAGCCTGAGTGGATTTGCCTTGTTACAATTTATGGGAGAGTGCCTATGGGCACTCTCCCATAAATTGTAACAAGGCAATAACATGTGAACAAAATTTTTTTGACAACCAAAAAAACTCAGCACTTTACCAGGTAAGTCCCCATACAACCACAAACTGCTCCTTTTATATGGCTCTGAAAAAGCTGTTCCAAGTGTTTTCATCTCTGAGAACTTGACTGGGAGGATGCTTCTATCTGGGCAGTGTTTTTACATGCCTGTACAGGCAGCCAACAATAATGTAGAAAGACTGTTAAATTATCTGCAGCTGTGTAAAGGTATATACAGTAGTTATTAACATAAAATTAATCTGAGGACCTAAGTGGATCCACAAACAACCCCTTTCATATTGCTCTGAAAAAGTTGTCCCAAGTGTATTCTTCCTTGAGAACTTAACTGGTAGGATGCATTTATCTTAACAATGTTTTTACATCATTGTTGGCTGCCTGAACAGGCAGCCAACAATAATATAGATACACTATTAAGTCATCTGTGGCTGTGTACAGGTGTGTGTATATACAGTAGTTATTAACATAAAATTAATGTGAAGTCTTAAGGGTTAAATACAAGTTTTTGTATACCACATAATTTAGACACAGTCACCATAGTTTGCGCATGTGTACCATTGATGTGCAGTGTGCCTTAGCACACTGTACCACCATGCTCCTACTTGAATATTTGGGTTTAACTCCTTGCATACTGTAGGCAGATATTCCAGCCAGGACTGGATTTCTCTTGCCAAGACTGGATTTCTCTTGCTACTGAAATAAGTATAATTTGGGCGCATTTAATCAAAATTTCCCCCTGTAAATTGCATGGATTTTTGCACCAATGATTTCTTGAGTTAAATTTAGAGGAATTTTTCATCAAATCTCGCCATGGCTAGCTTTGATGAAATTTTTTTTAAAAATACACAGCAGGTTAAAAGTCTTGCACAAGGACACAATGCAGATGATGCAGGTGAGTATCGAACCTATTACCTTTTCATCTGAAGTCTGATACGTAACCAACGTTTAACATTACTAAGTTCTGGAAATTTAAAAGACCAGACACAATAAAATATATGTTCACATCCACTAGGAGAAACAATAACTGAGATTAGCTAGTATTGTCTTCCAGAAAAGCTTATTTTTATTGTCTTGAACATGAAAACATGAATTGTGTAAATAGAATAAGTATTATGTGGAGAGTGGATTGCTATCCAACCTCTGTGGGGATGATGTTTCCACCCAAACCTTAACCATTGATTACTGTTATAATGTATAAAAATTACAAGAAAGTTCAGCAACTGGACCACCAGATTCACCTGGAGGTTCATTTGCTGAAACTTGGCTTGTGATTATTTTGATTTTTTGCAGTGAGATTTTGACTGGTGGTATTTCCACTCTGTGAGAGTTTTAGTAACAATCCACCCTCTACATATTGTATTGTCAGATTCTAGATTGATTTTCCACAAATTTTCATACCAGTCCGTTATAGCATTAAAACAGCCCTGTCTTGGTTTAATTACAAAGTGAAGAAAAATATATTTTCAGGAATTCTTTGAAAGTTTGCAAAATTTTAGCATTACATATTAATTTATTGTTGATGTGTTATATATGTAATATGTTCTTCCTTGTTGATAATATTAAAGCTATTCTAACATAATTATGTAAGTTTCAGAGTTTTTGTTCCATTCTCCAGCTTGGAAGGGATTCCCCAAAGTAGTAAGAAATCTTACTCAAGTCATTAACCCTTTGCCTTACGAAAAGCCACAAATCCACTCCAGTGTGAACCCAGTAAGTGGAGCAGTTTTTGTTTACTGTAGTAAACAAGTACTGAATACTTTACTGGTTAAATATGTCAGAAATCAATGCCCAGGTTGAAGTGATCTTAAGTGGGCAGCATAGGTATGAATGATTGGCTAAACTTGACTTCATACCCATGTTACGGTCATGATGAAACCAAAGATGCTGACCAATGTTTTGATGAAGGTTGTCTGTCCATCCATCCATCCATCCATCCATCCATCCATCCATCTGTATGTGTCACAATTTCAGCGTAGTGTCTTGAACAAACATCTGATTTTTACCAAATTTGGTTTGTGAGTTCTACCCCATATCTTCGAAGAGTTTGAAAACCAATCCTGCCTGAAATATTTTTTCAGCAGCTAAGCACCTTGGGTTGTTTTCTTGATTTAATTTTCAACTTGCAACTGTTATCAGCATGATAACTTGAACAAATATTATCCAATTTTTACTGAATTTGGTCAGTGGGTTCTGCTTAAGAATGTCTTGTAGCCCAAGAACATTAGGTTTCACTAGGGAAAAAAATCGGAGAAAGCTGATTTTTTCAGGGAATGTCGAGTACATGTCACTGAACGATTAGACAAAAGTCCCCTAAAATCCCAGTTGAGCTTTTTTTTCTACAGCCTTTTTTCGAAAACGCGTTTGAAAAAAATAAAAAAAAATCGCACGAACTTTGTAACCTCGAATTGATCCAACTGTATTTTTTGTTTACGCGTATTTCGAGCTACATAATGTCTAATATACATTTACCTAGAGGAAAATGTGCATTCTGTGACAATTTCTGCGAAAAATTATTGAAAATTCACAAAAAAGTATCGGATTTACGCAAAAAATGACGATTTTCCTAACGGATTTGCCCAAAGGGTTGAAGTACAGAACGGGATGTTAGTTGGACAGACGATAAAAAATCCACCACCATTTGAAGACTTTTATCATTGCTTACAAAATAGACATTATGGAAGACCCCCTCTGCTTCTGGCCGAGTTCCCCTTTTGGCATAAAATTCGTCAGCATGAGAACTCAACTATTTTCGGGCTTGGGACCGAACAGACAAGTCTGTGTCTGGCAGCATTAGATCAATAAATAATATTTACAGAATGTACAAAAATCAATAAATAATATTTACAGAATGTACAAATCAATCAACATGGATTAAGTTACATTGACTATTATCAACGCTATACACAGAAATGACATGACCTATATACATATTATTCATCGAACTCAGAAATTTCCGACAGGACAGTGTTTCTGTGGTTGTTACAAGAATCCGAACTGCAATTACACAAACCTGAGCAAGAGAGTCCTGCCTTCTTACACCCACACCTTTTTGTACAAGCACTCTTGCAACCACAACTGGTCAGATTCAGTAGGTTATCGGGGGCAAATGGCTTTGTGGCTGCAGTCGGTACAAGAAGTCCATTGTCTAGCGACCACCCCCAATCCGTCGGAGGAAGCGAAGTGCCCAGCCATTGTTGGACCTGGAGATAACATCTGTAGACATGTTGTTGTGCAGCATCGCTGCTTGGTGGGAGTGAGGCTAGGTCGATGGGTTTATTCAGTTTAGATTTTGCTACATAACGCTTGTAAGTGACATATCTATATTGGTCGAGAGAGGAAACAGTTTTACTCCCGTATAAGATCAGGAGAAGTTGTTCCCCGGCAGCGGCTACTGCACTTGGTGTACTGTCATCCGCCAAAATTGTGTTGACATACTGTTGTGAGTCGCTAGTAACATCGGAGACAATTGTACTGAATACTTTCTTCTTACCAACTCGAAAGAGTGCAGAAGTAGTGTCATAACCACTTATAGAATGTGCTACAAGGAGGTTGCTTCTATGGTCACCCATTTTGGTTGCTATTTCACTAACTGAAACTAGTAAGTTTGGGGTAATGGAATACATCATGTGAATATTACATCCCGGTTGAACTCGAGAGGTAAGAATGACTAACAAGTCTGTGTCTGTTCCCACAACGACAACATTGTTGTCATCTTGAGCGATGTCAAGTGCAGTTTCGGCTATCAGTACATCAGCATCAGCCTCGGCCTGCTTGGACTGAATATTGATAGCAGATAGCTCCTGCATTAGAAGATCGATCAGTTGGGTTTTGTTCTTGGCATTTGCAAGGAAATCGGATTGGGGTGTGGTGGCTGGTAACTCGGGTGAGATATTGATATCAATGGAATACCTGTCTTTAGATCTACGGGCTTGTTCCATGCCCTTTGTCGACATTGTACAAGCATAACCATCAAAAACAACCACGACGTTCGCCCCAAAATGTCTCACTAGATAATTGGAATATGATGTACATATGTCCTTATATGACGACTGTTTAGGCCATACAACTGCCCTCAATAAAAATCCACCATCTACAACAAACAGAGAATGTTCTGGGATTTTAGTTTGCTCGGAACCGTATGTTTTGAGGATCTTACCGAGCGTGCTTTTCTGTGTCTTCCTCATTCCAGCAGAATCAAACAATGCTGGTGGTTTCGGGGCGAGTTCATATTTGAGATACTCTTCCATCTCTGCTTGTGACTGAATAACACATGTGATGTGGTTGAACAGAATTGTGGGGTCAATCACTACCTTACTTCCACGGATTTTGATGCTATTTGCCATCGATGCGAAAGACTTCACATTGTCAACACGTCGTAGTTTGATGCTGTTGAACGTTTTGCTTACAACATTCGATACGCAACATTCACCAATTTTGCGAACTTGGTCACAGTTCACAGCTTCGTCGGCCACAAGCCCGGTCGCTATAGAGACTAATTGTAGTGGATCTCTATTCTGAAAGGGGGAATGCACTCTGAGCCAGTTCAATAATTTGGTGATATCATTGGCATCAGTCAATTGTGAACTTTGACGGAGATCCCGATGTTGTTCGCCATGACCAGTGTGAACATGAACAAAATTTTCGAGAGCATTACATATCGGAAGGCAAACAGGTAGTCCATGTACCCATTTCGCAACAGTGCTATCGGTTATTCCCCTGCCATGTGTGAGACCACCAGGGAGCTTGAACATTCTCATTAAACACTGCTCTATGGTCTGATCAGAATATATCCCGTCCCAGAATTTATCTGAGCGCCTTATGGTAAAGTAACCTTTCTCAGTGAACACCTTCAAATCATCCTGTTGCATTATTTCTGTTAGCTCATTCATCTGCTGCAAATAGAGATGAGAACTTTTTGCATATGCAAAATGACCGCCTACGTGAAATACTGGAATCATATTGCAAACATAATATGTGTGGAGTTCCCAGTCACCTGTGCGCTCTGCTCTCAAGAACAACTGGAGAAGACCTATTTGCTCGTAGTATTGTACCCAAAGCTTTCCTGTGCGTCCTACGGACGCATTCTGGAGCAGTTCATGTAATTTTGACAGTAGATGGTTGACACTTTCTTGATTGACAGCGTCAGCTGTTGTACAGTCACCTCTGGCAAGTCCACAGAATATTTCATTGACTTCTGTGCAGTCTATGTTATCTAGTGTTCGGCTTTCTTCAAACACAAGTTTTGTAATGGCAATTTGTGTTAGCAAATGGGCACGAACTGCTCTTGAATATGCATGACCACTGATCAAATGATGGATTGACCCACCAGCATAAACAGTCCCCCAAAGTTCATCCAAGCCGCTACCAGCCATGATCGAACCAATTGCCCCTAAATATGACATAATCATATGGAAGCCGCCGAGTCTAACGAAAACTTTTATCAACTTATCTGACGAAGACACAATCTCCACTGCTTTGATATATACACATCAAGGGCGTGCACACATTACATGCCAATGCATCTTGAGTGTAGGCGAACACCACATTATGTGATTTAATCGAACATGGAAATTGAAACAATGATGCTATAATACGGTATTTGAATGAGAAAAGTCGATGCCGTTTGAATTTGAGTTTAGGGGGTATGGTTAATATTTCACACGTTTCACCAGTTCATTGTTATATATCATTATAAAGCCACTGCTTTTCTGCAATTTTTGATATATAATTTAACTCCCAAAGTAGTCGTAGATTTGATTTAATGGACGTTGTGTACCGTTGTGTGTATGAAAACAATAAATTTTTTTTCGTAATTTTGTACATTTTCGTGAATATTTCACCATTGAGTGTGAGGATTGGTACAAAGTTGGCATTTTCTGTTGGGGATATGTATTCTCAATATAATTCAGCATGATATTTATGATTCTCACCCTACTAAGGCGAATAAGAATGAGAAATATGGAGCTGGGTCGAATTTTTTTTAAAATTTTTTTTTTCATCAAAAAAACGTTATAACTAAAAAAGCTCAACTCGGATTCGCGGGGACTTTTCACACTTTATCCGCAATGTGTGTCCTGGAAACATATAAAAAAATCAGCTTTCTCCGATTTTTTTCCTTACTTTCTCATTTTTATGTCTAATGTGCCTGGACTATTGGATGAGTTTGAAAATCAATCCTGTCCAAAAAATTCATTCAGGAGTTTTGCCTGTCAAATAGTTTTCTTGTTTGAATTTGCGACTTGAGGGTGGCAGCATGATAACTTGAACAAACGCTATCCCAGTTTTACCCAATTTTGTCTGTGGGTTCTACTCGAGAATGCCTTGGGTAAGACTGAAAACCTGGTCCTGCCTGAATTTTTTCAGGAGTTATACCCCTTTGTTTTCTTGTTTGAATTTGTGACTTGCAGGCGATGTCAGCATGATAACTTCAACAAACAATATCTTATTTTTACCCCAAATGGTTTGTGGATTCTGCTTAAGAATGTCTTGGATAAGTTAAAAAAAAAAAAGACACTCCTGCCTAAATTTTTTTCAGGAGTCATGTCCTTTATTGAATTGTTTTCATTTGAATTTCCTACTTGTGGGTGGTATCAGCACAATAGCTTGAAACAAACATTGTCCAATTTTTACCAAATTTGGTCTGTGAGTTCAACTCGAGAGTGTCTTGGATGAGTTTGAAAACCATCCTGCCTCAAGATTGTTTCAGGAGTTATTCCTCTTAGATTCTTTTCTTGTTTGATTTTCCGACTTATGGGCATTTTATGACATGCATGTTCTATGAAATCCTCATCTTCAACAACACTAAACCATACAGAAAATGAAAATCTGTTCTGCACATATGTGCGGAATGGAACTCATTGACAGACTATTTTTAAATAGAAGCGAATTTTCACTGGAATTTTCTACAAATCGTGCAATGCAATTACAATTTGAATCGCTAGCTGAAAATCGTCCCCAGTGCCAGCAGGCACATAGAACACATTGGAACTCAGGGGATGAAAAAGTGACACAGGTTCCCCTCACAAATTTGGTTGGCGATAAAGTGTGTTGTTTTTGTTGATAGTTGTCAAATGAATTTCTGAGTGTCCTTCTAATAAATGTTTTTACAGATGTGACGGCGTATAATGAACACAGAATGACACATGTATGTGAATGGGTTAATCGATATGGCACTTGTGCCATCGCAGAAGGCTAAAACGTGAGGCCTGCAGCCTCTCGTTTTATCCTTCTGTACTGGCACTCGTGCCATATTGATTAACCCATTTACACGCATATGTCATTCTGTGTATGTCTGCCCGATAACTTGAACAAAGGTTATCTGATTTTTACCAAATTTGTCCTATGCCTCTTAGATTGTTTCCCACTTTGAGCAGTTTCAGTTGCTAGCACAAATTCTTTTTTAGCCACTACAACCTGACCCCAGCATCTCTGATTCGAAGCTCTTGTTTGAATTTTTTAGGCCTTTAGACTCAAAAATAAAATTTAAACGGTTGGAGATAATTGCTAGTTGTCAGTTAAAATCAAGGAGATTACATCTTTTGGACATCCATTTTTCAAAAAGGATAAACCCTCACTTAATATGGGGGTCAAGGCCTTAAAATTTCAAAAAGAAAGAACCACTTGTGGCACACATCAATGCATTTTTATTGCTAAGTTCTGTCACAAACTTTAACGTCACATACCACCATCAGAAAAAAAATCTATTCTGATCATGTAAGCTAAAAGGTTTAAGGAAGAAGCAAAGAGAACTAAATAAAATGTAAGTCTATCTTGTATCAATTATTTATTATAAATTATAAACACTTGTAAAAAATATCACAAAGGAATATAAAATCATGGTTATAAAAATACATGAAGAAATTTATAAAAGAACTTAACAATCACACAAAGTAAGTAAGAAGGCTGCTAAGTGAATGTGTGGGGAAGACCAATTCAATGTTTTCAATGTGCAACCCCAAGGCTTTTTGCATTGAAAATATTGATTGATCTACCCCCAAATAATGAATATGGACTAATTGCTATCTAATTGCTGCATTTGAACTGACATGGAAGATACCACCAGGGTTCAAAGGGTGGAGGTCATTTTCAGCATCTGTTGCTAAATCAAGTATAAAGTCAATTGTAGCCAGTTTATACCTATGCACCCCAATTTAGAGGACGTCTTAAGTCAACAAACTCCATGGGAGGTCAACTAATGCAATTGTAGATGACATACTGTGCTTGGTAAAAATTGCCGTTCTTTCCAGCCTCAAAATGTCTCCTAAAAGCGCTATGTAAGGGGCTGGGTCCCTCTAGATAAAATTTAAAATTTTGAAAAATACACCCAGTAATTTCAACATGAGAGAGACACAGGGACACCACCACCTCCATGCATTTCTCAGCTTAAGATTTTGACCTTTGGGATATGTTTGTGGCATAAAAATGCTTTGACCCTCCCACCCAAAGGTCCCTGTGCCCAACCTAATATACCTATTTACATACCTGCTGCCTCAGGAAGTGGTTATACCAGGTCCTATTTTACCAGCAAAACGGAACTTGTTTACCACAGTAAACAAGCATTGCTTAACTTTCTGGGGTTCCCACAGGGTGAAAAAGAGAGAAAATTATGGAGTTATAAAATATAATAACAGAAACCATCTAAAATATTATAGGTTTTCTTTTTGATATTCCACTATTCTCTTCCAGAGTCTGGTTCAGGTGGTAACAAACCTTCCAACAGAAAGTGCAACTTTGATGTTTCACAATGGTAGAAAACTTCAGCCCTGTCATACTAACTGGTTTTCTGTTTCTAACCCATGACCTATTTCACAGTGATAAAAGTATGGTTTATCTTCACTACTACTACTATCGTAGGCCTGTAGAAATTAACCCTTTACCCAACTCAGACGATATCAAAATTTATTATTTTAAATATCATTTTTTAAAATTTTTCCACAAATTTCAACAAAACTATATCATGTGACCCCTCGTTGGAACGAGCTCGACGAGTTCGTTCCAACGAGGAGTCACATGATATGGTTTTGTTGAAATTGTTTGAAAAATAATATTTTTTCAACTGCTGAATTTGCATATTATGCGGGCGGATGCTGCCGATTCATTGGGTAAAGGGTTAAACCAACCCAAAACAGATTACCTTAGCTTTTTCCAGGCAACCCCTTTTCTGATTTTGGAGAAAAAGAAAGATTGTTTACCAATGTTACTGCAATGGCTGAGATGAGCATCCTAAAATACTGTGATCTGGTGTAATACACTGTTGGAAAGGGCTCTGATAACCCTTTTCAGCAGTGTTTTACATCCACCCCCCTGGAGTTGGGATATACAGGGATCCTGGACCCATCAGGCCAACCATGGTTTGGTCCTGTGTGAGAAAAATTTTGATTTTCAGGTATGAAACTCACCAAATTCTTGACTCTAAACTTTTTGGAAGACTTATCTGTCACCAAAAAAGTTTGCCTCTTTTACATTAATATTTGGCATTCAGAGTAGGACCCTGCAAGCAAGTACTGCAAATACAGGACATATTTTATGTGTTACTAGAGAGAATGGATGGAGTTTCATACAAAAAAAACAATGCTCCGATGTCCTTTAAAACTTACCCAGACTCCATTGCCCCTCAAATATTTTAGAAAACAATTTTTAGTTAAAAATGTTTTTTCTTCAAAACGTTTGGGAGCCTCCTGGACTTACTCCACTATCTTCCTAACGGTGAGCCACCATTGGTCAAAGGAGACTAAGTTGTATCACCATTATAGAGTAAATTGCAGTTCTGAATGAGTTAATAAAGGAACACCAAATGCTATACGATCAGAAGTCAGCAATGTATGCTAATGAAAAAGTGGTCACATTATTCCTTTTTAGCTTAACTTGACAAAGTCAAGATAAGCTATTGCCATCACGCTTGCGGAAGTCTGTGGTCTGTGAGTCTTCACATTTTCCTTTAGCACAGGCTACACCCCATAGTTCTCATCCGATCGTCACAAAATTTCACATGTAGGTTTGGGGTCATGTCTAGATGAAAACATCCCCTTTTGGTCGCGATCGGTCAACCGTGATGGCTGCCCAAGCCCAAAACCCAAAAGCCTTTAGCACAGTCTACAGGTCATATTTATTAAGGGATTTCATTGTAACTTGGCAGGATGCTTCTGTATAATATCTAGATGAGAGCATCCCCTTTTGGTCGCGATCTGTCAACCATTATATCACCATCATAGAGTAAATTGCAGTTCTGAATGAGTTAACAAAGGAACACCAAATGCTATACGATCAGAAGTCAGCAATGTATGCTAAAGAAAAATTGGTCACATTATTCCTTTTTAGCTTAACTTGACAAAGTCAAGATAAGCTATTGCCATCACGCTTGCGGAAGTCTGTGGTCTGTGAGTCGTCACATTTTCCTTTAGCACAGGCTACACCCCGTAGTTCTTATCCGATCATCACAAAATTTCATATGCAGGTTTGGGGTCATGTTTAGATGAGAACGTCCCCTTTTTTGTCGCGATCGGTCAACCGTGATGGCTGCCTAAGCCCAAAACCCAAAAGCCTTTAGCACAGTCTACAGGTCATATTTATTAAGGGATTTCATTGTAACTTGGTAGGATGCCTCTGTATAATATCTAGATGAGAGCATCCCCTTTTGGTCGTGATCTGTCAACTGTGATGACTGCCTGAGCCCAAAACCCCAAAACTTTTAGCACAGTCTACAGGTCAGATTTATAGAGGGATTTCATTATAACTTGGTAGGATGCCTCTGTACAATCTGTGAACCGTGACGGCTGCTCAAGCCCGAAACCCAAAAACATTTAGCACAGCCTGCAGGTCATATTTAATATGGAGGAATTTCATTGTAACTTGGTAGGATGACTCTGTATGATGTATAGATGGGAACTTCCCCTTTTGGTCGTGATTATTCACCGTGATGGCTGCCTGAGCCCAAAACCCCAAAACTTTTAGCACACTCTACAAGTCATATTTATAGAGGGATTTCATTGTAACTTGGTAGGTTGACTCCATATAATGCCTAGATGAGAACGTCCCCTTTTGGATCACGATTGGTCAACTGTTGTGGCTATAGGGGCCCGAAGCCCCAAAACCTTTAACACAGTCTGTAGGTCATATTTATGAAAGGATTTCATTGTAACTTGGTAGGATGACTCCAGATAATGTGTAGATGAGAGCGTACCCTTATGGTTGTGATCATTCAGCCATGACAGCTGCCCAATCCCAAAACCCGAAAGCCTTTAGCACAGTCTACAAGTTGTATTTATGGAGTGATTTCATTGTAACTTTGTAGGTTGATTCCATAAAATGTCTAGATGGTAACGTCCCCTTTTGGTCGCAATTGATCAACTGTGATGGCTACAGTGGCCCGAAGCCCAAAAACCTTTTGCGCAGTCAACAAGCCATATTTATGAAGGGATTTCATTGTAACTTGATAGGATGACTCGTTTTGGAATAATTTCACTGTAAATTGGTAACTTTCGTTGATATACATTAACTGTGAGGGCCACATACATTAACTGTGAGGGCTATATTTACCCACCCCTCAATTCTTTAGTACAGTCTATACCTCATTATTTTTACTGAAAACAGCATACAGGGAACAAAAATTAACATATTCCCAATTATCACAATTCTTGTCTTATTTCATAATTCTTTCATAAACATTGAACATTATCCTTTTCATCAAACATAACACACAGACAAGTTAAGCTACAGTGTCATTGACACTTTCAATTAGGTGAGCTATAGGCACATGAAATGATCATTCGCCCAATTTGTACAGGTCTGAAACTGATGAAATGCAGTTACAGTATGTGGAGAGTAGATTACAACTAAAAGAGAGTGGAATTCCATCCAGATAATAACTATCGATTCCTGTGATGATTAATAAGGACAACCAGTTTTAGCCAATGAACTTCCAGGTTTAAGGGCCTATATAAGTAATGAAATTTTGTTTATTTTGAAAATTCTAACCTCTGATATTCCTTCAATTCAAATTAAATATACACAAAATGCACATCAAAATGAAGGTTGGGATGTATAGAACACAAAACACATGTGTTATCAACTCATAGAGTCGACTATAAGCACCACTGGTTCCTGGAAGTCTGCTGCCGTATTCGCACCAGAACTGATAATTTAATACTATTTCACGAAAACAACTTGTGGCCAAATATGCTTTACATATCCAAGAACAAAGCTAGGGGATAAAAATTCTTCAAAACACGGCGACAGATCTGCATTGGGGAAAATTCCAAAGCCTTTGCTTTTGTTTACGTATGAGTGTACTTTCGATTTCCGGTCGACGTCATCGGACAGAAAAAGCATGTAAAAACAACGCCATCTAAAATCAAATAATGAAAAAGATCGCCTTCATACAGTATACTGGTATTAGATAGAGATTGCACAGTTGCCATATTCAATGCAAGGTAACATGATACCTGTTGAAATTTCTTAGAATTACGATTTTGTTTTTTGATGGAAATTTGTGGTAACGAGTGATTTGCGCATGTCTGTCGAGCATGGAAACCATCTTCAATAAAAAATGCAGACAGTGTTGTCCTTTTCCAAAATGCAGACCTATCGCTGTAATCGAAATTGTTTTGAATGCCTAGCTTTGTTCTTGGATATATGAAGCACATTTATTATTCCATTATCAGTTCTGGTGTGAATATGGTAGCAGACTTCCAGGAACCAGTGGTGCCTACAGTCGACTCTATGAGTTGATTACATATGTGTTTCGTGTTCTATACATCCCAACCTTCATTTTGATGTATAATTTGTGTATATTTAATCTGAATTGAAGGAATATGAGAGGTGAGAATTTCAAAATAAACAAAATTCCATTACTTATATAGGCCCTTAACCCAAAGTTTCACTGTTTGAAACTTTGCTTGTTCTTATGCTTTTTCACAGAAGTTTTTTTATCTGGGTGAAAACTCCACTCTGCAAATGTTTTGGTGGTAATTCACTTTCTACTGTATGTGACATACTACTGGAATGGCCCACAGAGTTTGAGTACACTGAAGAAAAAAAAACACTCATGGAAAATTTAGGTGTGGAATTTATTTATACAGGTCTGTGCTCCCTCTCCTCTCCTGCATATTCAGCTAGAAAAAAAAACCCCTGAAAAATTGACCTCCACCCCTAAAATAGCAGTGCATGATATCACAGCATATCATAATTTCATTCTTTTACTCGACTGGCTTGCATAAAGAATTACGCAATCAACTGTTTTGTTTGCATTTCACTCACCTAAAATAATTTAAAGCAACAGTTGTTTTATTTACCTATATTACAAGAACTTTTAACTACATTTCGTAGTTAACCATTGTGGAGCCCCCTTGATCAACATTTCAATGCTTATAAAACAAACTATTCTTCAAGTTAGACAAGAAAATGGTGTGATGTAACACTCTTCCCTGTGCGATTCCAAACAGTATATTATATCACAGCTTAATACCATTTCCATGGTGGAAGTTTGTGACAACTGGAAGTTAAGGTAACCCTTTTTTGGGTTGTACTGGTCTGCAACGTGACGCGAAGGTGAGAAATTGTCAGTTTTTGCTTCCAAAACTTAGCTTATAACCATATTCCACTGAAGATATGTTTTGGAAGCAACAAAGTTAAATATAGCAAGAGGTGAATGACATTTATTATGCATAGTGGTGGTTGAGATCATCAGGTGAAGGCTTCATGGGAGAAACACCATAACAGCAGTCCTGCAGGCAAGGACTAATAAAATTGAAGGCTGTTTGTCAATATTTTCCAGCAATTTTTCAAGGCTCTACAATAGCCAAATTCAAGGATTTTCAAGGCTCTACCTTCACTGATCCTAACTGGACCCTCTGGTCATTACCCCACCATCCCGCTTACCTTGAAGTGTGAGGATGGGGTAATGATCAGATGGTCTAGTTAGGGTTACACCTTCCAAACTCTGGCATATACCAGGGTAAAACTATATACTTATGATTACACGCTTCGTCAGCATTTTGATTTTGCGAGTACAAATTTTGTTAGTACAATTTTGTGAACTCAATGTACATTTTTAAGTATATTTCACATTTTTTACAAACCACACTTTTTATTTGTAATTTAATAAAATGTTCAATTTAACAGTTCTTGCCAAATTCTTGTTCTGTTATCATTTAGTGGAAAGCTCTCTTAGAGAGATCAAGGCAACATTTCAGAGAAATCTACATATACAGTTAACAGAAGCTGACTAACTGGGATTGTATACAATTGCCTTTGGTACTTAGGAAGAGAAAGTGACAGGATGAATGTGACTGACACACAAAAACTTTTGGTTCCCTTTGATGGTGATATATCAACTTGAAAAAAAAAAAATTCTAGCCTTGAAGTTATAAATCATTGCAAAGGCTGCCACATATTTATTGGTGTTTAAGGTCACATATTTCTGCACAATGGTTAATCATGACAGTAACATGGATATAAAGTCAATTCCAGCCAATAGTTTATACTCATCTTGCCCATTTTAGAGGCCTTCCACCCCAGGCATTGGTTACTGTGTCCTATTTTACTGTAAAACAGAGCTTGTTTACCACAGTAAACAAGCACTGCTTCACTCTCTGGACTGCCACATAAAGAGTCTTCTGCCGTGTGGTGCTGCTTTATTTATTTGGTGTTTAAGGTAATATATTTTTGCACAATGGCTAATCATGACCACGAGGTGCTGCTTTATACACCTACAGAATAATATATACTGTTTCTGTGAGCTATGGCAGTAATCCTCATGTCAGGTACAGTGGAGTCATGTTAATTGAATACTTATTGTACCAGATTTTTGTGAATAGAGTGGTCATTACATTGGCTAAAGAGTTAAAAGAAATTGAGCATATTCCTGTCTTCTTGTGAGCATTTATTCTACAATATCTTGTTTGACTGAGCTTGTGGAGCTCTGTCAAACAAAATATAATAAATTGAATGTGGATACTATATGTACTGAGAATAAATAAGTCTATAAACATGGGAAATCCAGTGGTTGTCAAGGTAATTCTTTGACAGGTTACAAGATGTTTTTATTCAATTAACAGGTCAAATTTGTACTGAAGGTATAGTAAATGGTTTGGTGTTTGGAAGTTATCTTCAATTAACAGAGTTATTCAATAAATAGATATACAATTACATAGGCTCCACTGAACTGGGAATGGGATGACAAGACATAAAACTGTTTGTACTGGTCATCAAGCAATACTGTTTTGTAAATTTTGAAGTCACTGGAACTGCCAGGATTCCAATATCTGCCAAGAGATTTATGCTACACCCATTACCTAGCAAAACCACAATCCATGCAGACCTTTCAGATACAGACAGACCTTAAAGGTGTGGCTATTTATTTCTATACTGTAATACATGTTCCAATAAAAGGGCTGTCCAATGGAAAAAAAAACCCAAAAGTGTGATACCTGTTTTGGCAGAACTGTTGAAAACTTCTGACAGAACCTTAATTATAAATGGGATTACACAGACTTCACTGTGTTGATGACATGTTCTATTCTAGAAAGGGAACAACAAGTGTTTGTTTTTGCTGAAAAATAATGTTGTATGATGCACTTCTGAAAAAACTCACTGAACTCTTTCCTACACAACATAAAGATATTTAAATTTTATAGTAAATTTCCTTTCTTATTATACCTACCGCAATTGTTTACAACAGGCTTGCACTACAGTGGAAGTTCCTAACACAGAAAAATACTCTCTATTTTCTTCTTTCCCAAGTGATTTGGGAAAGAAAAGTGACACCCAGTAGGGAATGCTATTCTCCTTATACTAATCCACGGCTTCTGGAACCAGTGTGCACACATATAAGCAACGTGTCATTCTATTGAATCCGCCAACATTGAGTTATGTGATTAGTGGGGAGGGAGGAAGGATTCTTACCCAAAAAAGATGGGTGGACCTCCACGCTAAACCACTGGAGTGCCGCCTTTAAGATGAAATGCACTCCACTGCTCATCTCGAAAAACCTCTATGGAGAAGACAGGACCTGACACAAAATATAGAACCTTAGTGAGCGCGCTCACATACCCCATGCGCCCCCGATATTTCAAGCTCTAATCATTTTTTAAAAATAAAAATAGATTCTAGGAATACTGCAGAAAACAGTGTTCTGTAGTTTCAACAGTATTGAAAGAATTCAAGCAGAATTAATTTTAATTGAAATATGGAGACATGTTTAGATTTAATGATACCAACCTTTTTAAATCCAATTTGATCTTTCCAACACACATTGTAAATAATGTAGGGTCACACGAGGTCTTAGCTGATAAAATTACTTTAGTGTATGCTTGTTTATAAAAAAGGTGTCAGATTTAGAATTGCTATCCCAAATAACAGTGTTTATACACAAAAAGAGAAATAGATTATTGTTTTACTTCATGAACAAATTCGAAGTCGTTTCATATTCTAATCCTGACTTGAATAACTGCATGCTGGGAATGTGGAACCGGGATTATTCTTGTGTAACAAGCTATGTCTTTTTTTATGTACACATGGTCAATACAGGAGCAAGAAATGTAAGTCGGTGAGCAAATAACTTGGCTTTAACACTTTGGAGACAATGTTTTTACTAATACGTTGCTTGGTTCTTTCAAAGTATTGACATTTAAGTCACCAAAAATTACAGTAGGAGGTCTATCTAATTTATCCATAACTTGAACTAAGTTTTTCAGCCGAGTAGAACGAAACGCGAACTTCATCTGTAAGTCATTGTGGTAGATTCACATACTAAAATGGCCATAATTTAGATAATAACTGGAAGTGTGTAGAAAAAAAGTCCGGAAAACTGTAATTTTTAGAAAAATTACCCGGAAATCTGTTACTTGTATTTTTCAGAGTCCAGGGCATGTAATTTCCGCAAAAATCAGACGAGCAGAACGAAACGCAAACTTGATCTGTAAGTCATTGTGGTAGACTCACATACTAAAATGGCCGTAATTTCGATAATATCTGAAAGCGTGTAGAAAAAAAGTCTGGAAAACTGTAATTTTGATGAACTTTTCAAAGTCGAAGGGCCGTAATTTCGGTAAAAATCAGTGGAGCATAACAAAATGCAAACTTGATCTGTAGGCTACCATGTTAGACAAACATACCAAAAATCAGCTCAATATCTGGAAGCATGTAGAGAAAAAGCCCGGAAAACTGTAATTTTGATGAACTTTTCAAAGTCTATGGGGCCGTAATTTTGGTAAAAATCAGTGGAGCGGAACAAAATGCAAACTTGATTTGTAGGCCACCATGTCAGACTAACATACCAAAAATCAGCTCAATATCTGGAAGCATGTAGAAAAAAAGTCCGGAAAACTTTAATTTTTATGAATTTTTCAGAGTCCAAGGGCCGTAAGTTTGGTAAAAATCAGTGGAGCGGAACAAAATGCAAACTTGATCTGTAGGCCACCATGTTAGACTGACATACCAAAAATCAGCTAAATATCTGGAAACGTGTAGAAAAAAAGTCCGGAAAACAAGTAGGACTGACTGACGGACGGACCAGTCAAAAACATTATACCCCCGCAACTTCGTTGCGTGGAGTATAAATATGTTTGAAGGCACAATGAAGTCAGGTCGATGTGAAACCTCCTCGGGTGACCTGGGCAAAGAAGGTCATGATGTGGAGAAAGACATGCCAGAACTGCCACCAACAGAGAGCGGAGCTGATTGATCCACACCCGCTGAGGTGACAGGGGAGCGATCAGAATGATTCGACAACTGCAGGTTCGTATCTTAGCTAGAACCTGAGGCAGACTCGGAACCGGCGGGAAGGCGTAGCTGACTAGACCATTCCAATCGAGTGACAGAGCATCCACGGCAAAAGCCAGAGGATCTAGACACAGGGACATGAAAGTGTACACCTTAGGGTTCCAACGGGTCGGAAAAAGATCGATGTGGGGACGACCCCAGAGATCGCAAAACGACTGGAACACTGCCCTGTGAAGCGTGCATTCGGTGAAAATGAACCTGTTGGGACAGGGAGTCTTAGATGACCGAGAATGTGATGAACCATCACCCCAGCGTTGACATCCTGAGCAAGCAGTAGAAGATCCCGAGCCAATTCGTACATGGGAACCGAGTGCATGCCACCCTGGTTCCAAATGTAAGCGACCACTGTCGAATTGTCGGACAACAGAAGGACCTGATGATTCAAAAGGTGCGGGATCGACTGCCGGAAACTCAGAAGAATAGCAAGAAGCTCCTTTTGGTTGATGTGAAGAGTTGCTTGATCCTGGTCCCATACATGTACACCGTGAAGGGAAAGACCAGAGGATCCAAAGTCGTGCACAACCAAGATCGCTGGCATAAGCCGCCAGAACACGACTGGACATTTGCAAGTCCAATGGAACTTCCTGCATAATCCACAGAACATCCATTCAGGGAAGAAGGTGACCATGAAGAGATGCTGGTAACTGAAGCACCAGATCCAGAGGATCGACATTCGGTCTCCAACAAGTAAGAAAGTGTTGGAGAGGTCGGACATGCAGCCGACCTAGTGAAGTGAGATCCGTCACCGAACTGCAGAGACCAAGCAGCCAGAGAATACTCCAAGCTGTTGCTAATGTGGATTGGGTCAGAGTCACGGTGAAAGCCGAGAGAATCACAGCCCTGGCCCGGGAAATCGCCGCCGTATTCAGCTGAGTACGGAAGTCCACCCCAGATGACAAAACGACTGAGATGGGACCAGGTCCGACTTCTCCTAGTTGACTCTGAACTCTAGCGAAGTGAGCAGGCTCAACTGTGTCGACATCTGACTCCAGAAGAGCAGCATTGGAGTGCCTCTGGAGGATATCATCCAGATACGCCGAAGTAGTCACCCTGGACTAAGTGTGATGGAAGGCTATCACATGTGACATCAGTCGGATGAAGGCCCAAGGAGCCAGGTTGAGGCCGAAAAGCATGGCCTTGAACTGGTAAATTCACCCCCGGAAAAGCAAACCTGAGATACTTTCGCAATGTCCGATGAATCGGAACATGAAAGTAAGCGTCTCGCAGGTCGATGCTGGAAGCGAAATCTCCCTGGTGAATGGAGCGGCAAACCGACCTGAAAGTTTCCATGCTGAACTTGGGAGCAATGATAGACTGGTTCAGGATACTCAGATCAATAACTGGTTGGAGTCGGAATAAAATCCCACTGAATGAATGTTCTTGTCTATCTCCATGATCATAAGTTTCCGATGTGAAACATCTAAAGGAATTTGGGTTGGAAGAAGCACTCTTGACAGAGTGGATTGCCTCCGAATGGATATCTGCAGACTGGACCGAACATCTAACACCCAAGGATCCAATGTGATTGTGGCCCAATGGATATCCCTCCTCCAACCTGGGACGAATCGAGGTAGGGACTTTCATTTTGAGCCCCGGCGAGGCCCGTGAGAGGAGAAACCACCTCCTCTGCTAGATGAAGGATCCTGAAACCTTCCTCTGGACTACCGATGCTTACCCTTACCACGTGAGTAAAAGGAAGAAGCAGAAGCAGGAGGATCGGCCCTTGGCTTCACAGAGGAAGCAGGTGGGCATTTGTAAGGCTTGGAACAGCCCTGGCCTCCAACAGAAGGCGGATCAAGCTGACGAAGCAGCTGATCTTTGAAATGATGCAGGACGTCATCCCGGACTGTCACGACGGAATCATGGAATAGTCGTAGACCCACCAAAGAAGCGGATCGAAGATCAGCGCCCTGCGCTTCAGGAAGGGAATGGCTTGTGTCCAGCACAGCGTCCCGGTGAACTAATTCCAAATTAGCCATGTTACAGGCATGCATGTGAGTAAGATGCATGAGCGTCTTAGAGATCACACGCAAAGGAGCCTTTATGTCGTCAAACTTATCTGGAGGCAGATAAGCAGCCAAGGCAGAGACGATGTGATCCAAGAGAGAAAGCATACCTAGCATCTCTCTGGATTAGCCCAACATGGACTTCAAAGTCGCCACAGGAATAACGGTTGACTTGGGTTTGGAGTCCTGATCCAAGACCGTTGAAGTCTTGCAGACCGATGGATTGGCGGAATCGTAGGAACGATAACGCACAGGGGGCAAAAAGGTATCAGGCTAGTGAAGAACGAAGTCTTCATAGCCTTGGAACTCAGCTTTGATTCCAATGCTGCAAAAGCTTCGACCACTTGTACCAACTGGTACGGTCGAAGGTGCCCGGAGGCAAGTTGCTCCCAGGTTGTAGGTGAGCGACCGATGATCGCAGCCTGGCTGAAACCTTCGGCTGGTTTGACGGTTTGAAGGCACTCAAACACAAAGTGACAAGCCGCCTCCAAGTCAGAAGACTGATGGCTCTCAATGTCAGGTGTGTCTGACCCATCGCCTGAGTCGGAAGACACATGGCCCACGTCGGGCATACCAGCCGCTGCCTTCCATGGTGTAGGAACTCCAGGGGGAAAAGAAAGCAGCAGCCTGCTTCCAATCCTGGGAGGCAGTGCCATGGAGGGCACCTGAAAGCCACTAAACGCCTCGCTGGAGGCAACGGAAAGGCTCTTGGAAAGAACCTCCTGCGTGAGTAAGGAAAGGGCCTCCCTAAGCTCACAACCCTGTATCTGCTGGTTCAATGTGGGAACGGCCCAGCAAAGTGGCATCGCATCTGACCCTCTAAACCAGTGAAGGGTCACTATCCTCTAGAACACTCAACGTGGGGCCACGGGCGGCAGCCGAAACATATGAATACAGATGCTTATAGGGATATGAAATACTCCGAGGATCTGAAGTGCGGAAACTCAGGAGAGTCACCGCAGACCTCTGCGGGACAGAAGATCCAGGCCGCACAAAAATCCCGCCGAAGGACCAGAGTGTGTGGACAGAAGTGCAACAGAGTCCACGGTGACCCCACCATGGACATCTGAATCCAAATCAAAACCTGCTGGGCTCGACAGCTGAGAGATCACAACAGAGGAATCAGCCAGCAACCACTTCTGACTTCGCCGAGCTGAAGCTAGGGAAGGTTGAGGCTGATATCCCATTTCCAAAGAAGCAGAAATCCGTGCAGGGATAAGCCGAGGCCGGGTGAAATGGAGACAATGACGTCACTGACACAGCAGCAGCAGGAGCAGATACATCAGTAGCTGTTGACAAAGGTGGAAAAGCAGAGAGAGCAACTGAGCTCGGCTTCAAATGAGGAGTCACAACCCTAATGAAAGCCTCAGATGTTGACTGGAGGGTGACAGTAGTCCCGGAACCCGACATCTCTTCGCCTGAATGTCAGTAGCTACTGCAGTATCCACGTCACAAAAAGTCTGCAAAATCCCCAGGAGGGGGTATAACTCTCTCCAGACAGTTGAATCGGGAGATCCCAAATGACTGTGTTCCCCTTCCCGTGGGCGTGGGAGAAAAATTGCATGTGCCCGAACAACACAATAGACTGAAGCCCAAAAGGTGGAAGACCACCCAGCCCACAGGGTCTTACAATAGAACACCCAAATAAAGTGGAGCATGAATATTGGGAAACTTCAACATGGTAAGACAACAAAAATGGCCCGCAAGGTATCATCCTAGGCGTATCTGGTGAGAGCAATGTAGATGGGAAGGTGAACCCAAAGAAAAAATAAATCAGGACACCCCAGCTACCTGGGTAAGGTGGCAGGAAACAAAGGTCCGACGGGAACAGAAAAGTACCCAACAGCCAAAAAGGGAAGAAAAGCTGCCAGAACAGCTCCCAGCTGACACCAAACTCAGATAAAAGCAGAACCCAAAGGGTTAGCATTAATGAACAAAAGATGAAAACAGCATGGTATGCGAAAATCACACGTGAAATTGGTATAGAGATTTATCACGAAAGATACAGTGAATAATCGAGAGAATATATAAAAACACAGCACTGTATGTCTGGATATTGAAGAAACAGCTATGAATCCACAATTCAGAACAGGAACCATTGTTAACATCGAGTCAGAAGGTATCACTGTTGATGATCAAAAAGATCCACATCCAGTAAGATGGCGGAAAAAAACAGAATGACACATTGGTTATACATCTGCGCACTGGTTCCGGAAGTCGTGGATTAGTACAAGAAGAGTGTCCCCTACTGGGTGTGCGCCGGTCACACTCTACCCAGTTTTGGCTTATTTTTTCTTGGTGCTTTTGCACCACTTTTCTTTCCCAAATTGCTTGGGAAAGAAGAAAATAGAGAGTATTTTTCTGAGTTAGGAACTTCCACTGTAGTGCAAGCCTGTTGTAAACAATTGTAAGGTAGGTTGATAAGAAAAATATTTTTAATGGAAGAAGTAGCATTAATGGGGATGGAACAAACGAACACCATGTAGGGTTTGCCATATTTTACTGATCAGATGATCTTTACACTGAAACAGTACAGCTGTAAAAATCTTCTGAATTGTTATTTATTCCTGTACATGTTAACTGTTAATGGCCTTAAAGACTTTCAACCTTCCATAGCCTGCGAGACTTGCAGCTTAGCAGTGATTTTTACTCAAGTCTTCATAACCTGCAGAAGCAGACAAGACTCCATTAGAAACTACTAACACAGTAATTTGTCCAGTATACAGGATCCTGTTCTGAGATCACAAAGCGATGGGATAATGAAGGACATGTGGTTAGCAGGGGACACAAAAGAGAGGGTTAGTATGCTTTTAGGAGAGATTGGGAAGAATGGGGTAAGGGATGTCATCAATCAGTTTGTCTCAGTGCTGGGAGAAGAAGAAGCGTGGGGATGAGACATTTGAGAGAGAGCACAGGGCTAATCGTGGCCTTCTCACCAGAGAACTGCGACAAATCAGCGGCGGCCGGCCAAGGTGTTTTTATTATTAAAGTATGTCAAAGGCCTTCAAAGTTTAAATGTAACTTTAAAACTTTAAAACATTCTACAAACACATACTATAAATACAAAATGACTATGTGAGTTCTTTCTTCATCCAGACTGCACTATGTGGGTCAAATTTATTTTTAATGTCATTTTTGAGATCAGATTTTGGTTGTGGGAGAGGTGGTGGTGCAGGGGCTGGAGGTATATTACTTGGCACTTTGTGTGATGAGTTCATGACATGGGATGCTGTCTTCTTAGTGATTTGAGGGTTCTCTGTAATGCTGGTACTCATCAATTTTTGTATCTGAAAAACAAAACAGAAGTATTTGAGGCTATAAAGTAATTCTCTTATGTTCAATGGTATACTGATAAACTACACAAAAAAGTTTTATCACTCCAGTTTTCCCAACTTTATGGAAATATCTTTGGGCAGAACGTTTTTTGAAATATAAGACATGAATCCCAATAGCTCCACAAGAAAATCTTAATTTTGAAGTTGGTTTATGTGCATCCTTGAGAACCACAGTGGCCAATCAGTAGGCCAGGGGCAGTGTTTTGAAAATAAATTGACTAGCAACATGTATCGCATGAGATCTCTGTGCATTTCATCATTAGGCCCCACAAAGTAGATCTTCTGTTTCTCAGGCCATTGTTTTGTAAAATTGCATGCACTTGGATGGTTTTGTTATTTTATTTTTTATTTTTGTAATTATTTCCTTGCCATCACAGGGCTCAAAATGTACACCTTTCTACCTGTCTCCGACAGGTAGAATATCTCTGTGACAGGCTAGAATTCTTTTCACATGTCACTTGTGACACATACGATTTGTACCAGCCTATATTTGTGCCATAAAATATGTCATTTCTGAACCACTAATATGCCTACCAATAGGCACCAGAATTAATTTTAAAGCATGGAATTATCATAATTTTCTTCGGAGTGCCCCATACCTCCATTGATGGAAATGGAGACACACATCCCTCCCCCATACTCATCCCCAACCCATGTCTTCAGCCTTTTGGCTGTGCTTATGGCAAATCGTGTTTGCACTTCAACATGTTCAGGTGGAGACAGGTAGAAATAAAAACTGCCTGCCTCCTGGGACAGGTAGAAATTTGTGAACATTTTGAGTCCGGCATCAAAAATTCATGTTCTTGGTTTGTTTTATGTTTTAGGCCTCATAATCTACAGAATAGCATGGATGGTGGTGCATTTCGTTCCTTGAGTGCAAGAAGACTTTGCAATGCTAAAGCAAATTCATCAATTTTATTAACTTAAAAACAGTAAAATATCAGACATAAACCATTTAATTATTATTTTTTTAAAGTTTGAATTGATTATAAAAAGAGAGCATGCAGCAGTCAATGCAGCAGTCAAAAGGACATGTGCAAAGGCCTGAGAAACAGATTTTTAACTTTTTTAGGCCTCAGAGCTGTTTATTTTGTGATTTTTATACACTTTAAACACAGCATTACAATGCTCCAGGGTAGTATATTATCTGCTCAGGAGAAAGCGTGTGTCCTCAGGCAATGTCAAACCGGTATGTGTGCAGGAATGTGCACTAATGGCATGGTAAGAATACACAAAGCTACCTTTCAGATTAACACTTCTCCAGACTGAGAAAATGCACATTTTTGCCTTCATATTCAACAAATTTCCACAACACGCTGACACAATGACAATTTCATTGCCTTTCATACAGAATTTATGAACCTTGTCCCTACAATTTGATTTGAGCTTCAATAAATACAGCTCAAATCGAATTTAATGAATGCAGACTATAAATTCTGTGTGATATAGAAACTTGTTTGATATCACCTATATCAGGGATTTGATGCTTATTTTTTTGTTGATTTTCATTTAACTATTATTATTATTTATTTATTGGTGTTTAAGGTCACATATTTCTGCACAATGGATAATCATGACCGCGACAGTTTAAGGGTGGAGGAAGCCGGAGTACCCAGAGAGAACCATCAAAGCAATGGCAAGCAACTGTCAGCTCCCCAACAAACTAACTCCACACAAGCAGAGTTAGCATTGGTTGAAGACAGGTGCTCCATCAAGTACGCCTTAGTACACAACGTCAGCGTGCCCCCACGTAGGGAATGGGGGTGAAGTGTCTTGTCCACTGACTCAATGTGGTTGCCGCTGGTGGGATTCGAACCGAGGACCTCTTGGCTTGCAGCCTGCACCTCTACATACTGAGCCACCACACCCCCTTCATTTAACTAAACAAACATGTTCCAAAGAGGGGCCACATGATAAGGTTTTGTTGAAATTGTTGGAAAAAAAATGTTTATATTCAACTGCTCAGTTTTTAATTATGCAGGCAGATGCAGCTAATTAAATTATTTGTTGGGTAAAGGGTTAACCCTTTAGCAAACATGACTTGAAGACAACACTTGCTAAAAAAACCAATTCCTGAAGAAATAAAAATTTTAATTTTTGTCCTTAAAAACATAGTTTATGGCCTTCCTTGGAATGAGATCATTCAAATGAGGTTCATGAGCTATATTTTGGAGGCAATACTTTGAATAGCAATTCTTGTAAACAACACTGCCCAGATATGACTGTTATGTTAGGTATACATAAAGGATAAAATACTCACATTAGAAGGAGTAAAACAGTCATCTGCATAAGTGTTTGCTCGATCACATTTATTATTCAATTAACAGGGTGCTCCTTTGCAACCCAAATACTCACAGATGATGAACATGTTAAGCACATTTGTAGGAGTTTATTTTTTCATTCACACAATATCGGTCAAATTTGACCTTTCACTGACACAAAAATAGAGCAGTTTGTTCACGCCTTGTAACCAGTCACCTTGGCTCTATTGTAACTCTCTTTTGATAGGTTCGAAAAACTCCACTCTTGAAAAACTACAACACATCCAAAATTATGTGGCATATGTCATCACCCGGTCTAGAAAGTACTACAGTGGAACCCTATTAATTGAATAGCCACTTTGCAAATGAAAATTATTCAATTAACAGGAATATTCAATTAACAGGGATGATCTCACTTCCTGTATTCTAGAGATAAATTTAGCATTTATTCTATTATATCTTGTTTGACAGAGCTCCATGAGCTCTGTCAAACAAGATCTAATAGTTTAAATGCCTGTACTGGATGTACTGAGGCCTAATAGGTTCATGAACAAAGGAAAACTGGGGAGAGTCAGGGTAATTTCTCGACAGGTTACAAGATTGTTTATTCAGTTAACAGGGGTGTTTACTCTATAACCTATATTCGATTAAAAGGTCAAATTTGTACTGGAGGTATGGTAAATGGTTTTGTATTGGGAAATTATATTCAATTAACAGGGTTATTCAGTTAACCCTGTAGCTAACACAGTATTTTTTTAAAATAAATTAAAGTTCACATTTTTCAAAAACAAATTTCGCATTTTTTCAATAAAACTAAACTAATATGGATATCATTAAAACCAGCTCAATGAGATGGTTCTAATGGTATTCATATTTGTATGATTTTATTGAGAAACCTCTAAGGTATTTTAGGCTGTGGTAGGCTTATTATGCTTACTTTTCTGGCCGTTTTTTGCCGCTATGTTAGGTAAAGGGTTAAGAGATATCCAATTAAATGTGCTCCACTGTACCACATTACACCAGTTCTTTTAGATCTCCAATGGCTTCCAATTCAGCAGAGAATTCAATTCATATTCTTTTTTCTTATTCCTTTTTTCTTATTTAAAAATGCAGCAATGGATCAGCCCCACCCTACTTGTTCAATTTGCTTTTCAGTTGCAACCCAAAAGTTTCTCTTTAGTCATCATATAAATTTAATCTGGTTCAGCCCTCATCTAAATAAAGTTCTGCTGTTGATAGGACATTTGTTGTTGCCTGGCAAAAGCTATGGAATTCTCTACCAAAACATCTCAAAGAAATAGCTTCCTAGGAATCATTCAAGGAGCATGTGTGAATTTAATACTATAAAAATAATATTATTATTACAAGAATCATATTGCAAAATCACACCACATTCGCATACTCTCTGGCAACAAAGACTCCAGAACAGCTGCAAACACACAATGCAGCTATGTCTGAGTGGATACAGATAGGCAATAGCGATGACCTGCATAAACTTTGTTCACTATCCACCCTCCAGAACAGATGACAGCATGGCTACTGCTCATGGCTTGACCCTGCCCTGACTGACTCTCATAAGAATGTGCACACACTGACAGCATTGACTCCAGAACAGATTCAAACACACACAGGGAGTCACACAAGAGTGAATATGGATAGTCAATAGTGACAAGCAGGATAAACTCTATTAACTGCACCCTCCCCCTCCCCAATAACAGATGCCAGGATTGGTTAATGGATGTTGCCGCGGGTTTGACCCTGCTCTGACTGAATCACAAGATATTTATTTATTTATTTATTTATTTATTTATTTATTTATTTATTGGTGTTTAAGGTCATATACTTATGCACAATGGCTAATCATGACCATGACAGTTTTATGGGTGGAGGAAGCTGGAGTACCCAGAGAGAACCACAGAACAATGACGAGCAGTGGCCAGCTCCCCAACATTGTAACTCTGCACTGCAGAACAGGCTGGGTTAGACTGGTTGAAGACATGCGTATCATCGACGTGCAGTATGCCTTAGTGCACAACATCATCATGCCCCCATGTGGACAATCAGGGTGAAGTGCCTTGCCCAAGGACAAAACACGGGAGTCCAAATCGATTGCTCAGATGGTCAACCATTCAAGGACTAACCAGGCTTGATGTTGCTTAACTTTGGTGATCTGATGAGAACTGGTTACTGCAACGACAAGATATTTATAAGCAAAGCAACAAACTCTAATTGATACTTTTTTTATTTTACAATTTTGTACATCCACAGAGAACCATTCAGGCTACAAAATTATTATTATTATTACAATATGCATGGCAAAGTTTTTACTAAATGTATGTTAAATGGTCAATTGTTTGATTATGATATATAGGTAGGGACAACACACAATATCCAAATTTATTATTTAAAATTGTTATTTTCCAAATTTTTCACAAAATGTCAACAAAATTGCATCATGTGATTCCATCCTCTTTGGAAAGAGCTTGACGAGCATGCTTCAAGGAAGGGTTACATGATATGGTATTTTTGAAATTTTTGTTTCAGCTACTCACTCAGTAAATTATGCGACAGATGTATCCGATTTGTTAGTTAAAGGGTTAACAGGATTATTGTATTTAACCAGAATGCCACATGGGGCCTACTAAGTCATAAAACAGCTGATTACTATTTTAATAAAAAAGCCTCAAGGAGTGAGCTGAAAGACTGAACAAAATAGGTGAGTTCTGACATTCAAATAGATTAAATGTTTTTCCTTTCAATAATGTACTAATTCAGTTGAAAAATTACATACCAAGTGTTCAGGAATTTTTGCAGAACCATAGCTTAAAATGGGTTTGCACAGTTCATACCCTAGATGTTTATAAAAGGCTTCTTTGTCAGTGGTAGTTAAATACATTGTATCAACACCATTGCTGAAAATAAACAAAAATACCAATTCAACACTTAACTATTGCTTAAGGCCTAAAAAAGTTAAAAATCCATTTCTCAGGCCGTCCCATCTGGTTCTTTTGGCTGCCACATGCTCTGTTTTTATAACCAATGCAAACTTAAAAAAAAATAAAAATTAAATGGTTTATGTCTGATATTTTACCCAAGTTAATAAAGTTAATAAATTTGTCCCTTGAGTGCAACAAGGCTTTGAAATGCTTTAGCATTGCAAAGCCTTCTTGAACTCAAAGGATGAAACACACCACCACCCATGCTATTCTGTAGATTATGAGGCTTGAAACATAAAACAAACCAAGACCATAAAGTTTTGATGGCAAAGAAAGAATTCCAAAATAAAAAATAAAATAAACAAGAGGCCCCAGGGGACCTCAGGGCGCTCACCTGACATGGTAACCTAAATATCAACCCAGAGAATTGATTTCAACAAGTTGCATCTGCTCCTCCTAAGAAAAGCTTATATCCAAAGATTCTGACTAGTGGATCTAAAAAAAAAAAATTTTTAAAGAATATTCCTTATATTGAACTAAGTTATAATTTGGGCTCCCACGGGGAGCCCATATACGAACCCTGGTACTTGGCTTTAACAAACTTGAATCTCACCCCCTACGGTTGCTGCACACCAAATATCAAAACATTCCGACTCCTGGATCTGAAGAAGAAGATTTTTAAAGCAAATTCCTCATTTTGAACTAAGTTACAATTCAAGCTCCCACAGTGAGCCCAAATATGGACCTAGGGACATGGCTTGAACAAATTTGAATCTTACCCCCCTAAGGATGGTGCATACCAAATATCAAAAGCATTCATCTGCTGGATCTGAAGAAGAAGATTTTAAAAGAAAATTCCTCATTTTGAACTAAGTTATCATTCGGGCTCCCACAGTGAGCCCAAATATCAACCCAGGGACTTGGCTTGAACAAACTTGAATCTCATCCCCCTAAGGATGCTGCATGCCAAATATCAAAACATTCCGACTGCTGAATCTGAAGAAGAAGATTTTTAAAGAAAATTCCTCATTTTGAACTAAGTTATTATTTAGGCTCCCACAGTGAGCCCAAATATGGACCTAGGAACATGGCTTGAACAAACTTGAATCTCACTCCCCTACGGATGCTGCATACCAAATATTAAAACATTCCGACTGCTGGATCTGAAGAGAAAGGTTTTAAAGAAAATTCCTCATTTTGAACTAAGTTATTATTCGGGCTCCCACAGTGAGCCCAAATATGGACCTAGGAACATGGCTTGAACAAACTTGAATCTCACCCCCCAAGGATGCTGCATACCAAATATTGAAACATTCCGACTACTGGATCTGAAGAAGAAAATTAAAAAAAAAATTCCTCATTTTGAACTAAGTTATTATTCAGGCTCCCACAGTGAGCCCAAATATGGACCTAGGAACATGGCTTGAACAAACTTGAATCTCACCCCCCAAAGGATGCTGCATACCAAATATTAAAACAATCTTACTGCTGGATCTGAAGAAGATTTTTAAAGAAAATTCCTCATTTTGAACTAAGTTATAATTTGGGCTACCACAGTGAACCCAGGGACATGGCTTGAACAAACATGAATCTCACGCCCCTAAGCATGCTGCATGCCCAATATCAAAAGAGTCTGCCTGTTGGATCTTGAGAAGAAGATTTTCTAAGAAATTTGCCTGAAATGCACTAAGTTCAAATTTGGGCTCCTATACTGAACCCAATTATGAACCCAGGGGGCCAATTTGAACAAACATGAATCAGATCCACCCCACAATGTTGCATACCAAATATCAAAAGATTCTGCCTGCTTGATCTGGAGAAGAAGATTTTTTAAGAAATTTGCATGAAATGCACTAAGTTCAAATTCAGGCTTCTATAGTGAGCCCAAATATGAATCCAGGGGGCCGATTTGAACAAACTTGAATCAGATCCACCCCATAATGCTGTATACCAAATATCAAATAATTCTGCCCACTTGTGTGGGAGAAGATTTTTTAGTAATTTCTCTAATATACATAGAGTGCTATCGGAGTTATGCCCCCTATGGAGCCCCAAGTGGGCATATTCATTTCGTTTGAACAAAGTTGAATTGACATATGGTAATGAACATCCATTCCAAGTTTCGAGCAAATCGACCTAGCGGTTTCAGAGGAGAAGTCGTTTGAAAACTGTTCACGACGACAGACGGCAAGTAATAAGTTTAGCTCCCTTCGGTGAGCTAAAAACTGACCACCTGCATGCAATTTTACAAAAAATGGCCCGGAGAAACAGAAGATCTACCTCTTATCTAATGAAATCGTCATATTTGGTCAGCAATATTCACAAAAATCACCATTCATATTTTATTATTTTTAAATTTTTTTCCTCCAGAAAACAGCTTATAGCCCTAATTAAACAAACTTAATGAGCATGTTCCAATAAGGGATCATACATGTAAGATATGTTTTGGCAGGAAAAAATTTAAATTTTTTAGTTAATCAAGAAAGATTTTTAGCTTAACTTGACAAAGTCAAAATAAGCTATAGCCATCACGCGTGCGGAAATCTGTAAGTCTGTTAGTCTGTGAGTCTGCAAATCTGTTCACATTTACTTTAGCACAGGCTACATCCCACAGTTCTTGTCCGATCATCATTAAATTTCAGGTGCAGGGTTGAGGTCATGACTAAATGAGAACCTCCCAATTTGGTTGTGATCAGTCACCCATGATAGTGCCGTGGGCCTGAAACTGGAAAACTTTTGGCACAGTCTACAGGTCATATTTATGAAGGGATTTCATTATAACTTGATTGGATGACTCCATGTAATCTCAAGGTGAAAACGTCCTACTTTGGTCGGATTCTGTCAATGGTGACAGCAGCAGGAGCATGTTACCTAGATTCCTTTAGCACAGTCTACAGGTTGCATTAATGAACAGATTTCATTGTAAATTGGTAGAATGACTCAGTATAATGTCTAGATGAGAATGTCTTATTTTGGTTGTGATCACTCAACCATGATGACAGCATGGGCATATGATCTAGATTTGTTCAGCACAATCTACAGTTCATATTTATGAAGCAATTTTATTGTAACTTTGTAGGATAACTCGGTATGATGTCTAAATGAGACTGTCATAATCTGGTCATGATTGGTCAGCCGTTACCGCCACTTCGGCATGTAACCCAGATTCCTTTAGCACTGTCTACAGGTAATTTTTATGAAGAGATTTCATTGTAACTTGGTAGGATGACTTGGTATGATATCTAGATGAGTCTACCTTATTTTGGTTGCGATCAGTCACCGCTGGATGGACACATGACCTAGATTCCTTTAGCAAAGTCTTCGAGTCATATTTATGAAGAGATTTCATTGTAACTTGTTGAAAACATAGCATGTAGGGTACAGAACTTAACATGTTCTCAATTATCACAATTCTTATCTCATAATCCTTTCATAAACATTGAACATTATCCTTTTCATCGTACACTACATACGGTCAAAGTAAGCTGCAGTGTCATTGATACTTTCATTACAAATGTCATCTACTGTTCGAATAAGATACTTTTGTGATGGAGACCATCACTGGGTATCCATGCAAATGATCCTATTCTAGTGCTTAAGAGCCCGGAAACTGTTTTCAGGGTGGAGCACCCTGTGATGTTGAATTCTGACCCTCATAATGTCAGCATTCATCCTTGTCCCCCAAAAAGTGTACTTATGCTAGGATAAAGCATATCTTGAAGTTTGGAAACCGTTTTCAGGTTAGATCACCATGTGACCTTGACCTTTTGACCTCCAACTCAAGAGGGCTCATGTCTGTCACCTAGACAGTGTAGCTGTTTAATTTCATGATCCAACACCAAGGTGTTGTCAAGTTGGAGCTCAGAAAGCATTTTTGGCCAATGGTTTTACATCAACCAGTTTTCTGTTGGATGAGTAAATTTCTTCAACACTAACTGTTAAAATCTTGTTACCTTTTATTCCATTCTTTTAACAAAAAAATAAATAATAATATATTTATGTATTAGAAAATCCTGTTTGACACATGCTAAAATATGCCGACGAAACTTTTATTCAGCATGTTCACAACAACCGAAATATATTTCTAACTTCTTCACCCAAAAAGGCCCAATTCCAACTTTGATTTCTTTTTATTGCAATAAAACAGGTGTCCCAAATTTCAGTCGATAGAACAACTTGCAAGTTAGGGGTAGGGTGGGGTATGAAACAAGTCATTCTGCAGTGATCATTAACGCAGAACGTCACTGGGGAGAGCAAAAGAGGGATTGGGAAACTTTTGAGGTATATGCCACTGTCTTGGCTGCCAATATAGGATCCAGGGACCCAAACTTGCCTAACAACAACAACTACAAAACCACATGATGGAGACTGGCAAAGTATAGCAAAAATGCAAAGCCTAAAGTCTTAAAAAAGTCACAGTTAAAAAAGTCACAAGATACTGAGTAAAATATATCATTAGTCTGTCCATTTTAGTTTGACATCAGTGTCTTTAATTGATCTTCTGCATTTCTAGTCCAAGCCTTTAACTTCCAGTTAATTGTATTTTACAGAATATTTATCTGCAGCAAACATAATGACCAAAAATTGAACTCTGAAGGATTTTGATATTCAAAATTTTGGAAAACTGACCATTTCAAGGAGGATTTGAGAACCCAAACCATTTGTTCTCATTCACAAGACAACTTTTGTTTCACTTTGTGCAGGAGGTGGAATGAATTTCGCCCCCCCCCCCCCCCCCCACCCAACCTCCAATCAGAAGGTCAAATCTCCCATTTGGGAAACTGCCTCCTTTATTGTGGATCCGGTGGGGAGTACCCTATCCCCCACTGTTGGCGAGCATAAAGCCCCCTGTAGGGGAAACCCTGGCACCACCACTGATCCAGAGTTTGTTGTCCTAGTCACTCTATACACAAGGCAAACCTCGATGGTTCAAGATTATGGACAAAGTGTTAACCCTTCCCCCAATGCAGTAAATGCACATGACATCAAAATCTGTTAGGCCACATAAAATAAATTAATTGATTCTCAGGCAATTTTTTTTTTCAAATCAGTGAGGAAGGGAGGGTTTTATTTTTAATTTTTCTCTTTCTTTTGCAAAAAGTGAGCAAACATAGAAAGGATTTTAGCTGTCCTTTTACACACAGAAACATAGAAAGTACATATTTATACAAATAAATTCATTTTTAATTTGAAAAATAAAACATTCCTCTAGAAACAAACTGTAAGTACTGCAAATCAAAGGCTTCATATTCTTTAGATGCACTTCATATTATCTTTGAAGTAAAAGTATTTAATCTATGGGGATTTGCCTCATTACAATTTACGGGAGAGTGCAAGGCAAGCATACTGGTATTGAAGATGTAACTAAATAAATATCATCAATCAAAAAATGTCAAAAGTTTCGGGTCTCCCATGTTTGTACTAATATTGGAAGACACTGAAAGGCAATAAAAATGTCCAATGAAGGGGTTCAAATTCAATGAGGGATAGCCTGAGAATCAAAAGACTTTTTTTTCACTTTTATTTTTATTATTTTTTATCAAATTTTTCACTGGTAGATTAAATGCCCTGTAAATAGAGAAAATGACCTGGTTTCGGTTAGATAACTACATGTAGCAGTGTTGCATGTCAAGTTAATCTTGCAAAGGTGCCTTCTCAAAAGTTGAACCCCATCCTTTTGTGCTTTTGAACCCTTGAAAATATCCCTACAAGTAAACGCTCCTCAAAGATTACACAACAACTGTCTGAATTCACCTTTTGGCATATTTTTCAGTTTCATCCATCACTTTCCTTCCATAGCCTTTTCCTCTTAAACTTTTTCTCACGACAACTGCAATTAAAAAATTACATACAAATATTATCAAAAATGTTTAAACTGAATTACAATTCACCCATTGTGTAACACAATTTGAAAAGAACAGGAATATTATTTTTTAAATGAAAACTTTCTGTTGTTACTGCCAAAATATATATCAAATGACTCCTCACTCGAACAAACCACAGGTGCTTGTCATATTATCAGAATTTGACCAATTCAATAAAATATATATTATGCTATCAACACTAAAAAACATGTGTTTTTTTAGTGTTGATAGTAAAGTTAAAAAATTTATAGTAATTTATATATTTTTTATACTTACCAATGACCCAGACATAGCTGGTGCTAACTCTTAAAATATAGGGCCAAACACAAATTTTGCCCCCCAATCCCCAAAATTTGCATCTAAAACTAAAGAAAACATGTCCTGAAAGGCCCTCCACACTTCGCCCCTACTGCGCATGCGCAGTGTCAAGGACGTTCCGAAATTGGCGCCATTAATCATTCTAATAACCAGTGCCTGGTAAGCGCTATGTACTCAGCGGGGAGGCAAGAGTTCCCAACTCCTGGAAGGGCCATCCCCGTCTGGGTCATTGGTAAGTATAAAAAATATATAAATTACTATAAATTTTTTAACATTTTTATACTGTACCAATGACCCAGACATAGCTGAATAGTAAAAAGGCTGGAGGGCCAAGGACATAGAGCAAAATGGAATACGCTCAATAAAATAAAATAGAGTCATCCCCTGTAGGGAAAAAGAAGTAATAGGCCTTACATGTATCTTTCTTATTTATGATAAATTAGAAAGATACAACACCTTCCAAAATTGAGCTTCATACATCCATGTACTCTATTAATATCCAATATAATCCTTATACTAATAATTTTTAAAGTAAGCCAATAAATAAAGTAAGTCTAGAGAATAGAGACTCTTATACTCCTAAAAGTGTCTGAGGATTGCATAATCATGTCCGTTGACATATGCAATATTCAAAAGCTATACTTTAAAAACTAAGACTTGAATGAATTTTAAAAACCTAAACTTCTCACTAAACAACCATCCCAATAACAGCTCAGAATTACTAACTCCGGAGGAGGTATCCCCTTGTTTTCATAGTAAAACAGGTGACCCAAGGGAACACCCTCCCCCCCCCCCCCCCTTTTTCTTGCCCTGGGTCAAATAGCCCAGAGCGAAGAGGGCAGCCGAACGGAGACACTGCCGAAACAGACAGCCTACCTAGCTATAGTAGCAACTGTTAAGTGAATGACATTCTGAGCAGTAGATAATAGACCTAACAATAGAGGCCTCCAGAAATGGACTCGATATTTCTGAGATAAAATTCATGAATGTGGATGGCTGAGCGCAATGAGCGGCCTTCAAAAATCTATAATAGCGACACTATTAATGTAAGCCCAAGAAGTAGAAGAACTCTTACTTCATGAGCCGAAATCTTAAGCACAACTGCTAAGTCAATGATATACTATAAGCAGTACCGATAGTTAATAGAATCCATTAACAATAAAATGGAGCGTACCGTCCTTCTACTAGACATCAAAGACAGAAGAAGCTTACGCCCATAGTAATAAACAGAAATCTGTTTATAAATACATAAACTGTACCCGGAAAGAGTAAAGGCCTATGCCCATACGAAGACGGAAGGACCTTAAAATAATAGGTTCCGGATAATAGGAGCCTAACTCTTATGCAACAATCCAACCTAAATAGTAACGGAAGTATTGATTCCGAAACTATGAAAGTGCAAATCATCCATCGATAGTGCATGAAACTCACTGACTCTACAGTAAAAGAGAAACCAACAGAATTACTGTCTAAAAGGTCAGAATTTGAAAACTACTGTTTCCAGAGGCTCAAATGATTACTTAGCTAAATAAGAACCGAAGTTAAAATCCGTATAGGAATTTAATCTAAAGATTCTAAGTCTATTTATCAAAAAGTTACTAACTGACTTAGATAAAGAGACAAAAGACTCAATTGTAAACTATCGTAGAGTGCATAGGTATGAGGTAACATAAACCTATAACCTAAATAATAACAGGCTGCAGTAGATCTTGTGAAACAAGTATACTAAAAAAAAAAAATAGCAATGAGTAGTATGGAGGGATCAACAATATGAACATAATGATCCCTACACCACGACGGAAGAGCCTCCACTTTAGCCGCATAGAATAGCGAAGAAGAGGATCTCCTATAGTAAGAAATCGCGTCCAAAGCTCGTCCAGTACAGTGCTTACAATGCAATACGGACCACACAACGGAATACATGAAGGTTGCGACCTTGCAGGTTGTGATAAAGATGACACGATTTACCCAGTGAAAAAGATCCTCACATAGAGGAAGATTTCACGTTAAGACCCACAGTAGACAAGAGAGAAAATTACTCATGATCTCTGTGAAGATAGAGATGCTATCAACAGAAATGTATTGTGGTTGTTTATCTTAGCAATACCTGCTAAAACAACAGCGCCGGAGGATACGCGTATCCTATCATTCCGTCCTATAGATCAATAGAGCGTTAAGAATATTAGCTCAGATCTGGACAAGCCAACACATACGTCTGCAATTGATTAGCAAGCTGTATCATAAATAAATCATCATTGGGCGCTCCCATAGATAGCAAATCTGATTGAATACTTGTTTGTTGAGAGTCCATTCTGACAGCAACAAGCGACCCGTAAGAGAACGGGAGTCCAATAAAACAATCAGACGACCCGGAATATGACGGACCAAAACTGAACTTGGTGTACTATAACCAACAGACGGATTCTTTCCATTAAATTGAATAACGGAAACGAAAGAGTGCCTCCCTGGTTCCGGAGATACGCCACTACTGTCGAATTAAAGGACAGGAATTTGGGCATGCGTTTCGGAATAATGTTCATGCAATGACATAAAGCAAGCCTAAAAAACATTATTCCGCGGAAGAAAACTGATTGCTAAAAGGCTGCGGAACCCAAAGACCCTGGCACTTCGAATCCGTAGGGATCAGTATTATATCCCACTCTGTTTGACTGGCAACCGTCATAACAGCCACACTCGGGTCCAGCAACTGCGGCGGCACTCTCTGAGTCAACCACCGAATGTTTGCCCCAGTCTGAATCTCTTGTAACACTAGATAGACAAGAGAACGTGTAAATCGAGCAATTCATGGATTGCCGAAAAGTTGCCGTCGAAGAGAAGCTCCTCCGAGAACGAAGCGACTCTGAGAGAGTTCTTAACCTTACTATCCACGCGAGTGGATGTAGCTAGGGCTGCGTCACGTCTAACTAACTCCAATCAGCCACTGAAGGGCGGAGTTATACGTGAACAAACTACTGCCCTCAAAAGAAATTACATTGAGAATAATATCCCGTAAATCTTTTCTTGAAGACGTAATGATAACGCCTCAGTAAGGCGGATTACGTATAATAAAGCGTCTAAGTTAAGTCTACTATACATAATGTCGTTCCCAACATTGAAATTGGAAAAGACATAAACGGCGAAAAAGAATATATGCAGTTTTTAATCACACCGTCTAGACGCATATGAACTCTCGGTATGCCCTGCTCTGCCAAAATAAACTATTTGTATAAATGATAAAATGGCAGAAATGAGCAACGCGGACAAGAAACTAAACTATCATGCTTAGTAGCAGGCTTGTATATATATATATAGCATCGAAAAATAAAACACATGTTGTAATGACAATATTGGACTGCGTCGGTAAGTCAGGGACAATGTCCCCGAACCGATCGAAAAATCCGAGTCCAATGACGCTATAAGTCTCTTATCCAAGATCGCAGCAATGAAGTCCGAAATAATAATCACTGGAAGATAATGCCAGAAGATATGAAAGGCATCTTCCGATACTACTAAAGGGAAAACTCGAAATCTTTCGAATCCCTTTCGCCATCCTGTCGGACCCTATAAAGCGTTCGGTCGTCCGTACCTGATGCAACCGCGGACCGCACCGACCCAGCGCCGTCGGATAATTCCTGATTCGACCGAAAAACTGTCAATTGCTGGGATGCTGCGAAACAACTGTGCTAACTCGGATAGCACGTCCGTCACTGAGGCCTGAGGAGAAGCGGTCTTATGATGCATTGCCGCTGGAAGCTCCGTGATCGTTACCCCGTGCATACTACCAATATGCGAGCGAACGGAGTGTATAGGCCTCGTGTCCCTTGGCTACCGGATGGCGCGACCTATTCGCCGTGGAATCACTGAATGCCGAAACTGATCGGATACTCGAGGTCACGTAGCCAATGTGCGGTCGTGTGCCCTGCTGTGAGGATGAGGAAGCATTAAAGACAGTCTCTCGGACTGTCAATATAACGGAGCGTCCCGACCAACGGACATATGCTCCGAATGTAAAATATCTGAACCACAACATGCGGTCCCCTATGTTGTTGGGCGAGAGAGGGACCTCTCTCGCTCACAGCCCGGACGGACCTGGACCAGCCAGGAACCGGACTAACAGGCTTCCTCCGATCTGTCCTCAATCTGCCATCACTGGGTGAGTACTAAAGTAATTAAAGTGCTCGCATCACCCAAATCTCCTTCCTAGACCGCAACGGACGAACCCGGCAGTCGAACCATTCGATGAATGTACGATACACCGGGTGAGCTAGCGAATGTCACTCTGTAGGCGATAGACATATTCCATGAGCACTTATTGCCGCTAACTCTTCATTAACTATGACGACAGAGGCACACTTTTGAAAGACATCTCCATAACTCTTCGAACAAGAAACCAGAAATGCTTGGTTAGCAAGCATAAAATAATAATATATATAGCGTCATTCAATAATTCAAAAGTTTGTGTGACATTATTGGACTATGTCGGAACTGAGGGACGATGTCCCTGAATCGAACCAAAAATTTCTAAGTCCACCGACGCTATCAGTTTCTTATCCGGCATCGCAGCATTCTGGTCCGACGAAAGAAGCTGTAGAAGACCAAGTCAGATGACATACACAACAGCATATGTTGTTCCGAAAGGGAAAGCTCGAAATCCTCCGAATCCCTTTCGGTATCCCGTCAGACCGGATGAAACTTTCGGACGTCCGTACCCGCTTCCGCGGAGCATCCCGACCCAGCATCGTCGGATAAAATATATGCGACAGATTCAGTTGATGCTGGGATGCTACGATAAACTGTGCTATTAAGGAAAGCACGTCCGTTCCCGAGGCCTGTGCAGTAGCGGTCTTACGATGCATTGCCGCCGGAAGCTCCGTGTACGTTGACTCCCGCACACTTCCTATGCGAACGTCCGGAGTCTGCAGGCCTCGTGTCCCTGGCTACCGGATGGTGTGACCTGGTTGCCGAAGAATCCTTGATCGGCGAAGCTGGTAATATATCGGCGGTCACGCAGCCAAGGTGCGGTCGTGTGCGCTGACGAGAAGAGGAAGCCTTAGCAGTCTCAGCGGACTGCCTATACAACGGAGCGTCCCGAGCGACGGACGTATGCTCCGCTTACGACACATTTTGTACCACAACATCTGGGGCCAGATGTTGTTGAACGAGAGAGGGGCCTCTCTCGCTTGCCGTCCGGATGGACCGGAACGAGCTATGAACCGGACTAAAAGGCTTCCTGCGTTCTCCCTCCGATCCGCCGTCACTGGGTGTGCATTAGGTTAGTTTATAGTGCTCGCATCACCCCAAAATTCCTTCTAGACCGCAACGGACGAACCCGGCTGCCGAACCATTCGGTGAATGGACGCTACACCGGGCGAGCTAGCGGACGTCAAAGGCCGTCGAACCTACTAGGGTCCTCTTAGGCAATTGGCGTATTTACATGAGCACTTTTCCGCTAGCCCTTCATTAATTGTGACGACGGAGGCACACTGTTGGAAGACATCACAGAAACATCACCCTAATCTTGATCGTCTGAAATAGAAATTGATAAAGTAGAGTGACCCTGCGGGGAAAGGACCGGAGTGTCCAAATCCCCAACAACATACCGTGACATACGCTTCCCATATTGTCATCGAAATCATACGATACAGAACAGGAGTTAATGCGAGTACACTGACCACATATAGAATGATAATAAAGTCAGAGGAAGACTTCCTCTTAAAACAATTGATCAATATCCTTTCAATGTGAAAAGAAAACAAGTCCTGGTACTCGCACTAACCCCTGGCAATCAAAATACATAATAATAATATGATCCATTGATATAGAAAAAATAATTGAAATCAAAATATTTTGAAAAAATATTTTTTCAGAACAGCCCAAGTTTCTGAAAAGTAACGTTGAGCCCCAATGGATCCCAAGCCTAAGTGTGGACAAAAATTTTAAAAATATTTTAAACAATTTATTCAACACTTACGAACAATAATAATGTATCTAGTTATGATTAAAATAACATCAAGATATTATTTTTTAGAAATCCCCCCCTCACACAGAGGGCTGTTGTAAATGTAAACAATGAGTGTAAAAACACTAAAATAAGACTCCAGGCACCCAGGCCCGAAATCAGTTACCAAAAATACACTATCTGATGCAAAACAGAGACTTCCAGGGAAGAAACTGCAGAACATCAGATGGTAGATGCAGAACACAACGCCTAACCACCCCTAGGTGAAGACGTAAACATGGGGAAAGAACAGAATTCATTCTGTTATTCAGCTAAAACTCCCAAGAAAATTTAGTAATAATAATTACAAAAACTATGCCAAAAGCATGGGAGAATAGCAAGGGGGAACTTAAAGGACAGGGAGAGAGGAAAACACTTAAAAAAACAGTGTAACTAAATAATCAGAATGACAACAAAATGGCTGCTGCCTTGAAAATAGGTAACTTAACATAATTTCATTAAAACATTTTAAGTTACAGCCCTGATAATATTCTGTCACACATTCTTTTCCTCTCCTCCTTCTCTATCCTCCTTAGAATCACCATTTCACTAATATTTATGTGTCTGGCATCATTTAAACTGAGATTTATAAGCACAAAGATCAGTCAGATGTTAACTGATGAAGGGCCAAACTTAGAATGATTAATGGCGCCAATTTTGGAACGTCCTTGACACTGCGCATGCGCAGTAGGGGCGAAGTGTGGAGGGCCTTTCAGGACATGTTTTCTTTAGTTTTAGATGCAAATTTTGGGGATTGGGGGGCAAAATTTGTGTTTGGCCCTATATTTTAAGAGTTAGCACCAGCTATGTCTGGGTCATTGGTACAGTATAAAAATATATATATTTCAATAAATATGTTAAATTCTGTTAATACAAGTGCCTGTTGAATAAACATTACAAGCTTATTTCTCTGAAATGGCATAATCAAGTATGTTGTACAAGGAAATAAGGAAAAAGAAATTTATGATTAATATGATATTTTGGATTTTGTGGAATAGCAATTGTCAGACCACACCTGATTCATGACAGCATTTTTTCATCAATACAGTGGAGCCAACTTAATTGGATATCTCTTAATTGTATATCCCTGTTAACTGAATATAATTTTCAAACACAAATCCATTTACCATATCTTCAGTACAAATTTGATCTGTTAATTGCATATGGGTTGTAGAGTAAACTCCCATTAATTGTATATAAATTTTTGTAATATGTCGAAAAAATTACTGTGCCACGCACCACATTCTCCTTATTTATCAACCTTTATGGCCTCACTACATCCAATACAGGCATTAATTCTTTTATATCTTGTTTGACAGAGCTCAATGAGCTCTGTCAAACAAGATATAACAGAATAAATGCTCAATTTACCTCCAGAACACAGGAAACTGACCAAATCCCTGTTAATTGTATACTCCTGTTAAATGAATAATTTTCACTGGCAAAATGGATATTCAATTAAGAGGATTTTACTGTACCTGTTTTATTACATGTTCGTGTGGTGTGCCTGTAGGTAATCTCAAGTCAACTGTTATACATAATAATAACACTTCGGCCGGCCGCTGATTTGTCGTGGTTCTCGTATCAGAAGGCCTTGGTTACCCATGTTCTACCAACTGCCTCCCTTTTCCGGCATTTCTTCTCTCCTCCCAACACTCTGAGACAAACTGCTTGATGACATCCCTTGCCCCATTCTTCCCAATCTCTTCAATTAGTATATTAACCCTCTCCTTTGAGTCTCCCCCTAACCACATGTCCTTCATTCTCCCATCCCACTTCCCCATTATACTCCCCGTGAATCTTGTTCTTTTAGACTGAAATTTTGGGCATTCTACAACAGCACAATATGAACAAAAATATTATTTGCTTCTTACTATATAAAGCTCATAGTCATCCAAGAAAAATAAAAGCAATGCGATGTGTGGCATATGCCCCTGAGGAGTGTCATAAAAGTGTAGGTAAGTCTCTCAAGGGCATAACCAAAATCAATGGGAAGCTTTCTCTAGACACCAACAATGCATCACAAAAAAATAAAACTGATTTGAATCAGCATTCATAAGTTATTAGATGGAAATTTAAATTTTACAGTAAATTTCCTTTCTTATTATACCTACAATTGTTTACACTAGGCTTGCACTATAGTGGAAGTCCCTAACTCAGAAGTATACTCTCTATTTTGTTCTTCACCAAGTGATTTGGGAAAGAAAAAGTGGTGCAAAAGCACCACGAAAAATAAGCCAAAACTGGGTCAAGTGTGGCTGGCGCCAGGGTTGGGGTATTCGTATTCAGTATTTGAATAGTATTCAATACATTTTTTGAAGTATTCGGCTGTATTCAGAATTCATGCAATTTAAAAGTATTTGTATTCGTATTCAAATACAGTCAAATATGCGGTGTTTTCATGAATACTTTTGAGCTGTTTTTTTCTAAATGACAGAAATTTTCAAATTAAAAATCATAGATACGCTGAGACTTAAATCATGTCACATGTTTTTTTATCCTCCAAATAATAATTAATACCTCAGCAGAGCAGGAAAGTTCATTGTAAAGGTTGTTTGATGGAAACATGTTTGATTTTAACTTGAAAGATTTTTATCTCTAACAGATGGTCAGTTTACTCAAGGGTGATATGGATTCATAATGAAAACAATGGTTAAATAGAAAAACAGACAGTCCTGGCTTGATTGTCTCCAGCTTCAAAGCAAATGTGTTATTTGTTTAATTATACTATTTACCAAAACAATAGAGGATATATAAGTGTGCTCAAGCTCAAGTTTCAGTCAGAAAAACTGTTTAACGCTCACTCGGAAGTTCACAACACTATTGCCATTTGCACTATTTCTGTGTATCTTTTTGTATCACTGTAAGAGTGTTTATTGCTCTTGCTATTTCTATCTGCATTTTTCCGCTAAAAACAAATATTTAAGTCAATACAATTAAATTAAAATTTCTAATAACCTAAAAAATAAATTTAAGAATTATTTACAAATATAAACAATGGATAAACAAAGTCAAGCTCAGGTAAACAGTTCTGTCTTTAATTCTGGCAGTGTAAGCAACAGTGGAAATTCCACTAACACTTACATGGCATCGATGATGTCGATGATGTCTGGCTTCCAGAAAGAAATTGCCAGATTGAATGACACAATAGAGGGTTTGCGGTCAGAGCTTCAAGCCCAGAAGCGGCAGGCAGATAAAGAAAAGGCTAAATTGACAAGGGAATTGGAAAAGGAAATTCTGAGAGCCAAACCAGGTAAGGAGGACCACTGCTCCTCCTGCTCCTGATTCACCATATATTGATGCCGCTACAGAAATGAGAAGACCTACATCCGCCGACTCACTGGCGGGGATATCTGAAATAGATTCAGATCTAATTACCCCCAACCAGGATAAATGGCTGCGTTCCATAGTAGAAGAATCCACCAACACGGCTGCAGCTTCGCCCGCTGAGGCAGCTGAAATTCAATTAGATAAAAATACAGCTAAAATCCCCAAATCACAGCGACAGAAAAAATCACCAAACCAAAATCGGTCGAAAAGGAAACTCTCCAATGAATTCCGTGAAAATGATGAAACCGTGGACGTTGAAGACGAAAATAGTTTCTGTATGACTACTGATCGGCATGTCAAGAAGACAAAAACTATCAAGCAAAATTCACTGAGAACCGCTACTGAAAAGGACTTGGTGGTCACACCAAGAAAGAGGGGCTCTGTTAACGCAACAGAGCCTACATCACCAGAAATAGTGAATGCGACAGCGACAGCTAGCCCCACCAATAGCGCGATGTACGCCGACAAAGTAAATGCCCCCTAAGGTGACCAATAAAACCAACAAGACACAGAGCCATCTGCAACCAAACCTCTGTGTCATAATCACATGCGTCCACCCCAAAATGGAAAAAAACTTGACTGATAAAGCCCTTCCAGGATGCTTGTGGGAGAGACTAATCTCCAAAGCCACGGGCAACCATACTTAGAAGATAAAAGTAAAATGCCCTAATAGAGTAACAAAATTAAATCTGATAAGCAAAGGGGTAATATCAATGGCAAAAAATATGAAACGAGGAATATTGTGTTCTTCCGCAACCCGTTCAGTGTCAAAAGTGTCAGAAATTTGGTCACTTGTCACACAAATGCAACAGGGAGCAACAATGTATGAAATGCGGTGACAAACACATCGCGAAGGCATGTAGTGCTACAACTCTGAAATGCCCCAATTGCGGTGGTCAACACCCCAGCAACTACCGGGGGTGCAGCCACTTTAAAAATGTTAAAACAAACATCCAGCTTAAAGCTCTAAATGTAAGTAATGTTGAGAACTCATCCTCCCCTTATTCCACGTGTACTCTAATGGCTGGCTCCATTTTCAGCATAATGAAGAAACACAAGGACACCAGTCTTTCGGACATTTGCAAAGAGATTAGTAAAACAGCCTCTAAGTTATATAAAACTCAAATATCTCACACGCTATTAGAAGCGGCCGTCAACAAAATATAATTATGTAACAATATGACAAATAGTAATTAAACTTAAATAAACTTAGTACAGTTATTCCTAAACCATTCATGGATACACTAACAACAGTCCAGTGGAACGCTCAAAGCAATAATCAGAAAAACTTGCAAATGTCACATTATTTCAAAAATACGGACGTAATTTGAATTAGCGAAACATGGCTTAAACCGAACAAAAAATTCTCGTTATGTGGTTTTGATATTATTGGAAGAGATCGCCCCATCCAAAAAGGTGGTGGTGTCACTCTGCTAATAAGGCAGGAGATTAAATACAAAACAATATCATGCGACCACCTCAATGCTGAAGTGATTGCAGCTGAATTGAACTTGACCACAAACACGTGGCCATCATATCATATTATAACAAGCCGCAAGCAACAGAAAACAGTAAAGTATTTGAATTCTTTACCAAAAAGTACAAGCACTGCATATTCTTGGGTGATTTCAATTCCAAACACCAGGTATTCGGTTGTCACAAGACTGAGCCTAACAGTGATGCCCTTTTCAACATCATTGAAGAACTCGATCTATTTGTGATAAATAACGATCAAGACGTAACATACATAAGCAACAACCCACTCCATCAATCAGATATCCTAGACTTGATTATCACCAGCAAATCACTAACCAGCCAAATGCCAGACATATTTGTAGGGGACGATGAGCTAGGCAGTGATCACCTGCCGGTTCATGCCACTTTGAAATGTAATACTGGTCCCGCAAGGTATCCTCCCGTGAATAGGAGGAACCTATCAAAAATTGACTGGAACCTCTTCAGAAACATTATCGAAGTAAAAATAAAGGCAAATGACCCCTTAAATGCTCATGAACTAGAAACCCATCTTAACGAGGTTATCAACAGTACACTAGACAAAATTTGTCCCAAGCAACAGTAAAGACGCGGATAAACAGAATAACCCAAACAACTCTTCAAATAATCAAACAAAAAAGAAAAGCCTTCCGGGCTTACCAATCAGAGAATGATCAAATGAAAAGAGCAGAACTAAACAGAATAACCCAAACAACTCTTCAAATAATCAAACAAAAAAGAAAAGCCTTCCGGGCTTACCAATCAGAGAATGATCAAATGAAAAGAGCAGAAATTAAAACCGCATATAATCGCCTACATGGAGAAGTAAAAAAAGCCCATAGCTAACGACAATCACGTGAGATGGGAAAAAGCAACAGAAAACCTAAATGGGCTGAGCGAACCTAAGAGGTTCTGGGATACATTTAAAACTCTTACTGGCCAAAAGAGCAAAAGCGCCAATAATAATGCGCTGAAGACTAGCAATGGAACTATGGCCATGGACGACAAGGCAAAGGCCAGCGCTTTTGCCGAACTTCTAAAGAAAGCGCATCGTCCACAAGAAGGGAACAGATATGACAACGATTTTAAGGTAAAAGTAAATAAATTTGTCCAAGATAGCAACTCAATTTTCAATGAACCAAACTTCGACCAAAGGCATGAAGATGGGGACGACCATGAATTAACCGAACCAATAAGCGTAGAAGAGATCATGGGTATAATTAAAAAGTTAAAAAATTTATAGTAATTTATATATTTTTTATACTTACCAATGACCCAGACTTAGCTGGTGCTAACTCTAACAAAAACCAGGGCCAAACACAAATTTTGCCCCCCAATCCCCAAAATTTGCATCCAAAACAAAAAGAAATCATGTCCTAAAGGACCTCCATACTACGCCTCTACTGCGCATGCGCAGTGACGCAGACGTCCCGAAATTGGCGCCAATTATCATTCTTACTGGCAGTGCCTGGTCAGCGCTATGTACTCAGCGGGGATGCAAGAGTTCCCAACTCCAGGGAGGGCCATCCCCATCTGGGTCATTGGTAAGTATAAAAAATATATAAATTACTATAAATTTTTTAACATTTTTATACTGTACCAATGACCCAGACTTAGCTGAATAGTAAACAGGCTGGAGGGCCTAGGACATAGAGGAAAATCCAATAAGCTCAACTATATAGTAAAGAGGTAACCCCTTAAGGAGAAAAGGAGTATTAGGCTTTACATGTATCTTTCTTATTTAATATTAAATTAGAAAGATACACTACCCTTAATAATTGAGCACAATAACATTCATGTTCTCTATTAACATCCAGTATAACCCTTATACTAATTATTTTTAAAGCAAGCCAATAAATAAAGTAGTCCAGAGAATTGAGACTCTTTATAGTCATTTAAAAATGTCCGAGTATTGTATATTAAAGCCTGTTTGACACTTGACATATACAAATGCTTCACACCGAGCTACACTTTAAAAATAAGACATGAATGAATTTAAACATTAATATTACACTTTAAAACCATCCCGGAAGCGACTCAGAAATACTGACTTGGAGGAGGCATTCCCTTGCTTTTCACTATAAAGCAGGTGACCTAAGGGAACACCCCCCCCCCCCCCCATCCCCTTGCCCTGGGTCAAATAGCCCAGAGCGAAGAGGGCAGCCGGACGGAGTCACTGCCGGAACAGAAAGCCTGCATAACTATAGTTGCAACTGTTTAGTGGACGACATTCTGAGCAACAGATAACGGACCTAAACAATGCAGGTCTCCAGAAATGGACTCAATATTTCTGAGATAAAAATTCGTAAATGTGGATGGCTGAGACCAATAAGCAGCCTTCATTAAATCTGTAATAGCAACACTATTAGCATAAGCCCAGGAAGTAGAAAGAGCTCTTACTTCATGAGCAGAAATCTTAAGCACAGACTGCTGAGAAGAAGATAAATCTTCATAAGCAGTACGGATAGTTAACTGAATCCATCTAGCAATAGAATGGACTGAAATATCCTTTCTATTAGGCATCAAAGACAGAAAGAAACGTTTCCGTCCCTTTCTGATAAACTGAGATCTCTGTTTATAGATACGTAATGCTCTAACAGGACAGAGTAAAGGCCTACGCCCGTCTGAAGACGGAAGAGCCTTAATAACAATAGGTTCCGGATATTTATTAGGAGCCTGATTCTTAGCTAAAAAACCCACATTAGTAGTGAAGGTGATAGTGTTCCCAACACTACGATAATGAGAATCATCCACCGATAGTGCATGAAGCTCACTGACTCTTCTAGCAGAAGAGAAAGCTAAGAGAAAAGCTGTCTTATAAGATAAGAATTTGAAATCTACTGTCCCAAGAGGTTCAAATGGCTTTTCCTTCAATTTAAGAAGAACCCAAGCTAAATTCCACTTAGGAATTAATCTAAGAGTTCTGGGTCTATTTATCGAAAAGTTTCTAACCAACTTCGATAAAGAGACATTAGATCCAATTTGTAAACTATCATGATGTGCATAGGTATCAGATAACATAGATCTATAACCCTTTATAGTAACAGGCTGCAGATTGATTTCGTCAAACAAGTATACTAGAAAGTTTGCAATGTCTGGTATAGAGGGATCGAATATATCTACAGAATGATCCCTACACCAACGACGAAAAACCTTCCACTTAGCCGCATAGTTTAGCGAAGAGGAGGTCCTCCTACAGTTAGAAATCGCGTCCACTGCTCGTCCTGTAAAGTGCTTGCCATGCAAGAAGGACCGCACAACGGAAAAACGTGAAGGTTGAGACCTTGCGGGTTGTGATGGAGTTGGCGCGATTTCCCCTGCGAAAGAAGATCCTCCCGTGGAGGAAGCTTCCGCGGTAGGTCCCACAACAGACACCTGAGTAGATTTATCCACGGTCTCTGTGGTGACAGAGATGCTACCAACAGAATCTTGCATTGAGATTGTTTTATCTTTAGCAATACTTGTTGAATTAACGGCGCTGGAGGATACGCATATCCTATCATTCCGTCCCAAGGGATCGACAGAGCGTCTACTGCAAATGCTCTTGGATCCGGACACGGAGACACATACGTCTGCAACTGATTGTTGAGATGTGTCGCAAATAAGTCTATCATTGGCCGTTCCCATTGGTAGCAAATCTGATTGAATACTTGTTTGTTGAGAGTCCACTCCGACGGCAACAAGCGACCCTTTCGTGAAAGGGAGTCTGCTAGCACATTCAGACGACCCGGTATGTGACGGACCGAAAGAAGAACGTGATGTTCTAACGCAAACAGAAGGATTCTTTCCATTAGATTGAACAACGGAACTGAATGAGTGCCTCCTTGATTCCGTATATACGCCACTACTGTCGTATTGTCGGATAGGATTTGGACATGAGCATCGTGAATAATGTCCATCCAGTGACGTAACGCAAGCCAAATTGACATCATTTCCTTGATGTTTATGTGCTTGCACAGGAATTGCGGATCCCAAAGACCCTGGTATCTCGAATCCGTTGGGATTAATGATGCACCCCAACCTGTTTGACTGGCATCCGTCATAACGGTAAAACTCGGATCCGGCAACTGCAGCGGAACTCCTTGAGTTAACCACTGAATGTTTGCCCAAGTCTGAATCTCTTGTTTCACTTGATCTGACAAGAGAACGTCTACATCGAGCGAATGAATTTTCACACTCCAATTCTGAGTCAGGAAAATTTGAAGAGGACGTGTGCGTAACCGCCCCATCGGAATGAGATCCGCGGCGGCTCCGCACAGACCTATCAGTCTCATAAATTCTCTCGCTGTGACTTTGTCTGCGTGCAGACAATAGCGAGCGTAACAACTGACTAATTTCGCTCTGGTTAACGGCAGACGAACGAGATTGTTGTGCGTCTCGAAGCTCATTCCCAGATGAGTGAATGACTTGGATGGCACCAGATCCGACTTCTCCTCGTTTACTATAAAACCGAGACGTCGGAGCAATAGAAGAAGATTCTGAACATCGTTCTGAAGCGTTAACTCGTTGCCGTACCTCTGAAGAATGTCGTCCAGGTAGGCCGACGTTACCGCAGACGAATGAGCTCGGAAGTAGATCATTACCGAGTTCATTACCCGAGTGAAAGCCCACGGTGCTAGATTCAATCCGAAGCACATCGCCCGGAATTGATACACCACTCCTAGGACTGCGAAGCGTAGATACTTTCGGAATGTCGGATGTACCATGACGTGAAAGTACGCATCTTAGAGATCTATGCTCGTTGCATAATCGTTCACCCGAATACTCGCTCTGACCAACCGAATCGTCTCCATATAAAACTTCGGAGCGACGATCAGCTTGTTTATCCAGCTCAAATCTATGACTGGACGGAACGAGCCGTCTGGTTTCGGAACCAGAAACAGATGGCTGTAGAATCCCGGAGATTCCTGGTTTTCTACGACCTCTACCGCGTTCTTCATTAAAAGAGACTGCACCTCTGATAACAGAGCGTCTCTTTTCTGCGGATTTGACGGAAGATGAGTCCACTTTGGACTTCGAGTTAATGGAGGCTTTTGTTTGAAGGAAATCTTTAGACCTTCCGAAGTCACTCCTCTCACCCAAGGGTCGTCCGTAATCGACGCCCATTCTTGTGAAAAGCTCGACAACCTTCCGCCAACCGGAACGCGATAGAGGTTTAAGCCATCACCTCCTGGACCTGCGAGGCCTGCGGTAGGAGAAACCACGTCTTCCACGACCCGCACCTCGCCCCGTCGACCTCGGGGCGTCCGACCGATTGTCCCGGCCTGAAGGACGTCCCGAACGAGAGTCGCTATCCTGACGGTCTCTCGAATAAGACCAAGAGGACGCACTGGAACCTCTATAGGAACCTCTCTTGGGCGCATTAGACCCAGAAGTGCCTGTCTTATTCGTGTCTGCTGTATCCGACTTCTTAGGAGCCGATTTGAACAACAGAGAATCCTTAGCTTTCTTTGTAATTTTATCATAAATAGCGGAAAGCTTGCCGTCAAAGAGAAGTTCTCCTGAGACCGAAGCGACTCTAAGAGAGTTCTTCACCTTAGAATCCACTAGTGTGGATGTAGCTAGGGCTGCGTCACGTCTAACCAACTCCAGATTTGCCACTGAAAGGGTGGAGTTACACGTGGAATAAGCTACTGCCCTTGAAAGAAGTCTTAAAGAGGATTGTATATCCTGAAACTCTTTCCCCTGAAGGCGCAGTGATAACGCCTTAGTAAGGTGATCTGCGTAAGATAAGGCATCTAAATTGGCTCTGTTAGATGCAATAGCTGTTTCCAACACCGCGGTTGGAATAGAAGCTGACGACGGTAATGATAGCTCTAAGTCTTCCGCCTCGTCGTCCATACGCAGAGGAACTCTCGGTATACCCTGTCCTGCCGTATCGAATTTATTCCTTGCATTAATGAAAGGCAGGTTGAGAGTATTAGCGGACAAGAAACCTGCTTTCCCCGTCCTGGAAGCAAGTTTAAATATAGCGTCGTTCAATAATTCAAATGTTCTTGCAACATTATTGGACTGCGACGGAAACTCGGGAGCGATGTCCCTGAACCGCTCAAAAAATTCAGAGTCCAATGACGCTATAATTCTCTTGTCCGGAAGCGCAGCAGTCTGGCCCGACGGAACAACTTGAGGGAGAAAGTGCCGGAAGAAGTCCACGGCAGCTTTATGTCATCCGTATCCCTTTCACCATCCGGTCGGACCTCATGATGTTCCCGGTCGTCTGCCCCCGATGCTTCGGCGGAGCGTACTGACCCAGCGCCGTCGGATAATTCTCGATCCGACACCGTTTCTGTCGGCTGCTGGGATGCTGCGATAAGCTGTGCTATCTGCACAAGAATGTCCGGCGTCGAGACCTGCGGAGTCGCAGTCTTTCGCTGCTTCGCCGAGGGCAGCTCCGCATCAGATGGCTCCCGCATACTTTTCCTATGCGAACGTCTGGAGTCCATCGGTCTCGAATCCCTGGCTGCCGGATGGTGTGACCTGGTCGCCGAAGAATCCTTGATCGGCGAAGCTGGTAATATATCGGCGGTCACGCAGCCAAGGTGCGGTCGTGTGCGCTGACGAGAAGAGGAAGCCTTAACAGTCTCTGCGGACTGCTTATACAACGGAGCGTCCCGAGCGACGGACGTATGCTCCGCTAAAGACACATTTTGTACCACAACATCTGGTCCCAGATGTTGTTGTACGAGAGAGGGGCCTCTCTCGCTCGCGGCCCGGCTGGACCTGGACGAGCTAGGAACCGGACTCAAAGGCTTCCTCCGTTCTCGCTTACTATCCGCCGTCACTGGGTGTGCATCTATTATGTTTATAGTGCTCGCATCACCCAAAATTTCCTCTTGGACCGCATCGGACGAACCCGGCTGCCGAACCATTCGGTGAATGGACGCTACACCGGGCGAGCTAGCGGACGACATTTGTCTAATCTCCATGAGCACTTTTGCCGCTAGCTCTGAATTCATTTGTGACGACGGACGCACACTTGAAGAAGATAACATGGAAACATCACCCTGTTCTGGTTCCTCTGAAATAGAAACTGAGAGAGTAGAGTGACCTTGCGGAGAAAGAGCCGGCATCGCTCTTTCTCCAGAAACAACATATCGTGACACACGTTTCCAATGTTTCTCATCTCAATGTTCACATATAGGACAGGGATTAATGCGAGAACACTGACTACAATTAATACAATGATCATGAAAGTCAGAGGAAGATTTCTTCCTATTACAATTTGAACAACGTCCCTTCATTGTGAAAGAACAACAATAAGTCCTAGTTACTCGCAAAAACCCCTGACACAAAGATACATAATAACATGATCCATTAATAAATGAAAAAACAATTGCAAAACAAAATAATTTTGAAAAAATATTTTTTCAGCGAAGCCCAAGTTGCTGAAAAGTAACGTTGAGCCCCGATGGATCCGATGGCAAAGTGTGGTCAAAAATTTTAAATTTATATTAAATAATTAATGAGACACTTTCGGATAATACAAATGTATCTTATAGTGAGATAAACTACAGCAAAGGCAAACAGCCCCCCTCAAAAAAGGCTGTTGCCAATGAAAACAAACAGTGTAAAAACACCAGAAAACATGACTCCAGGCACTGAAAAAACTGGCCTGGAATCAGTCATCAATTACACTCTATCTGATGCAAAACAGAGACTCCCAGGGGAGAATCTGTAGAACATCAGATGGAAGATGCAGAACACAAACGTTATACACCCATGGGTGAAAACGTAACTATGGGGAAAATAACAGAAAACATTCTGTAACCAAGCAACTCTCCCAGGAAATTTTAGAAATGAAATTTCTCAAAAATATGCCAAAAGCATGGGAGAATTGCAAGGGGGGACTTTAGAAGGCTAGGGGAGAGGAAACACTGAATAAGCAGTGCAACAATTAGCAAGAATGACAACAAGAGGCCCATGCCTCGAAAATAGGCAACTTAACATAATTTCATCAAAAAATTTTAAGTACAGCCCTGATTATTTTTTGTCACTTCCTTTTCCTCTCCTCCTTCTATCCTCCTTAGAATCACATTTTCTCCACAAATTACGTGTCTGGCATCCTTTAAACTGAGATTTACAAGCACAAAGATCAGTGAGATGTTGACTGATGAAGGGCCAAACAGAGAAATGATAATTGGCGCCAATTTCGGGACGTCTGCGTCACTGCGCATGCGCAGTAGAGGCGTAGTATGGAGGTCCTTTAGGACATGATTTCTTTTTGTTTTGGATGCAAATTTTGGGGATTGGGGGGCAAAATTTGTGTTTGGCCCTGGTTTTTGTTAGAGTTAGCACCAGCTAAGTCTGGGTCATTGGTACAGTATAAAAATATGCAAGTCATCTTCGTCCCCAGGGGAAGACAAAGTCTCTTACAAAATAATGAAACAGTGCCTCAACATCTTCTACTGTAGACTTACCAAACTCCTAAACTGCTGTCTCTCCTGTGGAGACTTCCCAAAATGCTGGAAAGTGGCCACAGGAGTAATGATACCTAAGCCCGACAAAGACCTTACCAAGCCTTCTAACTACCGCCCAATCAGCTTGCTTATCTGTGTTGGAAAAATATTTGAGCGGATTCTCACTACGAGACTTCGCAGCTATCTCGAATCAATCAACTTTTTCAACAAATGGCAGAGAGCGTATAGGAGTCAGAAAGAGGGAATCGACCACGTATATAGACTGGTCAATTATATGAAAACAGCATTTAGTCAAAATGAAATCGGAACAGTGTTTTTCTTGGATGTAGAAAAAACGTTTGACTCGGTGTGGCACAATCGCGTGAGATATAAACTAGCGAAAATGGGATTACCCACTAAAATTCTGAGGATCATCATTTCTAACTGACCAAAAAATCAGGGTGAGGGTTAATCGCGAGGTGTCAGAGGAAGTAATACTCAAAGTGGGAACACCACAAGGGGCGGTTCTAAGCCCCCTTCTTTTCATAATATATGTGAATGACATAGAAAAAGTAGGGAAAAAACTGTGTTGAACTATCGCAGATCTCAGACGACAAAGGCATTTGGATGGCCAGCAAGCCCAGAAACATAATTAAAAATCGTCTACAGGATACCATTCACGATCTTAAGAGCTGGTGCGCCCTGTGGTGCATCAAACTCAATGACGCCAAAACTCAAAAAGTTACGTTCTTCAAGAAGCAAAGGAAAAAAAACAGTCCCCAGTATCGATCTCCAGTTATACGATCACAAATTAGAAGCAAACAAAGAGGCCAAATTTTGGGGATTTATCCTAGATAGCAATCTCAGTCTAAACAGTCATGTGAACTCCATTACGGTTAGAGCTACTAAACGTATCAATTTTCTGAAGATGATCAGAGGTAGAAATTGGGGAGCAAACAAAGATGTGCTTCTCAAGCTCTACAAAATATTTATACGTCTAGTACTAGAATACGGTGCCATATTAACAAGTGACCTGAGCAAAACCAACATTCAGAAGCTATAGAGGGTCCAAAATTTTGCCCTGCGTGTGGCACTGTGCAAACCCAAATGGACACTGATAAAGGAACTTCACGAGCTAGCAAAAATAGAAACTATTGATACGCGATTAAAAGACCTACAAAACAAAACCCTCAACAGACTCCAAGATAGTGAATTAATGGCTGATCTGAACGAACACCGTTCCCTTAACAGAAAAACAAAATAAGTTTCCAGAAAATAAAAAAAATTATACAACATAACTAAATTGCGTGGAGTCAGTGAGGATTGCCTCACAACTCACTGAGAACTTTAGGATAGAGTCTGTGAGGACTGCCTCGCAACTCTGCTGAAGCGCGATTGAAATGCGTTTAATAAGACCTATATAACAAAACCCTCCACATACTCCAGGATAGTGAATCAATGGTGAAGCTGAACGAACACCGAACCCATAACAGAACAAGAGGCCCCAGGGGGCCTGAGGCACTCACTTGACATGGTAGCCTAAATATCAACCCAGAGAATTGATTTCAACAAGTTGCATCTGCTCCTCCTAAGAAAAGCTTAAATCAAATATCCAACAATATCAGTGGATCTTAAAAAAAAGGATTTTTAAAGAATATTCCTCATATTGAACTAAGTTATAATTCAGGCTCCCACAGGGAGACCATATATGAACCCAGGAACTTGGCTTTAATAAACTTGAATCTCCCCCCCCCCCCCTCCCCCCCACAAGGATGCTGCACACCAAATATCAAAACATTCTGACTGCTGGATCTGAAGAAGATTTTTAAAGAAAATTCCTCATTTTGAACTAAGTTACAATTTGAGCTCCCACAGTGAGCCCAAATATGGACCTAGGGACATGGCTTGAACAAACTTGAATCTTACCCCCCTAAGGATGCTGCATAAAAAGTTAAAAAATTTATAGTAATTTATATATTTTTTATACTTACCAATGACCCAGACTTAGCTGGTGCTAACTCCAACAAAACCAGGGCCAAACACAAATTTTGCCCCCCAATCCCCAAAATTTGCATCCAAAACAAAAAGAAATCATGTCCTAAAGGACCTCCATAGTACGCCTCTACTGCGCATGCGCAGTGACGCAGTCGTCCCGAAATTGGCGCCAATTATCATTCTTACTGGCAGTGCCTGGTCAGCGCTATGTACTCAGCGGGGAGGCAAGAGTTCCCAACTCCAGGGAGGGTCATCCCCGTCTGGGTCATTGGTAAGTATAAAAAATATATAAATTACTATAAATTTTTTAACATTTTTATACTGTACCAATGACCCAGACTTAGCTGAATAGTAAACAGGCTGGAGGGCCTAGGACATAGAGGAAAATCCAATAAGCTCAACTATATAGTAAAGAGGTAACCCCTTAAGGAGAAAAGGAGTATTAGGCTTTACATGTATCTTTCTTATTTGATATTAAATTAGAAAGATACACTTCCCTTAATAATTGAGCACAATAACATTCATGTTCTCTATTAACATCCAGTATAACCCTTATACTAATTATTTTTAAAGCAAGCCAATAAATAAAGTAGTCCAGAGAATTGAGACTCTTTATAATCATTTAAAAGTGTCCGAGTATTGTATATTAAAGCCCGTTTGACACTTGACATATACAAATGCTTCACACCGAGCTACACTTTAAAAATAAGACATGAATGAATTTAAACATTAATATTACACTTTAAAACCATCCCGGAAGCGACTCAGAAATACTGACTTGGAGGAGGCATTCCCTTGCTTTTCACTATAAAGCAGGTGACCTAAGGGAACACCCGCCCCCCCCCCCCCCCCCCCCCCCCCCTTCCCCTTGCCCTGGGTCAAATAGCCCAGAGCGAAGAGGGCAGCCGGACGGAGTCACTGCCGGAACAGAAAGCCTGCATAACTATAGTTGCAACTGTTTAGTGGACGACATTCTGAGCAACAGATAACGGACCTAAACAATGCAGGTCTCCAGAAATGGACTCAATATTTCTGAGATAAAAATTCGTAAATGTGGATGGCTGAGACCAATAAGCAGCCTTCATTAAATCTGTAATAGCAACACTATTAGCATAAGCCCAGGAAGTAGAAAGAGCTCTTACTTCATGAGCAGAAATCTTAAGCACAGACTGCTGAGAAGAAGATAAATCTTCATAAGCAGTACGGATAGTTAACTGAATCCATCTAGCAATAGAATGGACTGAAATGTCCTTTCTATTAGGCATCAAAGACAGAAAGAAACGTTTTCGTCCCTTTCTGATAAACTGAGATCTCTGTTTATAGATACGTAGTGCTCTAACAGGACAGAGTAAAGGCCTACGCCCGTCTGAAGACGGAAGAGCCTTAATAACAATAGGTTCCGGATATTTATTAGGAGCCTGATTCTTAGCTAAAAAACCCACATTAGTAGTGAAGGTGATAGTGTTCCCAACACTACGATAATGAGAATCATCCACCGATAGTGCATGAAGCTCACTGACTCTTCTGGCAGAAGAGAAAGCTAAGAGAAAAGCTGTCTTATAAGATAAGAATTTGAAATCTACTGTCCCAAGAGGTTCAAATGGCTTTTCCTTCAATTTAAGGAGAACCCAAGCTAAATTCCACTTAGGAATTAATCTAAGAGTTCTGGGTCTATTTATCGAAAAGTTTCTAACCAACTTCGATAAAGAGACATTAGATCCAATTTGTAAACTATCATGATGTGCATAGGTATCAGATAACATAGATCTATAACCCTTTATAGTAACAGGCTGCAGTTTGATTTCGTCAAACAAGTATACTAGAAAGTTTGCAATGTCTGGTATAGAGGGATCAAATATATCTACACAATGATCCCTACACCAATGACGAAAAACCTTCCACTTAGCCACATAGTTTAGCGAAGAGGAGGTCCTCCTACAGTTAGAAATCGCGTCCACTGCTCGTCCTGTAAAGTGCTTGCCATGCAAGAAGGACCGCACAACGGAAAAACGTGAAGGTTGAGACCTTGCGGGTTGTGATGGAGTTGGCGCGATTTCCCCTGCGAAAGAAGATCCTCTCGTGGAGGAAGCTTCCGCGGTAGGTCCCACAACAGACACCTGAGTAGATTTATCCACGGTCTCTGTGGCGACAGAGATGCTACCAACAGAATCTTGCATTGAGATTGTTTTATCTTTAGCAATACTTGTTGAATTAACGGCGCTGGAGGATACGCATATCCTATCATTCCGTCCCAAGGGATCGACAGAGCGTCTACTGCAAATGCTCTTGGATCCGGACACGGAGACACATACGTCTGCAACTGATTGTTGAGATGTGTCGCAAATAAGTCTATCATTGGCCGTTCCCATTGGTAGCAAATCTGATTGAATACTTGTTTGTTGAGAGTCCACTCCGACGGCAACAAGCGACCCTTTCGTGAAAGGGAGTCTGCTAGCACATTCAGACGACCCGGTATGTGATGGACCGAAAGAAGAACGTGATGTTCTAACGCAAACAGAAGGATTCTTTCCGTTAGATTGAACAACGGAACTGAATGAGTGCCTCCCTGATTCCGTATATACGCCACTACTGTCGTATTGTCGGATAGGATTTGGACATGAGCATCGTGAATAATGTCCATCCAGTGACGTAACGCAAGCCAAATTGACATCATTTCCTTGATGTTTATGTGCTTGCACAGGAATTGCGGATCCCAAAGACCCTGGCATCTCGAATCCGTTGGGATTAATGATGCACCCCAACCTGTTTGACTGGCATCCGTCATAACGGTAAAACTCGGATCCGGCAACTGCAGCGGAACTCCTTGAGATAACCACTGAATGTTTGCCCAAGTCTGAATCTCTTGTTTCACTTGATCTGACAAGAGAACGTCTACATCGAGCGAATGAATTTTCACACTCCAATTCTGAGTCAGGAAAATTTGAAGAGGACGTGTGCGTAGCCGCCCCATCGGAATGAGATCCGCGGCGGCTCCGCACAGACCTATCAGTCTCATAAATTCTCTCGCCGTGACTTTGTCTGCGTGCAGACAATAGCGAGCGTAACAACTGACTAATTTCGCTCTGGTTAACGGCAGACGAATGAGATTGTTGTGCGTCTCGAAGCTCATTCCCAGATGAGTGAATGACTTGGATGGCACCAGATCCGACTTCTCCTCGTTTACTATAAAACCGAGACGTCGGAGCAATAGAAGAAGATTCTGAACATCGTTCTGAAGCGTTAACTCGTTGCCGTACCTCTGAAGAATGTCGTCCAGGTAGGCCGACGTTACCGCAGACGAATGAGCTCGGAAGTAGATCATTACCGAGTTCATTACCCGAGTGAAAGCCCAGGGTGCTAGATTCAATCCGAAGCACATGGCCCGGAACTGATACACCACTCCTAGGACTGCGAAGCGTAGATACTTTCGGAATGTCGGATGTACCATGACGTGAAAGTACGCATCTTTGAGATCTATGCTCGTTGCATAATCGTTCACCCGAATACTCGCTCTGACCGATCGAATCGTCTCCATATAAAACTTCGGAGCGACGATCAGCTTGTTTATCCAGCTCAAATCTATGACTGGACGGAACGAGCCGTCTGGTTTCGGAACCAGAAACAGATGGCTGTAGAATCCCAGAGATTCCTGGTTTTCTACGACCTCTACCGCGTTCTTCATTAAAAGAGACTGCACCTCTGATAACAGAGCGTCTCTTTTCTGTGGATTTGACGGAAGATGAGTCCACTTTGGACTTCGAGTTAATGGAGGCTTTCGTTTGAAGGATATCTTTAGACCTTCCGAAGTCACTCCTCTCACCCAAGGGTCGTCCGTAATCGACGCCCACTCTTGTGAAAAACTCAACAACCTTCCGCCAACTGGAACGCGATAGAGGTTTAAGCCATCACCTCCTGGACCTGCGAGGCCTGCGGTAGGAGAAACCACGTCTTCCACGACCCGCACCTCGCCTCGTCGACCTCGGGGCGTCCGACCGATTGTCCCGGCCTGAAGGACGTCCCGAACGAGAGTCGCTATCCTGACGGTCTCTCGAATAAGACCAAGAGGACGCACCGGAACCTCTATAGGAACCTCTCTTGGGCGCATTAGACCCAGAAGTGCCTGTCTTATTCGTGTCTGCTGTATCCGACTTTTTAGGAGCCGATCTGAACAACAGAGAATCATTAGCTTTCTTTTTAATTTTATCATAAATAGCGGAAAGCTTGCCGTCAAAGAGAAGTTCTCCTGAGACCGAAGCGACTCTAAGAGAGTTCTTCACCTTAGAATCCACTAGTGTGGATGTAGCTAGGGCTGCGTCACGTCTAACCAACTCCAGATTTGCCACTGAAAGGGCGGAGATACACGTGGAATAAGCTACTGCCCTTGAAAGAAGTCTTAAAGAGGATTGTATATCCTGAAACTCTTCCCCTTGAAGGCGCAGTGATAACGCCTTAGTAAGGTGATCTGCGTAAGATAAGGCATCTAAATTGGCTCTGTTAGACGCAATAGCTGTTTCCAACACCACGGTTGGAATAGAAGCTGACGACGGTAATGATAGCTCTAAGTCTTCCGCCTCGTCGTCCATACGCAGAGGAACTCTCGGTATACCCTGTCCTGCCGTATCGAATTTATTCCTTGCATTAATGAAAGGCAGGTTAAGAGTATTAGCGGACAAGAAACCTGCTTTCCCCGTCCTGGAAGCAAGTTTAAATATAGCGTCGTTCAATAGTTCAAATGTTCTTGCAACATTATTGGACTGCGACGGAAACTCGGGAGCGATGTCCCTGAACCGCTCAAAAAATTCAGAGTCCAATGACGCTATAATTCTTTTGTCCGGAAGCGCAGCAGTCTGGCCCGACGGAACAACTTGAGGGAGAAAGTGCCGGATGAAGTCCACGGCAGCTTTATGTTGTTCCGAAAGGGATAGCTCCAATTCATCCGTATCCCTTTCACCATCCGGTCGGACATCCCGATGTTCCCGGTCGTCCGCCCCCGATGCTTCGGCGGAGCGTACCGACCCAGCGCCGTCGGATAATTCTCGATCCGACACCGTTTCTGTCGGCTGCTGGGATGCTGCGATAAGCTGTGCTATCTGCACAAGAATGTCCGACGTCGAGACCTGCGGAGGCGCAGTCTTTCGCTGCTTCGCCGAGGGCAGCTCCGCATCAGATGGCTCCCGCATACTTTTCCTATGCGAACGTCCGGAGTCCATCGGTCTCGAATCCCTGGCTGCCGGATGGTGTGACCTGGTCGCCGAAGAATCCTTCATCGGCGAAGCTGGTAAAATATCGGCGGTCACGCAGCCAAGGTGCGGTCGTGTGCGCTGACGAGAAGAGGAAGCCTTAACAGTCTCTGCGGACTGCTTATACAACGGAGCGTCCCGAGCGACAGACGTATGCTCCGCTAAAGACACATTTTGTACCACAACATCTGGTCCCAGATGTTGTTGTACGAGAGAGGGACCTCTCTCGCTCACGGCCCGGCTGGACCTGGACGAGCTAGGAACCGGACTAAAAGGCTTCCTCCGTTCTCGCTTACTATCCGCCGTCACTGGGTGTGCATCTATTATGTTTATAGTGCTCGCATCACCCAAAATTTCCTCTTGGTCCGCATCGGACGAACCCGGCTGCCGAACCATTCGGTGAATGGACGCTACACCGGGCGAGCTAGCGGACGACATTTGTCTAATCTCCATGAGCACTTTTGCCGCTAGCTCTGAATTCATTTGTGACGACGGACGCACACTTGAAGAAGATAACATGGAAACATCACCCTGTTCTGGTTCCTCTGAAATAGAAACTGAGAGAGTAGAGTGACCTTGTGGAGAAAGAGCCGGCATCGCTCTTTCTCCAGAAACAACATATCGTGACACACGTTTCCAATGTTTCTCATCCCAATGTTCACATATAGGACAGGGATTAATGCGAGAACACTGACTACAATTAATACAATGATCATGAAAGTCAGAGGAAGATTTCTTCCTATTACAATTTGAACAATGTCCCTTCATTGTGAAAGAACAACAATAAGTCCTAGTTACTCGCAAAAACCCCTGACACAAAGATACATAATAACATGATCCATTAATAAATGAAAAAACAATTGCAAAACAAAATAATTTTGAAAAAATATTTTTTCAGAGAAGCCCAAGTTGCTGAAAAGTAACGTTGAGCCCCGATGGATCCGATGGCAAAGTGTGGTCAAAAATTTTAAATTTATATAAAATAATTAATGAGACACTTTCGGATAATATAAATGTATCTTATAATGAGATAAACTACCACAAAGGCAAACAGCCCCCCTCAAAAAAGGCTGTTGCCAATGAAAACAAACAGTGTAAACACACTAGAAAACATGACTCCAGGCACTGAAAAAACTGGCCCGGAATCAGTCATCAATTACACTCTATCTGATGCAAAACAGAGACTCCCAGGGGAGAATCTGTAGAACATCAGATGGAAGATGCAGAACACAAACGTTATACACCCATGGGTGAAAACGTAACTATGGGGAAAATAACAGAAAACATTCTGTAACCAAGCAACTCTCCCAGGAAATTTTAGAAATGAAACTTCTCAAAAATATGCCAAAAGCATGGGAGAATTGCCAGGGGGGACTTTAGAAGGCTAGGGGAGAGGAAACACTGAATAAGCAGTGCAACAATTAGCAAGAATGACAACAAGAGGCCCATGCCTCGAAAATAGGCAACTTAACATAATTTCATCAAAAAATTTTAAGTACAGCCCTGATTATTTTTTGCCACTTCTTTTTCCTCTCCTCCTTCTATCCTCCTTAGAATCACATTTTCTCCAAAAATTACGTGTCTGGCATCCTTTAAACTGAGATTTACAAGCACAAAGATCAGTGAGATGTTGACTGATGAAGGGCCAAACAGAGAATGATAATTGGCGCCAATTTCGGGACGACTGCGTCACTGCGCATGCGCAGTAGAGGCGTACTATGGAGGTCCTTTAGGACATGATTTCTTTTTGTTTTGGATGCAAATTTTGGGGATTGGGGGGCAAAATTTGTGTTTGGCCCTGGTTTTGTTGGAGTTAGCACCAGCTAAGTCTGGGTCATTGGTACAGTATAAAAATATAGAAATTTTGGGCGGGGACAAAAAAATTTTCCCCTCCCATAACGATGCCAAATATAGCCCAACAAACTTCTCTTGAACAAATCTGAGTCTACACCTTAAAAGGAAGCTGCATACCATATATCAAGTCTCTGCTACTGCTGGTTCATGAGAAGAAGATTTTCAAAGATTTTGGTGCCCTTTGGGGACATGGCACCACCCAGGAGGAGGGGCAACTTCATTTGAACAAATCTGAATTGGCATTGGGTAATAAACATTTACCCAACATTTGAATAAAATTGGGCTAGTGGTTTTGAAGGAGAAGTCGATAATGTAAAGTTAACGCCGGACGACGCCAGACAGAATGTGATCAGTAAAGCTCCCACTGAGCTTCGCTCAGGTGAGCTAAAAACAAAATGAGCCACAGTAAATTAAAATTACTCAATAGAATTAAACTGCGTGGAGTCAGTGAGGATTGTTTTGCTACTCATTGAGATCTTTAGGATTGAGTCTGTGAGGATTGCCTCGCAACTCTGCGCGTGGGCTCCAAAGAAACCCACCCCTCACCCCATCCATAGCAACAATCACACAACAGTCACAATATACAAAAGCGGATACCTATCTTTTTCTCTACCTATAACTTTTCAAATTGAGCATTCTCAAATTTTCTTGCAACACTCTTATCAAGAAGACGCATGGAAATGGTAGACAAAGCATAGGAGGAATTGGTGCAACCTAACTTTCTGTTAACATACACAGGAAACCACCAAACTCCAGGCAAGGATTGAAACAAGTTTGTGTGGCTGGGGACATTTTATATAAATAAACATTTGAATAAAGATTTAACAGCCCTTTTAAGGGCTTTCGGGTGTGTGTCTGTGAGAGTGTGTGTGTGGGTTTTTTTTTGTGTTTTTTGTTTTTGTTCTTTTTTCCCTCCAATCACCCCGTCATCTGTTCCCCCTGAAGGCAGACCAGATGGCCAATACCCAGCATCCAGTCTCCCTTATAGGCTGATGGATGACTCCCAGCTTTCAAAAACACATATTGGTGGACTTTTTCCTTTTTGTAACTGTTAAGGATAATATGCTGGGGCTGCTCCCAAACCAGCAACTGTTTGAGATATTTTTTCTTTTTTCTAAAATAACCACCAAACTGCGGTTTCGGTATTACCATAAATTTGCCCACTTCTCTTAGCAAACACAGAGCAGAACTCTTGTAATTATGCAAATTCCTAGCCATTTTCCAGCTCGAGTTTCTCGGAAATCTCAATCCACTATCCTACTGCTAGTCGCACACTAAAACTTAATAAGATTATTAACTCTCGCTCCCGACTCTCATGGATTTATAAGCAAATAAAGCTATAAAGCAAATAAACTTATTAGGGTCACAAGGGATTTCAATCACACATCGTCCCTGTGTGCCTTCGGCACACAGAAACTTTTCATTCATTCATCGTTTCCGTCACTTTTAATTTAACCTACATAACAGATCCAGCTAATAGTACATCAAATTTTATTTTACATCCCCGAATCAAATGGTTTTGTGCGCCGAGGGCGCGCAGTGACGGTTTGGGGAGCAAGCCCCTTTCGACCCTCTTTAGCTGTAGAATTTTGTAGTGTCAGACCATGGTAAGGGAGGAGAAGTTGTGGGTTGTTAGCGGCACTTATGTCATTTCTGCTTCTTTTTCAGAGGTGGAGGTTTGGAAGGAGAGACAGTGGTAGTTGGTGGGCTGCTAGTTGGCTGACCTGGATGGAATGGTCTAGTCCGAGCTGCACTAGGTGATGTTGCTGGTGATGTCTGCGGTGGTGTTGCCTGTTGTGCTGCCATATTTATGTTGTTGGTTTGCCGGTTAAGGTTTGCAAATGCTACCCTTAGTACTTCATCTTGCCGTTCTCTTTCGATCCTGTGCTCTTTGGCTTCTCTTTCGTATTTGTCTTCCAGGCTTTCCAAGTCCAGACTCTTTGGCGCTGAAGGGAGAGGCGAGTGAGGGTCAGGAAGTGTTGAGAGGGCAACTTCCAATTCCGTCTCAGTCTCCACAGGACTGTCCGCATCCAACAGTTCCGGCTCAGGAGTCGGAAGTCAGTTGGGTGAGCCTGTGGGAGTGGGAGGGGAACTGGCGGCCACCTCTGACCCTTTCCTTTCCTCACTCTTCTCTCTCTTCCTTTCCAAAAAGGCCTCCGGGCATCGGGTGCTCCTTCGCTTGGTAGACAGGCTCTTCTTTTTCCTCTTCAGTGTCTTCTCAGGGCCTGCAGACTCCTTTAGGTGAGGACCAGTGTGAGAGGGGTTCCTCTCACGAAAGGTACTACCTCTACCTAAAGGAGTAGGTGGTGCATCTTCTACAACGAACTCCAAGTTCAGGTGGACCCTCTTGCCTGTCTCCTGGACAGTCCAGGTGACAGGGCAAGAGATACCCAGAGCTGTGATGGTCTTGACAAGTCATTCTGGTAATTCCAGTGCTTCCATGATTACTAATCAAGGTGTCGAGGTGCTCACACTCTGAAGTCAGGGGTGCGAATGATAATATATTTTACATATGAAGGTAAGTTGAATATATTTCATTTTTTTTATTAATCCCTATTTAGTTATATCATAATTTATTGAAAAGTAGTATATTGATCAGAAAAGATTACTGGCAGAATAAAAGGTTCATTGTCAATTGCATGGATTTCTAATCCTCATACAACTATAAAACTCAATTATCACTAATTTTCTGCTACAGTACTGTAAGAAATAAACTGTAAATTGATCTGAATTTATTTTTATTCATTCAATTAATTTAAAATAAATGTCCAATTTAACGAAAATGTTTGCAAAATGATTTTCAACTGGAACAAAGCTCAGTTTTTCCATTATTTCCATAATCTTTGTTTATCTGTCAAATCATAAAAATGATGCAGGTGTAGACTTAGTGACAAAACTTTTGAAAAACTTGATGATGATTAAATGTAATCACAAGGTGTAAATAATTTATTGGTACTGGATATTAAGGGGAAGGTAATGGGATTTATTTGTCAATATATTTCGAAACCTTTTGTCAGTTTTTATATTGAGATGGTTGGCCATTTTTTGCCCATAGTTTCAATAAAGTGTTTTTGATTTGTATGACGTGGTTATTCTTGTTTGTCATCACTGCACAGTTTTACAGGTCCAACTGCAATATATTCATTTTTGTATTCATGAATACTTTGTAAAGTATTCGTATTCAAATACACTTGGAATTTTATGTATTCGTATTCATAAAATTTCAATGTATTCGTATTCAATACATTTACAATGTATTCGCCCCAACCCTGGCTGGCGCACACCCAATACGGGACACTTTACTCTGTACTTAATCCACAGCTATCCAGTACCAGTGCACAGACATATAACCAACGTGCCATTCTATTTGAATCCGCCAACACTGGAGTTATGTGATCAGCGAGGAGGAAGGATTCTTACCCAAATAAGAAGACAGGAGGGCCTCCAGGTAAACAATTGTGGTAGGTTATATGAAAGGAAATTTACTATAAAATTTAAATATCTTATCAACCTGTCTCATAATTGTTTACAACAGAATAGACAATAGGAGGAGGGAATCACACACCCAACTTCCACAAAACCTGACTGTGCTGGAACCGTCGACTGAAGAAGAGTGCCCAAGGCCTATAAAACCATCGTCTCACAAACACTGAAATAGACAATGAGAGATGTGGAGTATGGCCATGTGTGACACATAGACAGAAAGGTTAGTAACCAAGCACAGGCTGGAACTGACCCTGAAGGAATAGCCTAATGGCTAGGGTTGATAACAGCCTGAGCAGAAAAAAAGGTGCTAAAGAAAAAAGGTCTTCAGACTGCTTCTGCAAATGACACAGGTAGAAGGTGGAGACAGTAGATGCATTTCTCCAGTAGGCTGCCTGCATAATGTTCAACAACTTTACAGAGTTAGCATAAGCCCAGGAGGTAGACAATGCATGCACCTTGTGGGCAAAAATGTGATTGGTAATACAAACGTCACTCGCCGAATGAGTGTATGAAGCTTGAATAGCAAGACAAATCCACCTAGAAATGGATTATGGAGAGATCACCTGTCAACCAGGGATAAGAGATAGAAAGAATCACTTCCTGCCTTTCCTAATAAAATGTGTCTGGGTCCATTTGAGGTAAATGCGAATTGCATGAACCAGACAGAGCAAAGGGCGATTACCATCAACTGAAGGAAGAGCTCAGATACAGATAGGAGGTGGAGTAGTTTCTGGTATCTGATTCTTGGCCAGAAAGGAGCAATCAGTGGTAAAAGTAACACTGTTGGCGGAGCTTCTGAAAAAGGCTGGATCAACTGTGAGAGCATGAAGCTCACTAACTCTCTTAGCTGAGGCAAAAGCCATCAGAAAAGCTGTCTTCTATGTGAGAACCCCCTGGGGTAATGGCTTTCTATGTGAGAACCACCTGGGGTAATGGTTTGACAAAGCTACATGTGAAATCTGAAAAAAATCGGGTGAGGAATGGGGCCCGTTGGCTGAACTAATGGAACTATTGACAATATATATGTCAAATCCAAGATGGCCGATGGCAGCCATCTTTTTTAATGGAATGCAGAAAAATTGGACAGCTCCCATCCAAACATCATACCAAAGTTACATATAGAATTTCGAAAAAGATGGGGTGAGGGATGTGGCCTGTAGGGTGTGCTAATGGAATTGTTGACAATTTATATGTCAAATCCAAGATTGCCACTGGTGCCCATGTTTTTCAATGATAATTCAGAAAAATTTGATAGCTCCCATCAAGACATCACACCAAGCTGTGAATTCTTATCCCTCTCAGCATACATATAAGGTTACAGGCTAGAAAAACCTTTTGGGGGCAATGCCAGTTTTTTGCCCATTTGACAAAGTTTGGACACTTTTCTTTAAAAGAACAAATTTCCCATGATTTTGACACAACAGAAGCCAAAAGTAGAATTCTAATGCAATTTCGGTGTGTTTGACAACAAAACCACATGAAGCCAAACACACGAAATTGTATCATTGAAAACAATAACAAAATCACTTTTTATCACTGAAACTGATGATGAGAGGAAAGTTAAAAAATTTATAGTAATTTATATATTTTTTATACTTACCAATGACCCAGACTTAGCTGGTGCTAACTCTAAAAAATCCAGGGCCAAACACAAATTTTGCCCCCCAATCCCCAAAATTTGCATCTAAAACCAAAAGAAATCATGTCCTATAGGACCTCCATACTTTGCCCTTACTGCGCATGCGCAGTGTCAAGGACGTTCCGAAATTGGCGCCAATTATCATTCTTACTGGCAGTGCCTGGTCAGCGCTATGTACTCAGCGGGGAGGTAAGAGTTCCCAACTCCTGGGAGGGCCATCCCCGTCTGGGTCATTGGTAAGTATAAAAAATATATAAATTACTATCAATTTTTTAACATTTTTATACTGTACCAATGACCCAGACTTAGCTGAATAGTAAAAAGGCTGGAGGGCCTAGGACATAGAGGAAAATCCAATAAGCTCAACTATATAATATAGAGGCAACCCCTCAAGGAGAAAAGGAGTATTAGGCTTTACATGTATCTTTGTTATTTTATGTTAAATTAGAAAGATACAATACCCTTCATAATTGAGCACAATAACATTCATGTTCTCTATTAACATCCAGTATAACCCTTTATACTAATTATTTTTAAAGTAAGCCAATAAATAAAGTTAGTCCAGAGAATTGAGACTCTTTATATTCTTTTAAAAGTGTCCGAGGATTGTATATTAACGCCCGTTTGACACTTGACATATACAAATGCTTCACACCGAGCTACACTTTAAAAATATGACATGAATGAATTTCAACATTAATATTACACTTTAAAACCATCCCGGAAACGACTCAGAAATACTGACTTCGAAGGAGGCATTCCCTTGCTTTTCACTATAAAGCAGGTGACCTAAGGGAACACCCTCCCCCCCCCTTCCCCTTGCCCTGGGTCAAATAGCCCAGAGCGAAGAGGGAAGCTGGACGGAGTCACTGCCGGAACAGAAAGCCTGCATAACTATAGTTGCAACTGTTTAGTGGACGACATTCTGAGCAACAGATAACGGACCTAAACAATGCAGGTCTCCAGAAATGGACTCAATATTTCTGAGATAAAAATTCGTGAATGTGGATGGCTGAGACCAATAAGCAGCCTTCATTAAATCTGTAATAGCAATACTATTAGAGTAAGCCCAAGAAGTAGCAAGAGCTCTTACTTCATGAGCCGAAATCTTCAGCACAGACTGCTGAGAAGAAGATAAACTCTCATAAGCAGTACGGATAGTTAATTGAATCCATCTAGCAATAGAATGGACTGAAATGTCCCTTCTATTAGGCATCAGAGACAGAAAGAAACGTTTTCGTCCCTTTCTGATAAACTGAGATCTCTGTTTATAGATACGTAACGCTCTAACAGGACAGAGAAAAGGCCTACGCCCATCTGAAGATGGAAGAGCCTTAATAACAATAGGTTCCGGATATTTATTAGGAGCCTGATTCTTAGCTAAAAAACCCACATTAGTAGTGAAGGTGATAGTGTTCCCGACACTACGATAGTGAGAATCATCCACCGACAGTGCATGAAGCTCACTGACTCTTCTAGCAGAAGAGAAAGTAAGAGAAAAGCTGTCTTATAAGATAAGAATTTGAAATCTACTGTCCCAAGAGGTTCAAATGGCTTTTCCTTCAGTTTAAGAAGAACCCAAGCTAAATTCCATTTAGGAATTAACCTAAGAGTTCTGGGTCTATTTATCGAGAAGTTTCTTACCAACTTAGATAAAGAGACATTAGATCCAATTTGTAAACTATCATGATGTGCATAGGTATCAGATAACATAGACCTATAACCCTTTATAGTAACAGGCTGCAGTTTGATTTCGTCAAACAAGTATACTAGAAAGTTTGCAATGTCTGGTATAGAGGGATCAAAAATATCCACAGAATGATCCCTACACCAACGACGAAAAACCTTCCACTTAGCCGCATAGTTTAGCGAAGAGGAGGTCCTCCTACAGTTAGAAATCGCGTCCACTGCTCGTCCTGTAAAGTGCTTGCCATGCAAGAAGGACCGCACAACGGAAAAACGTGAAGGTTGAGACCTTGCGGGTTGTGATGGAGTTGACGCGATTTCCCCTGCGAAAGAAGATCCTCCCGTGGAGGAAGCTTTCGCGGTAGGTCCCACAACAGACACCTGAGTAGATTTATCCACGGTCTCTGTGGAGACAGAGATGCTACCAACAGAATCATGCATTGAGATTGTTTTATCTTTAGCAATACCTGCTGAATTAACAGCGCTGGAGGATACGTATATCCTATCATTCCGTCCCAAGGGATCGACAGAGCGTCTACTGCAAATGCTCTTGGATCCGGACACGGAGACACATACGTCTGCAACTGATTGTTGAGATGTGTCGCAAATAAGTCTATCATTAGCCGTTCCCATTGGTAGCAAATCTGATTGAATACTTGTTTGTTGAGAGTCCACTCCGACAGCAACAAGCGACCCTTTCGTGAAAGGGAGTCTGCTAGTACATTCAGACGACCCAGTATATGACGGACTGAAAGAAGAACCTGATGTTCTAGAGCAAACAGAAGGATTCTTTCCGTTAGATTGAACAACGGAACTGAATGAGTGCCTCCCTGATTCCGTATATACGCCACTACTGTCGTATTGTCGGACAGGATTTGGACATGAGCATTGTGAATAATGTCCATCCAATGACGTAACGCAAGCCAAATTGACATCACTTCCTTGATGTTTATGTGCTTGCCCAGGAATTGCGGATCCCAAAGACCCTGGCATCTCGAATCCGTTGGGATCAATGATGCACCCCAACCTGTTTGACTGGCATCCGTCATAATGGTAAAACTCGGATCCGGCAACTGCAGCGGAACTCCCGGAGTTAACCACTGAATGTTTGCCCAAGTCTGAATCTCTCGTTTCACTTGATCTGACAAGAGAACGTCTATGTCGAGCGAATGAATTTTCACACTCCAATTCTGAGTCAAGAAAATTTGGAGAGGACGCGTGCATAACCGCCCCATCGGAATGAGATCCGCAGCGGCTCCGCACAGACCTATCAGTCTCATAAATTCTCTCGCTGTGACTTTGTCTGCGTGCAGACAATAGCGAGCGTAACAACTGACTAATTTCGCTCTGGTTAACGGAAGACGAACGAGATTGTTGTGCGTCTCGAAGCTCATTCCCAGATGTGTGAATGACTTGGACGGCACCAGATCCGACTTCTCCTCGTTTACTATAAAACCGAGACGTCGGAGCAATAGAAGTAGATTCTGCACATTGTTCTGAAGCGTTAACTCGTTGCTGTACCTCTGAAGAATGTCGTCCAGGTAGGCCGACGTTACTGCAGACAAATGAGCTTGGAAATACATCATTACCGAGTTCATTACCCGAGTGAAAGCCCAGGGTGCTAGATTCAATCCGAAGCACATCGCCCGGAATTGATACACCACTCCTAGGACTGTGAAGCGTAGATACTTTCTGAATATCGGATGTACCATGACATGAAAGTATGCATCTTTGAGATCTATGCTCGTTGCATAATCGTTCACCCGAATACTCGGTCTGACCGACCGAATCGTCTCTATATAAAACTTCGGATTGACGATCAGCTTGTTTATCCAGCTCAAATCTATGACTGGACGGAACGAGCCGTCTGGTTTCGGAACCAGAAACAGATGGCTGTAGAATCCCGGAGTCTCCTGGTTTTCTACGACCTCTACCGCGTTCTTCATTAAAAGAGACTGCACCTCTGATAACAGAGCGTCTCTTTTCTGTGGATTTGACGGAAGTTGAGTCCATTTTGGACTTCGAGTTAATGGAGGCTTTCGTTTGAAGGATATCTTTAGACCTTCCGAAATCACCCCTCTCACCCAAAGGTCGTCCGTAATCGACTCCCACTCTTGCAAAAAACTCGACAACCTTCCGCCAACCGGTACGCGATAGAGGTTGAAGCCATCACCTCCTGGTCCCGCGAGGCATGCGGTAGGAGAAACCACGTCCTCCACGACCTGCACCTCGTCCCGTCGACCTCGGGGCATCCGACCGGTTGTCCCGGCCCGAAGGACGTCCCGAACGTGAGTCGCTACCTTGACGGTCTCTTGAATAAGACCAAGAGGACGCACCGGAACCTCTATAGGAACCTCTCTTGGGCGCATTAGACCCAGAAGTGCCTGTCTTACTCTTATCTGCCGTGTCGGACTTCATAGAAGCAGATTTGAACAGCAGAGAATCAGAAGCTTTCTTTGTAATTTTATCGTAAATTGCAGAAAGCTTGCCGTCAAAGAGAAGTTCTCCGGAGACCGAAGCGACTCTGAGAGAGTTCTTCACCTTAGTATCCACGAGTGTGGATGTAGCTAGGGCTGCGTCACGTCTAACCAACTCCAGGTTTGCCACTGAAAGGGCGGAGTTACACGTGGAATAAGCTACTGCCCTTGAAAGAAGTCTTAAAGAGGATTGTATATCCTGAAATTCTTTCCCTTGAAGGCGCAGTGATAACGCCTTAGTAAGGTGATCTGCGTAAGATAAGGCATCTAAACTGGCTCTGTTAGACGAAATAGTTGTTTCCAATACCGCGGTTGGAATAGACGCCGACGGCGGTAATGATAATTCTAAGTCTTCTGCCTCGTCGTCCATACGCAGAGGAACTCTCGGGATACCCTGTCCTGCCGTGTCGAATTTATTCCTTGCATTAATGAAAGGCAGGTTGAGAGTATTGGCGGACAAGAAACCTGCTTTTCCCGTTTTGGAAGCAAGTTTGAATATAGCGTCGTTCAATAATTCAAATGTTTTTGCAACATTATTTGACTGAGACGGAAACTCGGGAGCGATGTCCCTGAACCGCTCAAAGAAATCAGAGTCCAATGACGCTATAATTCTCTTGTCCGGAATCGCAGCAGTCTGGCCCGACGGAACAACTTGAGGGAGAAAGTGCCGGATGAAGTCCACGGCAGCTTTATGTTGTTCCGAAAGGGATAGCTCCAAGTCATCCGTATCCCTTTCACCATCCGGTCGGACCTCATGATGCTCCCGGTCGTCCGCCCCCGATGCTTCGGTGGAGCGTACCGACCCAGCGCCGTCGGATAATTCCCGATCCGACACCGTTTCTGTCGGTTGCTGGGATGCTGCGATAAGTTGTGCTATCTGCACAAGTACATCCGACATCGAGGCCTGCGGAGGCGCAGTCTTTCGCTGCTTCGCCGAGGGCAGCTCCGCATCTGATGACTCCCGCATACTCTTCCTATGCGAACGTCCGGAGTCCATCGGCCTCATGTCCCTGGCTACCGGATGGTGTGACCTGGTCGCCGAAGAATCCCTGATCGGCGAAGCTGGTAAAATATCGGCGGTCACGTAGCCAAGGTGCGGTCGTGTGCGCTGACGAGAGGAAGAAGCCTGAGCAGTCTCCGCGGACTGCCTATACAACGGAGTGTCCCGAGCGACGGACGTGTGCTCCGCTTGCGACACATTTTGTACCACAACATCTGGTCCCAGATGTTGTTGTACGAGAGAGGGGCCTCTCTCACTCGCGGCCCGGCTGGACCTGGACGAGCTAGGAACCGGACTCAAAGGCTTCCTCCGATCTCACCTACTATCCGCCGTCACTGGGGGTGCACGTTGAATCTTTATAGTGCTCGCATCACCCAACATTTCCTCCTGGACCGCATCGGACGAATCCGGCTGCCGAACCATTCGGTGAATGGGCGCTACACCGGGCGAGCTAGCGGACGACATTTGTTTAATCTCCATGAGCACTTTTGCCGCTAGCTCTGTATTCATTTGTGACGACGGAAGCGCACTTGCGGAAGATAACATGGAAACATCACCCTGTTCTTGTTCCTCTGAAATAGAAACTGAGAGAGTAGAGTGACCCTGCGGAGAAAGAGCCGGCATAGCCCTTTCTCCACTAACAACATATCGTGACACACGTTTCCAATGTTTGTCATCCCAATATTGACATATAGAACAGGGATTAGTGCGAGAACACTGACTACAATTAATGCAATGATCATGAAAGTCAGAGGAAGATTTCTTCCTATTACAATTTGAACAATGTCCCTTCATTGGGACAAACCCCTGACACAAAGATACATAATAACATGATCCATTAATAATGAAAAAACAATTGCAAATCAAAATAATTTTTGAAAAATATTTTTTCAGCGAAGCCCAAGTTTCTGAAAAGTAACGTTTAGCCCCAATGGATCCGATGGCTAAGTGTGGTCAAAAATTTTAAATATATATTAAATAATTAATGCAACACTTACGGATAATAAAAATGTATCTTATAGTGAGATAAACTACTCCAAAGGCAAACAGCCCCCCTCAAAAGAGACTGTTGCCAATGTAAACAAACCAGAAAAACCAGAAAAAAAAACACCAGAAAACATGACTCCAGGCACTGACAAAACTGGCCCGAAATCAGTCATCAAAATTACACTCTATCTGATGCAAGACAGAGACTCCCAGGGGAGAATCTGCAGAACATCAGATGGAAGATGCAGAACACAACGTTTATACACCCATGGGTGAAAACGTAACTATGGGGAAAATAACAGAAAACATTCTGTAACCAAGCAACTCTCCCAAGAGAATTTAGAAATGATCTTTCTCAAAAATATGCCAAAAGCATGGGAGAATTGCAAGGGGGGACTTAGAAGACCAGGGGAGAGGAAACACTGAATAAGCAGTGCAACTTTTTAGCAAGAATGACAACAAGAGGCCCATGCCTCGAAAATAGGCAACTTAACATAATTTCATAAAAATTTTTAAGTACAGCCCTGATTATTTTTTGTCACTCCTTTTTCCTCTCCTCCTTCTATATCCTCCTTCGAATCACCATTTCTCCAATAATTACGTGTCTGGCATCCTTTAAACTGAGATTTACAAGCACAAAGATCAGTGAGATGTTGACTGATGAAGGGCCAAACAGAGAATGATAATTGGCGCCAATTTCGGAACGTCCTTGACACTGCGCATGCGCAGTAAGGGCAAAGTATGGAGGTCCTATAGGACATGATTTCTTTTGGTTTTAGATGCAAATTTTGGGGATTGGGAGGCAAAATTTGTGTTTGGCCCTGGATTTTTTAGAGTTAGCACCAGCTAAGTCTGGGTCATTGGTACAGTATAAAAATATATCTTTGTGAAAATGAAAGATATGTTCTTCCAATTTTACAGCGCTCTGGGCAGAACCAAGGCAACAGTGTATGGATACAACTTTGCTAAAATTGGTTTGATTTATTGTGGATTTTTATTTTTGTCCGACCGCAAATTTGATTGGACATGTCCAATGTCCGACCGTTATTTCAGGCTCTGCCATGACTGGTACTTCCCTTCCTGTCAGTTGTTCTCTCTTATTTATTGCATGACCACCTGTTTTCAGGTCAGAAAAAGTTGTCTGAAGGGCTATACTTGACAAAGATATTTGAATGCCAAAATTAAAATGATATGATCATAAGTTTTTCGCTTGAATATTATAATGGTTGCCTATGGGAAAATATTTAGTGCTGTGATACCTTAAACAGAAGCCTGTTCTATAACATTACAAGCGCTGCCCTGATAAAATAATTAAATAATCTGGACAAATTGTACTGTTTTATATACAGGGTCCATGCAAATGGAAATTTCTGTCTATCCTTCACAACTGTAAAAAAATACATATCTTTAACCAGTGAAGATACAATTTTTCTCTTGCTGATGTTTCTTAACTTTATTGTATTTCACATAAAAGCACATGATGAATATCAATACCAACCTGATTCCAAAAATCGAGCCTTGCTGTTTCCATGAACACTTGCCAAACGACTGTGACCAATTATCTGCAACTGGTCTTTGTTTGCGGATACCAGAATTAAATTGCAAGGTAATTCATCACATGACTTTGATAAGCTGTGAATTCTGCAAAATGACATAAAATACTAAAACCTAGAAGTAGAACATTTATTTTAAGCATCTTTATAAGCTATACACATGTATCTGGGTGTTTATGAAAAGAAGAATTCAAATTTAAACAGCAAAATTTGACCAAACGACAAGGTAAAAGGTTAAAAGGATGCTATAATGGGTCACAAAGTAGATCTCCTGTTTCTCAGGCCATTATTTGTAAAATTGCATACGGGAGAGCATTTTTTTATTTTATTTTTTATTTCTGTAATTATTTCTTTGTCATCAAAAGTTCAGGTTCTTGTTTTATGTTTTAGGCCTCATAATCTACAGAATAGAATGGGTGGTGGTGTGTTTCGTCCCTTGAGAGCAAGAAGGCTTTGCAATGCTAAAGCATTGCAAAGCCTTCTTGCACTCAAAGGACAAATTTATCAATTTTTTGAACTTGGGTAAAATATCAGACATGAACCATTCAATTTTTATTTTATTTAAGTTTACATTGGTTATAAAAAGAGAGCATGCAGCAGCCAAAAGGACCATGCAGGAGGGCCTGAGAAACAGATTTTTAATTTTTTAGGCCTAATGGGCCACTTAACTCTTTGCCTGCTACAGACAAATATTTCTGACAGGACAGTAATACTCTTAGCAATAGAATTGGCCTGATCCTGTCTCTCTCCAACAAAGTTCATTCCTTTAACTCCTTGCATGCTGCTGGCAGATATTCCTGCCCACTACAGAAAATATCTTGCCACTAAAATACGAATAATTAGGACACTTTTAACCAAATTGTCCCTAGTAAATTGTGTCAACATTTTGTTACAGCTGAAACTGTTAAAGGGTTTTCTTTATCGATTAATCACATGGATTAACTTTGGTTAATTGATTAATCACTTGCCCTAATAGGTAGCTGAATGATTGCCGTACCATTGATGATTTACAGCATTAACCCCATTAAATCTCCATTCAAATTTTATTATGTTTTCAATTTTTGTCTCAAAAACATGGCTTATGACCCCTCATTGGAACGACCACACTGAGCTCATTCCAATGAGGCTTATAAGATATGTTTTTGAGACAAAAATTGAAAAATTCTAGTATTTCAAGAATTTATTTTGCATGTATCATCTGCCCCCCGTCATTGGATAAAGGGTTAAGAATGACAATTTCCAGGTACTGATACAGTATAATGATCATGCAAATTAAAAGTATGTCAGCATATAACTTGCATGCTTTATTTTGTCTCAAATAATTGATGTGAGTCAGGGTGACACTGTTTGCCTGTTTTGGTGCAAGATTGTTCCTTTGTTAATCCATGAAATACAGTAGTTCAAAAGTAACGGTTAGTCGATCACTTTTTTGATCGATCAAGATTCTGACCATTGGTTAATCGATTAACCGTTTCAGCTCTACATTTTGATCAGTAATTCTTGATTTAAATTGTATTGAATTTTCCATCAAATCTAGTCATGGCTGCTCCATAGCAGTCACGTTATTTATTTACTTATTGGGGTTTAATGATATGTTCGACAGCCAGGGTCACCTAATGTCGGACAGTTTTACGGGTGGAGGAAGCCGGAGTATCCAGAGAGAACCTCCGAGCAATGGTGAGCAAATGTTGGGTTCCCCAACATACTAACTCCACACAAGCATTGGTTGAAGACAAGTGCACCATCAACATGCAGTACGCCTAAGTACACAACGTCACCGTGCCCCCACGTGAGCAATGAGGGTGTATTGTCTTGCCCAAGGACACAATGCAGTAGCCACAGGTGGGATTAGAAACAAGGACCTCTCGGCTTGCAGCCTGCACCTCCACCTACTGAGCCCCCACAGCTCCCAAGAAGTCATGACAGGATTTGATGGAAAATACTTTTACAATACTTAGCAGGTTAAGAGTTAATTGGATCAGTTAGTTTACAAATGATATTTTAACTTCATTTGTTTGCATTTTTTTCAACAAATTCAGTCATGGCTGTTTCACAGCAATCATGACTGGATTTTATGAAAAAAAAATGATTCGGCATGTTAAGAGTTAATGCTGTTACAAACTAGATGCAATGTGGTGGATATAGTGACAACTATTGATTTTTCTTCCCCTATTCCAATTTTGACTTGTGATGTCTGTATAAATCTGAGTTTTGCCCATAACTCTTTGCCTGCTGTAGACAAGTTTTTCTGCCTGAATAAAAAATACAGTACTGCAATCACAAAAGCTTTCTTTTTCACAATCAGATGACAATCCGATCACAACACACTTACACAGATGGATCTAAATTTCATAAATAAAAATACTGGAAAATTCACACCGCATCAACAATGAAAGTGTCAATGACACTGTAGCTTAACCCTTTACCCAACAAAGACGATAACAAAATTTATTATTTTTAATATCATTCTTTTAAATTTTTTCAAAAAATTTCAAGAAAACCATATCATGCATATGTGACCCCTCATTGGAATGAGCTCAATCAGCTCATTCTAATGAGGGGTCACATGATATGGTTTTGTTGAAATATTTTGAAAAATTTAATTTTTTCAACTGCTCAATTTGCATATTACGCTGACGGATGTGGATGATTCGTTAGGTAAAGGGTTAACTTGACTATGTGTTGTGTTTGATGAAAAGGATAATGTTCATTGTTTATGAAAGGATTATAAAATACGACAAGAATAGAGATAATTGAGAATATGTTAATTTCTGTTCCCTGTATGCTATGTTTTCAATAATATAATTTGAGGTGTAGACAGTACTAAAGAATTGAGGGGTGGGTTAATGTGGCCCTCACAGGTAATGTATGTCAACCAAAGTTACCAAGTTATAGTTAAATTATTCCAAAATGATTCATCCTATCAAGTCACATTGAAATCCCTTCATAAATTCGGCCTGTAGACTGTGCTAAATGTTTTCGGGCTTCTGGCCTGTGTAGCCATCATGGGACGTCCACATCCAGATATTATACTGAGTCATCCTACCAAGTTACAATGAAATCCCTTCATAAATACAACCTGTAGTCTGTGCTAATTTAAAGGTTTTCAGGTTTTGGGCTCGGGTATCCGTCACCGTTGAAAGATCACAACCAAAAGGGGACGTTCTCATCTAGACATTATCTGGAGTCATCCTACCAAGTTACAAAGAAATACCTTCATAAATATGACATGTAGACTGTGCTAAAGGTTTTTGGTCTTCGGGCCCCTGTAGCCATCACAGTTGGCCAATCGCGACCAAAAGGGGACGTTCTCATCTAGACATTATATGGATGGAGTCATCCTACAAAGTTACAATGAAATCCCTCCATATACATGTATACGACCTGTAGACTGTTCTAAAGGTTTTCGGGTTTTGGGCACAGGCAGCCGTCACGGTTGACAGATCGCTACCAAATGGGGAAGTTCTCATCTAGACACCAAGTTACAATGAAATCCCTCTATATTAAATACAACCTGTAGACCACGCTAAAAGTTTTGGGGTTTTGGGCTTGCACAGTTGACAGATCAGAATGTGGGAAAAAAAGTAACAGGAAAAAAAGTAACAGGAAAAAAAGAAACGGAAAAAAAGAAACAGGAAAAAAAGTAACAATTATAATAATACAACAGGAAAAAAAGTAACAGTGTTTTTTCATTATTCCATTCTTCATTATAATAATTATAATAACATGACCAAAAGGGGACATTCTCATGTAGACATTATACATAGTCATCCTACCAAGTTACAATGAAATCCCTTCATAAATACACCTGTAGGCTGTGCTAAAGGTTTTCAGGTTTTAGGCTGGGGCAGTCAGAATGGTTGGATCGGACAAGTACTACAGGGCGTAGCCGTGTGCTAAAGGAAAATGTGAACAGACTAACAGACTTCCACATGCGTGATGGCAATAGCTTATTTTGACTTTGCCAAGTTAAGCTAAAAATTGCATCAAAGATTCAAAGTTCTTGTATTTCTTTTTCAACAGGTGCAATTCTATAGTGTTACAGGGAGGTAAGCAGTCAGAGAATTTCCACTGATCATGACTCACTTGTGATCCGATCGATATTCTCTCTCCACTTTTGTGATCACAGTACAGTGAAGCCCTGTTAATTGAATTACCACTTTGCCAATGACAATTATTCAATTAACAGTGGTTTTCAAATAACAGGGATATGGTAATTTTGTTATATTCTAAATATAACCTGAGCATTTCATCTATTATATTTTGTTTGTCAATCTCATGGACGTTCCTGTATACTGTGATTACCAAAACAGACAGATAATTTCAACTGGATCGTGACTGGTAGGGCTGAAACGGTTAAGGGGTTTTCTTGATTGATTAATCATGTGGATTAACCTTGATTAACTGATTAATCACTTGTCCAAATAGATATCTGAATAATTGGCATACCATTGATGATTTACAGCATGAACCCTTTACCCAACGTAACAAACAAAACTGGCTAGGCCTATATACAATGAAAGTGTCAATGACACTGCAGCTTAACTTGTCTGTGTGTTGTGTTTGATGAAAAGGATAATGTTCAATGTTTATAAAAGGATTATGAAATAAGACAAGAATTGTGATAGTTGGGAATATGTTAATTTCTGTTCCCTGTATGTTATGTATTTAATAAAAAATTATAAATTTAAAGTAATTTGTACATTTTTAAAATTACCAATGGCCCAGACTAGCTAGCTGGTGCTTAACTCAAAGTTATTAAGGGCCAAACACAAATTCTGAACCCCCCCCCCCCCCCCCCCCCCCCCAATCACTAAAATTTGCTTGCAAAACCAAAAATTAAAAGTCCTATCTGGCCCTCCATACATTTACTCTCAGCGCATGTACAGACGTCAGGAAGTGACCAGAATTGGCGTCAACGTCATTCTTTGTAGAAGAGAGTACTACATAATAATTCAGCGGGGAGAAAAGAGTGCCCACTCATGGGAGGGCCATCTCCATCTGGGCCATCGGCAAGTATAAAGATATACAAATTACTTAATATTTTTTAAATTTTTACACTGTAAACCAATGGCCCAGCCTAGCTGAATCGTAAAAAGGCAGAGGGCTTAGGACTTCAGAATTAGTAGATCAACATAGTTCCAATCCTGTAATCCAAGGTGAAAGGAAATTAAAATTATTAGGAATTACATGTAGGTCTCTCTATACAGTAATAGAGAAGACGTATCATAAAAAAGAAGCCCAGTTCATGTAATTCCGTAAACTTAGCATGAAGACTATGCTAACTGGATTAACGAGTTCCCAATTTTTAAGACTAGCCTGGTCTAAGCCTCAAAAATAAGGATGGTGTATTTGAGAATGAGGAAATATCCACCACAAACATACGCCATATACAATAAAACTCCAGCTATATGCAGGATATAATTACAGACAAAACAGCTTCACCCATAGTTACATACTTATCAAGCCAGAGGAGAGGTAAAAAATTCCCCCCTCCCCTTTCTTTTGAAGGAATCTTCAAAAAGAAAGAGGAGAGCACTCTGGAATCAGTAAAAGTGGTACAAAAAAACGATATAAATATTCATCGAACAGGCACTCAAGTATTAATTATTATTAATAAATGGTGCTTATGCTACTTCAGAAGCTAAGGCTCTAGCGACGATCCCGGTAATTAATATCACCCACTATATAACGTACACTGGAGTCGCCATATGCAAATAGGTCGAAAACTGAAGATATAATATATAATATACACATGTCCAATAGAACCACAATGAATGATCTCTGGAAAGGAAACACACTTCCGAGGTAACCCACAGGCGACCCCATTCAGATGTACAATAAATTCTAGTAACAACACTCCCCGATGTGTACTAACAGATATCTGTAACACTATAAACGTGCGAATATATGAGAGTGTAAACAAGGTGTATTCGGTTGGGTACCGACATTAATAAAAACCTGGATCTAGAAATGGAAGTAGGTATGATTAACAGGCTCGACACGGACCGCCCCCGAAATAATTCATAATTTCTAAGGTCCATAACATACAATAATGCATCTGCCTAATAATTCATTATTATGCGCGAGAGCATTGAAATTCCACATGTAATCATCTGAATACCAGTTAACTGGCTACGTAGCCTCCGAGGTACCCAAAGACTAGCAATTTATTTATGATGAATTATGCACTCGTATATGACATACAGATGAACAATCACAGGAAACCAACCAACTAAAAAGTGGATGTGCCCATGAGGTCGCCATAGAATACGACCCAGCTGCCAATCGAGAACTCATGAAATGCATGAATGTACTTAAACTCATACGAGGCCTGCGGGAAGAAAACTACGTCTTGCCCGGTAATCGCCTCTAAACACATTGGGGGTGGGGGGTTGGGTGGGGGTGGGGGTTTGGTGGGGATTCAAAGTCATATCGAACTCTCCTCACCCACATTACTTTAATCGTTCTTGTGTTAGTCATAAAATAATATAGGATCCGCAATGGATCCCTCACGTCTAACCAAATAGATCTATCATGGGGCGATTCCTCAAATAACAGAGAAAAGCCCTGGTGGAGAAAAGCCCTAAGGAGAAAAGCCCTGGTCATTTTTGCAACAAAGGAGAAAAGCCCTGGTCCATTTTTTCAAGGGGTGGAGAAAAGCCCTGGTTGAATTTTTTTTACTATTTTATCAATTTCCTTTGGTTAAAAAACAAATTCTAGAATAACTAAAGATTTTCAATTTAGGTCTCAAAAACACAGCTTATGACCCTTCATTGGAACGAGCTCATCAAGCTCATCCCAATAAGTGGTCATAAGCTGTTTTTGAGACAAAAAATGAAAATCTTTAGTTATTCTAGAATTTGTTTATTGTTGTCTGAATGGATATTTGGATAAGATCACCTTGCATCTCTCTCTCTCCCTCTCTCTCCCTGTATGTCCCTCCCTCTCTCTCCTTCCTCTCTCTCTCTGTCTCCTTTTCCCTCTCTCCATGAGAGTGAGGGAGGGAGAGAGAAAGAGGGAAACAGAGATAGGGATAAGTATTCTAGTATGGAACTAAGTTAATCCCGCTCTCTCTCTCCCTCACTCTCTCTCTAAAATGGAAGTAACTTTTTGTGACACATAGAAATTTGAACATTTAACATTTTATTTTTAATATTATTCATCCAAGCCACAGTTCCATTTTGTCTGTTGTTTTGTTAAGAATCTACTTGTAAATATTTCCTATTTAATACAAAGCATCAGAAGAATAAATTGCCTCCTATCTGTTTAAATTACCTTGCAGTACTGTCAATATTTGCAAAACAATTACCAAATATAATTGTTGTAAACACAGCTCATTGTGTTTAGAAATTCAAAAATATTATCAAAACATCCTTCTGCTGTTCACTTGTCTCAGAATACCACCTGTCCATGTTTGTAAATTAATTAATGTTTATTGTTGTAAACATATGAGCCAAGCCAATGTCTATTGCAGCTTTTACCTGAATTAAAATAAAAGTGAATGAAAATTTAAAAAATAAAAATTACACAAAGAATGAAAAAACAAGACATAAAAGGTGATTACTGTACAAAAAAACAGGCAAAACAGTGAAAAAAGAAAAAAAAAAACGAATAAAATATGTGATTTCATTAATAAAAAAATTACAGAAAAAAATTGAACCATGGCTTTTCTCCACTCCATGCAAATATGGACCAGGGCTTTCCTCCTCAGATGCAATTTCAGGGCTTTTCTCCATCAGGGCTTTTTTTCCGTTCACCGATTCCTCTGGTAGCAAATCTGCCCAAATACTCACTTGTTCAGCGTCCACTCCAATTGCAACAGGCGACCTTTCCGAGAGAGCAAGTCTGCTAGTACATTCAGACGACCCGGTATATGACGGATAGAAAGTTGAACATGATGATTCATGACATACAGGAAAATCTTCTCCATTAGTTGGCACAACGGAAATGAATGGGTGCTGCCCTGGTTCCCGATGTATGCTTCTACTGTCGAGTTGTCCGACAAATTTGAACATGGACGTCCATTATTATGTGAATCCAACATTGTAGCGCCAGCCATATTGACATCATCTCTTGATGTTTATGTGTTTCTCCTGGAACCGAGAGTCCCAAAGATCCTGACACTTCAAGTCTGCGGGACTTAGGGTCACGCCCCAGCCCATCTGACTAGCATCCGTCATAATCATGAAAGCCAGATCCGGCAGTTGCAGCGGAACTCCCGGAGTTAACCACTGAATATCAACCCAAATCTGAACCCTTGTTTTAGTAGGTCCGTTAAAATAATACTGGCTCAAGCGAAAGTGTCTTTACACTCCAGTTCAGAGTAAAGAATATCTGGAGGGGAAGTGCGTGCAGACGGACCATCAGAATGAGATTCACAGCCACTCCGCACAGCTCCAACAGTTGCAGCATGAATTTCCTCACTATTAATTCATCTGAGTGTAGACAAAAGTGAGCATAACAGCTGACTAATTTTGCTCTGGGTAACCCCAGACGAACCAGATTGTTGTGAGTCTCAAAGCTCATTCCCAAGTGAATAGACGACTTGTACGGAGCTAGATCCGAATTTTTCTCATTTACCATGAAACTGAGATGTCAGAGTAATAGAAGCAGACTCAGAACATCGTTCTGAAGAATAATTCTGTTGCCGTATCCCTGTAGAAGGTCGTCCAAGTAAGCCGACGTTACCACAGACGAATGAGCTCGAATGTATGACATTACCGAGTTCATTGTTCGAGATAATGCCCATGGGGGCAGATTCAGACCAAAGCATATTGCTCTGATCTGATACACCTTCCCTTGTACGGCGAACTGAAGATACTTTTAGAATGCCGGATGTACCAGGATATGAAAGTACGCATCCTTAAATCTATGCCTGCCGCATAGTCGATCACTCGAACACTCAATTTTACCGACCGAATGGACTCCATAAATAAATTTTTGGAGCCATGATAAGCTTGTTATCCAGCTTAAGTCTATTACCGGTCAGAACGAGCCATCTGGCTTTGTTATGAGGAACAGGTGACTGTAAAAATCTTGAGAATCCGGATTCTCGACAACCTGTATTGCTTCCTTTGATAAGAGAGCTTATACCTCCGGTAGGAGAAACTTTCTTATGCAAGAATTTGATGGAAGATTTGTCCAACACAGACAGCTTGTTAGTTGGGATTTTGCTCGGAATGATAGCCGTAAGCCATCGGAGACTACACTTCTCACCCGACGATTTTTTGTGATTGTTATCCAGTTTTTTGCGGAGCTTGATAACCTTCTGCCAACTGGCCCGCAATAGAGATCTAAACCATCACCTTTATGACCTGCGAGGTTTACGGGAGGAGGAACCCCGTCCTCCCTGCGAAAAACCTAAAGACTAAAAAGAGCATCCCAAGTGGAGGGCGGACATATACTCCGGCTTGTGCAAGTTTCTCAAAACAAAATCTGACCCCCGACATTGCTAGATTAGAGAGGGGAGACCAGGCTGAGTACAAGAACTTGCTGACTTCCTCCCTATTTCCTCTCTATTTCCATCATCGCTGGGTGAGCTATTCATATTATAGTGCTCGCTCTACCCACATCATCTTCTTATGACCGCAACGGTCTTACCCAGTGTCACAGCACCCACGGATGGAGTACCACTTCACCGGTCAAGCTAGCTGCTTGCAAGAGATCAAAACCTTTAACAAAAGGCCCTAACTCTTGCAATAATGAGCACTGTAGCTAGCTCTATATGCTCCATGGAGCAAAACAACGGTAGCACACTTAGATTGGTGTCAGAATATCATCTGAAATAGAAACTGACAAAATGAATTAAAACGCAGTAGAGGCCTGATCCTCAGAACCTCACTAGCAGTCACTGCCAACAACGTACCACGTCACCCGCCTCCAACATCAGTTATCCCAGTGAACACAAGAATGACAAGAGTCTGCAGGAATGTATCAACTAAAGTCGATATCAGTCCTCCAAACTCCACAACAATATATAATTATAACTGAGATACATATATAATAGCAATCATAATTAAATTCAAAATATTTTTTGTAAACAGAAATTTTTGGAAAAAATGCCCAAGTTGCCAAAGGGAACATTAAAAGCCCAAGGGCATCCCAATATAGCCTAAGTGTGGACAAAATCCAAATTTTTTGAGCTACACTACCGGAATAACAATCCATGTATCCTACAGTATACTACAGTAACAGAATATAAAAAAAAACTACCTATAAAAAAACTACCTATATATGAGGATGTTGACGATGTAAACAACGGCAATGTAAACAAGGCATCAAGCACACAAAAAGGCCCAAAGTCAGAACCAATTGAAATGCTATCAGATGCAAAGCTAGATCTCCATACAAAGAAAAAATGATACATCGGATAGAAGATGCAAGACTAAACGAACTAACACCCCTAGGGTGAGGACATAACTCCAGGGAAAAACAGAATAATATTCTGTAATATATGTTAAACTTCCAAGAAATTTAATAAAAAATTTCAATAAAAAATAGCCAAAAAGCTTAAGAGTTTAACAGGAAGGGTTCATGGAAGGATAGAGAAGGAATACTTAACAAACAGTGGAACAATCATTATCAAAAATGATGACGTCAGGCATATGTCCCAAAATTGGGAAACATAAAATAATATTATAAATATTCTGAACGTCCAAAACCACCATTGAACACTTCCTTCATCATATAACAGCCTTGTATCCACCAATTCTTGCATTGATTTGTGTCTGGCATCCTCAAATGAAAGTGTCAATGACACTGTACCTTAACTGGTGTGTTGTGTTTGATGAAAATCTAAATTTTATAGTAAATTTCCTTTCTTATTATACCTACCACAATTGTTTACTACAGGCTTGCACTACAGTGGAAGTCCCTAACTCGGATAAAATACTCTCTATTTTTGTCTTTCCCAAGCAATTTGCGAAAGAAAAGTGGTGCAAAAGCACCAAGAAAAAATAAGACAAAACTGGGTCGAGTGCAACCGGCGCAGACCCACTACGGGACGCTCTCTCCCAAGTACAACTCCATGACTTCCGTTGCCAGTGCGCATATACCGTCGCTAAAGACTCATTCTTTTTGAATCCGTCAACGTTAGAGTTATGTGATCAGCGGGGAGGAAAGATTCTTTACCCGTAAAGAAGACGGGAGGGCCTCCATGTAAACAATTGTGGTAGGTATAAGAAAGGAAATTTACTATAAAATTTAGATTTATCAACCTACTCACAATTGTTTACTACAGGCTGAATAGACAATAGGCTGGAGGGAATCGCATAACCAACCCACACATAACCCCAGTGCACTGGAACCGTGAAGCAGAAGGAAGAGGTCCCGAGGCTTATCAACCATAACGTCGCAATCATTGGTAAAGGACAATGAAAGGAGACATATGGGCCAGTGTGACACACAGACAGAAAAGGGCAGTAACAGCACAAGGCTGAAACTGACCCTCAAGAAGCCTAATGGCTAGGGCAGACAACAGCCTGAGCAGAAGAAAGAGGACCCAAGGCAAAAAGGTCCTCTGACTGCTCCGGCAACTGGCGCAGATAAAAGGTGGAGAAAGTAGAGGCATTTCTCCAGTAGGCTGCCTGCATAACATCCGACAACTTGACGGAGTTAGAATAAGCCCAAGAGGCGGACAATGCTCGCACCTCGTGGGCAGAAATACGATTGGTAATACAATCGCCAGCTGCTAAACGACCGTAAGCCGTACGAATAGCAAGACAAATCCATCGAGAAATGGATTGAGGAGAGATCTTCTGTCGACCCGGAATAAGAGACAGAAAAAAACGTTTCCTGCCTTTCCGTATGAAACGTATCCGATCAAGATAAATGCGAACAGCACGGACCGGACAGAGCAAAGGGCGATTACCCTCAACAGAAGGAAGAGCCCTGATACAGATAGGAGTAGTATCTGGTAACTGATTCTTGGCCAAAAAAGAGCAATCAGTGGTAAAAGTAACACTGTTGGGAGAGCTCCTAAAAAAGGCTGGGTCAACCGAGAGGGTGTGAAGCTCACTAACCCGTCTGGCCGAAGCAAACGCCATCAGAAATGCCGTCTTATATGTGAGAAAATGCATATCCACCTGGGATAAAGGTTCGAACGGTGCCCCCCCCCCCCCCCCCCCCCCCCCAGCAAAGCAGCACCCACAAAAGATTCCATCGTTGGGTAAGCTGCAAGTCCGAGGCCTTTTCAAAGAAAAGTGCCGAACAAGCTTGGAGAGGTAAGGATTAGTGCCGATACGACGCTTCCCCACATAGGAAAAAGTCTCTGAAAGCATGGACCTGTAACCCTTGATGGTAACAGGCTGGAGACCCCGAGAATCAAACAGATATACCAGAAACTCCGCAATCTGTGAAATCGAAGGATTTGCATAATCAACAGAGGGATCAGTACACCATCAACAGAAGACCTTCCATTTAACTGCGTAAGCTAAACCAGTGGAGTGCCTCCTTGAAGAAGAAATGCACTCCACTGCTCGTCTCGAAAAGCCTCTACGGAGGAGACAGGACCTGACAAAAGATATGTGTGAAGGCACAATGAAGTCGGGTCGACGTGAAACCTCCTCAGGCAACCTTGACAAAGAAGGTCGCGCCGTAGTGGGAGACATGCCGGAACCACCGCCATCAGCGAGCGGAGCTGATTGATCCACACCCGCTGAGGCGACAGGGGAGCGATCAGAATGATTCGACAACTGCAGTTCGAATTTTGGCTAGTACCTGAGGCAGAAGCGGAACCGGTGGGAAGGCGTAGCCGACTAGACCGTTCCAATCGAGTGACAGAGCATCCAAGGCAAAAACCAGAGGATCTGGACACGAGGACACGAAAGTGTCCACCTGATGGTTCCAATGAGTCGCAAAGAGATCGATGTGAGGACATCCCCAGAGATCGCAAAGCGACTGGAACACTGCTCTGTGGAGCATCCACTCGATGGAAATAACCCTGCCCTGTCGGGACAGGGAGTCGGCTAGGACGTTCAGACGACCGGGAATGTGACGAACAACCACTCCGGCGTGAACATCCTGAGCGAGCAGTAGAAGATCCCGAGCCAATTCGTACATCGGAACCGAGTGCGTGCCGCCCTGGTTCCGAATGTAAGCAACCACTGTCGAATTGTCGGACAGCAGAAGGACCTGGCGATTCGACAGGTGAGGGATCCACTGCCTGAAACTCAGAAGAAGAGCGAGAAGCTCCTTCTGGTTGATGTGTCTAGCTGCTTGATCCTGGTCCCACATCCCGTGTAGGGAAAGATCGAGAGGATCCAACGTCGCACCCCATCCGAGATTGCTGGCATCTGCCGTCAGAACGCGATCAGACGTGGGTAAGTCCAATTTAACACCCTGCGTAATCCACTGAACATCTGTCCAGGGAAGAAGGTGAGGATAAAGAGATTCCGGAAACGGAAGCACCAGATCCAGAGAATCTACATTCGGTCTCCAACGACTGAGCAGAAAGTGTTGGAGAGGTCTGACACGCAGCCGACCTAAAAGAGCGATCAGCCGGAGAAAACTCCGAGCGGTCACGGACGTGGACTGGGACAGAGTCAGAGCAAAAGCTGAGAGAATCACAGCCTTGGCCTGGGGAACCACTACCAAATTGAATTGGGTTTGGAAAGCCATCCCCAGATGACAAAACGACTGAGAAGGGACCAGGTCCGACTTCTCCTCGTTGACTCTGAATCCTAGCGACGTGAGCAAGCTCAACAGAGTGGCAACATCCGACTCCAGTAAGGCAGCATTGGAATGCCTCTGGAGGACATCGCCCAGATATGCCGAAGTAGTCACCCTGGACTGTGTGCGATGGAACGCTATCACATGCGACATCAGTCTGGTGAAGGCCCAAGGAGCCAGGTTGAGGCCATAAGGCATGGCCTTGAACTGGTAAACTCGCCCCAGAAAAGTGAACCTGAGATACTTCCGTGATGCCCGATGCATCGGAACGTGGAAGTAAGCGTCTCGCAGGTCGATGCTGGCAGCGAAATCTCCCTGGTGAATTGATTGGCGGACCGACCTGAAAGTCTCCATGCTGAACTTGGGAGCAATGATAGACTGGTTCAGGATACTCAGATCGATAACCGGTCGGAGACGGCCGTCCTTCTTCGGCACCAAGAACAGGCGGGAATAGAAACCCACTGACTGAATGTTCTTGACGACCTCGATCGCCCCCTTTGCCAGGAGATTGCCAATCTCCGTGGACAAAAGTTCCCAACGTAAAACGTCTGAAGGAACTGTGGTTGGAAGAGGCACCCTTGACAGAGTGGGGTGCCGTCAGAAGGATATTCGCAGCCCGGGCCGAACAACATCTAACACCCACGGATCGGATGTGATGGTGGCCCAATGGTCTGCGAACTCTGCTATCCTTCCTCCAACCTGGGACGAGTCGAGGTGAGGGCCTTCATTTTGAGCCCCGATGAGGCCCGCGAGAGGAGAAACCACCTCCTCTACTAAATGAAGAATCCTGAGACTTCCCTCGATTCTGCCGACCTTTACCCTTACCCCTTGAGTAAGAAGTAGAGGTGGCGGCAGAAGGACCAGCCTTTTGCTTCACAGAGGAAGCAGAAGGGTACTTGTAGGCTTGGAATGGCCCTTGCCTCCCCTAGAAGGCTGATCAAGCTGACGAAACAGCAGCTGATCTTTGGAATGACGTAGGACGTCATCCCGGACCGTCGACACGGAACCATGGAAAAGTTGCGGACCTGCCAAAGAAGCAGATCGAAGAGCAGCACGCTGCTCCTCGGGAAGGGATCGTCCTGTGTCCAGCACAGCGTCCCTTCGAACTAATTCCAGATTAGCCGTGTTACAGGCATGCGTGTGAGTAAGATGCATAAGCGCCTTGGACAGCACACGCAAAGGAGCCTGTACCTCGTCAAACTTATCTGGAGGCAGATAAGCAGCCAAAGCTGAGACGACGTGATCTGAGAGAGAAAGCATGCCAAGCATCTCTCTAGATAAACCCAACGTGGACTCCAGAGTCATCATTGGAATGACGGCAGACTTGGGCTTGGAAAGCCTGAGGGAAGTGGAGTCCTGATCCAGAACCGTCAAAGTCTGGCAGACCGACGGATTGGCGGAATCATAGGAACGATAACGCACAGGAGGCAAAAAGGTGTCAACCCTGGTGAAGAATGGAGTCTTCAGAGCCTTGGAACTCAGCTTGGAGTCCAATGCTGAAAAAGCTTCAACCACCTGTACCGACTGGCACGGTCAAAGGCGCCCAGAAGCAGGTTGCTCCATAGGCTGTAGGCACGCGACCAAATGATCGCGGCCTGGCTGACACTGTCGGCTGGTTAGCAGGTTTGAGATCAGGCAGAAACCCAAACACAAAGTCAAGAGCTGCCCCCAAGTCCGAAGACTGCTGGCCCTCGACATCAAGCATGTCGGACTCCTCCCCAGAGTCGGAAGACACATAGCCCATCGTGGGCAAACCAGCCGACGCCTCCCATGGTGTCGGGACACCAGGGGGATCAGAAACTGGCCTGTTTCCAATCCCGGGAGGCAGCGCCATAGGAGGCGCCTGGAAACGACTCGCTGCCTCGCTGGAACCAACAGGAAGGCTCTTTGACAGAACCTGAGTGAGTAAGGAGAGGCCTCCCTAAGCTCACTGTCCGAACTGGCCGGTTCGACAGGGGAGTGAACCGGCAAAGTGGCTTCACCTCTGACCCTCTTAACCAGCGAAGGGTCACGATCCTCCAAAACACCCGACGCGGGACGACGGGCGGCAGCCGAAACATCTGAAGGCAGACGTGTATAGGGTATGAGGCACCCTGAGGATCAATATAGCGAGAAATCATAAGAGTCACCGCGGACCTCTGCAGGGCAGAAGGTCCAGGCTGCACAAAAGGCGTTGGTCTCCCAAAACTGAATGTGTGGCCAGAATGAGTGGACGGAAACGCCACGGAGTTCATAGTGTCTCCACTAAGAACATCTGAATCCAAAGACACAACTGTGGTGCTCGACGGCATAGAGACCACAGTGGTGGGTTCGGTCGGCAGCCCCTTCCAACTTCGCCGAGTTGAAGTCAGGGAAGGCTGAGGCCGATATCCCACGTCTACAGAACCAGACATTCCTGCAGTCCCCTGCAGCGAAAAGCCGAGGCTGGCTGAAACTAACGACGAAGCAGACAGACCAGCAGTAGTAGTAGATACGTCGGGAGTCATTGAGACTGGTGGAATAGTGGAGAGAGCACCCCTGCTCGGCTCCGAAGGAGGAGTCACAACCCTAGTGACAGCCTCAGATGTCGACTGGAGGGGGACCGTAGTCCCGGAACCAGGCACCTCTTCCCCAGAACACTCAACGGCTCCTGCAGTATCCACTACAGGAAAAGACTGCACATCCCCCACGGAGGAGGAATAACTGTCACAAGACAAAGTCGGCTCGGGAGCCCCCGAACGACCACGTTCTCCTTTCCAGCGGGAGCGCGAGGCACGGCCACGAGACCGAACAACACGGTTAACAGACGCCCAGAAAGTGGATGACCATGATCCACAGACACCACATGGCCGCTCGGCCGAACACCCATTACAGGAGGAACAAGAAGAAAGTGAATCGTCCACATGCTTTGGCAGCAGACATTGCCCACAAGGAATTGTCCTGGGCATGATAGAGGTGAGAGGAGCAAAGAAGGTGAAATCAGAAAACAGAAGAACACCCCCAAAGAAGAGAGAAAGGTGACAGAAATTAAGACCCCAGACAGTCGACCGGAAACCACACAACAGGATGACTACTCTCAAAAGAGAGAAGAAAAACTGTAGCAGCAGTACCCCGCTGACACCCAACTCTAACACAATTAGAAAAATTAGCAAATTAAGCATTGACAATAATTGTGAAAAATAATTTAAGTCCGAACCGCATGGCACACGAAATTCGCGCGCGACTAGAGAGAGAACATATAAAATACATTATGGATATATAATATGTAAGAGAATATAATAAAAACTGTTCCTGAGAATACAAAGGATACTCTGATACACAATGAATCAGGAAACATCAATCAACGAGCTGGATAAACACTGATAAGCATGCAGAACATCTCGACACAAGGCAGATGACAAAAAGAATGAGTCTTTAGCGACAGTTTATGCGCACTGGCAACGGAAGTCATGGAGTTGTACTTGGGAGAGAGCGTCCCGTACTGGGTCTGCGCCGGTTGCACTCGACCCAGTTTTGGCTTATTTTTTCTTGGTGCTTTTGCACCACTTTTCTTTCCCAAATTGCTTGGGAAAGAGAGTATTTTATCCGAGTTAGGGACTTCCACTGTAGTGCAAGCCTGTAGTAAACAATTGTGAGTAGGTTGATCAGAAAGGATAATGTTCAATGTTTATGAAAGGATTATGAAATAAGACAAGAATTGTGATAATGAGGAATATGTTCATTTCTGTTCCCTGTATGCTATGTTTTTGCTAAAAATAATATGAGGTGTACACTGTACTAAAGAGCTGAGGGGTGTGTTAATATGACCTCACAGTTAATGTATGTGGCCCTCACAGTTAAAGTATATCAACGAAAGTTACCAAGTGAAATTATTCCAAAACGAGTCATCCTATCAAGGTACATTGAAATCCCTTCATAAATATGCCCTGTAGACTGTGCTAAAGGTTTTCGGGCTTCGAGACCCTGTAGCTGTCAGTTTCCCAATTGCGCCCAAAGGGGACGTTCTCATCTAGACATTATATGAAGTCAACCTACCATGTTACAATGAAATCCCTTCTTAAATATGACCTGAAGACTGTGCTAAAGGTTTTCAGGCTTTAGGCTCGGGCAGCCATCATGGTTGAATGATCGCAACCAAAAGAGGACATTCTCATCTGGACATCATCTGGAGTGATCCTGCGAAGTTACAATGAAATCCCTTCATAAATATGACCTGTAGACTGTGCTCAAGATTTTTGGGCTTCGGGCACCTGTAGCCATCACAGTTGACCAGCCACAACCAAAAGGGGATGTCATCATTTAGGCATTATATGGAGTCAACCTAGCAAGTTACAATGAAATCTTTCCATAAGTACGACCTACAGACATGCTAAAGGTTTTTGGGCTTGGGCAGCCATCAAGGCTGTATGATCGCGACCAAAAGGGGACGTTCTCATCTAGACATTATTTGGAGTCATTCTACCAAGCCACAATGAAATCCCTTCATAATTATGACCTGTAGACTGTTCTAAAGGTTTTCGGGCTTCGGGCCCTGTAGCTGTCACAGTTGCCCAATCGTGCCCAAAAGTTGACCAATCATGACCAAAAGGGGATGTCATCATCTAGGCATTATGTGGAGTCAACCTAACAAGTTGCACTGAAATCCTTCCATAAATACGACCTATAGACTATGCTAAAGGTCTTTGGGCTCGGGCAGCCATAAAGGCTGAATGATCGCGACCAAAAGGGGATGTTCTCATCTAGACATTATTTGGAGTCATCTCATCTAGACATTATTTGGAGTCATCCTATCAAGCTACAATGAAATTCCTTCATAATTATGACCTGTAGACTGTTCTAAAGGTTTTCAGGCTTTGGGCCCCTGTAGCCCTCACAGCTGCCCAATCGTGTCCAAAAGGGGACGCTCTCATCTAGACATTATATGAAGTTAACCTACCAAGTTACAATGAAATCCCTTCATAAATATGACCTGTAGACTGTGCTAAAGGTTTTCGGGCTTCAGACTCGGGCAGCCATCATGGCTGAATGATCGCAACCAAAGGGGGCAATCTCATCTGGGCATCGTCTGGAGTGATCCTACGAAGTTACAATGAAATCCCTTCATAAATATGACCTGTAGACTGTGCTCAAGGTTTTCAGGCTTCGGGCACTTGTAGCCATTACATCTGACCAATCATGACCAAAAGGAGATGTCATCATCTAGGCATTATATGGAGTCAACCTAACAGGTTACAATGAAATCCTTCCATAAATATGACCTTTTGCCTATGCTAAAGGTTTTTGGGCTCGGGCACCCATCAAGGCTGAATGATCACGATCAAAATAGGACGTTCTCATCCTGACATTATTTGGAGTCATCCTACCAAGTTACAATGAAATCCCTTCATAAATATGACCTGTAGACTGTGCTATAGGTTTTCAGGCTTTGGGTCCCTTTAGCCATCACAGTTGCCCAATCATGTCCAAAAGGGGACGTTCTCATCTAGACATTATATGAAGTCAACCTACCAAGTTACAATAAAATCCCTTCATAAATATGACCTGTAGACTGTGCTAAAGGTTTTCGAGCTTCGGGCTCGGGCAGCCATCATGGTTGAATGATCGCAACCAAAGGGGACAATCTTATTTGGGCATCATCTGGAGTGATCCTACGAAGTTACAATGAAATCCCTTCATAAATATGACCTGTAGACTGAGCTCAAGGTTTTTGGGCTTCGGGCACTTGTAGCCATCACAGCTGACCAATCATGATTAAAAGGGGATGCCATCATCTAGGCATTATATGGAGTCAACATAACAGGTTACAATGAAATCCTTCTATAAATATGACCTTTTGCCTATGCTAAAGGTTTTGGGGCTCGGGCACCCATCAAGGCTGAATGATCGCGATCAAAATGGGATGTTCTCATCTAGACATTATTTGGAGTCATCCTACCAAGTTACAATGAAATCCCTTCATAAATATGACCTGTAGACTGTGCTAACGGTTTTCGGGCTTTGGGCCCCTGTAGCCGTCACAGTTGCCCAATCATGTACAAAAGGGGACTTTCTCATCTAGACATTATATGAAGTCAACCCACCAAGTTACAATGAAATTCCTTCATAAATATGACCTGTAGACTGTGCTAAAGGTATTCAGACTTTGGGCTCGGGCAGCCATAATGGTTAAATGATCGCAACCAAAAGGGGCCATTCTCATCTGGGCATCATCTGGAGTGATCCTACAAAGTTACAATAAAATCCCTTCATAAATATGAGCTGTAGACTGTGCTAAAGGTTTTTGGTTTTGGGCTCGAGCAGTCGTCACGGTTGGCAGATTATGCCCAAATGGGGAAATTCTCATCTAGACATCATAAGGAGTCATCCTACCAAGTTACAATGAAATCCCTCCATATTAAACATGACCTGCAGACTGTGCTAAAAGTTTTGGGTTTCGGGCTTGGGCAGCCATCACAGTTGATAGATCATGCCCAAAAGGGGACGTTCTCATCTAGGCATTATACAGAGGCATCCTACCAAGTTACAATGAAATCCCTTCATAAATACGACCTGTAGACTGCTAATGGTTTTCGGGTTTTGGGCTCGGGCAGCCATACCGGTGGCCCGATCGTGACCAAAAGGGGACATTCTCATCTAGACATGACCCCAAACCAGCATATGAAATTTCGTGACGATCAGACAAGAACTGCGGGGTGTAGCCTGTGCTAAAGGAAAATGTGAACAGACTCACAGACTTCCGCACGCGTGATGGCAATGGCTTATCTTGACAATGTCAAGTTAAAGGTACAGTCCCATATAGGCCCCGGATCACCCCGGACCAGTCCGGGATGATCCGGGGCCTGATCCTTGACGACGCCGTAGTGGTCCTGGATAGTCCGGGGTCGTCCTTGGCCATCCGGGGTGGTCCTTGGGTATCCGGCATGTCGTCCCGGATATTTTTGACTGTCAAAAACCTCCGGGACAAAGATTTAATCCGGGGTGGTCCTTGACCATCCTGAATCATCCTGGACTCCGCCGTGTTGGCAACGGGGTCGTCCTGGACGATCCGTAACTTGAACGGGATGAGCTGGCGTGAACCGTATCGAAACGAGATAGTCCGGGACAATAAATGACATGCAGGATCACGCCGGATCATCCCGTTCAAGTTACGGACCGTCCAGGACAACCCCGTTGCCAACACGGTGGAGTCCAGGATGATCCGGGATGGTCTGGGATGATCCGGGTCCTGTCCGTAGTGATCCCTACTCATCCCTAACTCTGCCGGGTCGATCCGTGACTCCTCCTGGATGGTCCTGGACTGTCCGGGTTGCTCCGTATCGACACCGACTTGTTGGGTTTTTATAACGCATTGTGGGCAACAATACGCATCCGGGGCGGAAAAGTATCGCCGGATCATCCCGGACCACAGTTACGGCAATCCGGGATAATCCTGGGCTATAGATCTGGGACTAGCCTATATGGGACTGTAGCTTAAGCTAAAAAGGAGATTTAAAAGCACAAAAGTCATTTCATTGTTGATGACTTTAGGGCCAAACAAAGAATGATGTTGCCACCAATTCTGGTCACTTCTGGACATCTGCGCATGTGCAGAGAATAAATGTATGGAGGGCCAGATAGGACTTTTAATTTTCGGTTTTGCAAGCAAATTTTGGAGATTGGGGGTTCAAAATTTGTGTTTGGCCCTTAATAACTTTGAGTTAAGCACCAGCTAGCTAGTCTGGGCCATTGGTTTACAGTGTAAAAATATAATATGAGGTGTAGACTGTACTAAAGAACTGATGGGTAGGTTAATGTGGCCCTCACAGTTAATGTATGTGGACCTCATAGTTAACGTATGTCAACAAAAGTTACCAAGTTACAGTGAAATTATTCCAAAACGAGTCATCCTATCAAGTTAAAATGAAATCCCTTCATAAATATGGCCTGTAGACTGTGCTAAAGGTTTTCGGGCCTCAGGCCTGTGTAGCCATCACGGTTGACCAATTGCAACTAAAAGGGGAGGTTCTCATCTCGACATTATACTGAGTCATTCTACCAAGTTACAATGAAATCTCTTCACAAATACGACCTGCAGTCTGTACTAAAGTTTTTTGGGTTTTGGGCTCAGGCAGCCATCATGGTTGAATGATCGCGACCAAAAGGGGACGTTCTCATCTGGGCATCATCTGAAGTGATCCGACGATGTTACAATGAAATCCCTTCATAAATATGCCCTGTAGACTGTGCCGAAGGTTTTCAGGGTTCAGGCCCCTGCAGCTGTCACAGTTGACAATCATGACCAAAAGGGGATTCATCATCTAGGCATTATATGGAGTTAACCTAACAAGTTACAATGAAATCCTTCCATAAATACGACCTATAGACTATGCTAAAGGTTTTCGGGTTTTAGGCTCGCGCAGCCAACACGGCTGAATGATAGCGACCAAAACGGGACATACTCATCTAGACATCATATGGAGTCACCCTACCAAGTTACAATGAAATCCCTCCATATTTAATATGACCTGCAGTTTTTGCTAAAAGTTTTGGGGTTTCGGGCTTTGGGTCCCTGTAGCTGTTAAAGTTGACCAATCGCGTCCATAAGGGGACATTCTCATCAAGACATTATATGAAGTCAACCTACCAAGTTACAATAAAATCCCTCCATAAATATGACCTGTAGACTCTGGTAAAGGTTTTCGGGTTTTGGGCTCGGGCAGTCGTCACGGTTGACGGATCGCAACCAAATGGGTAAGTTCTCATCAAGACATCATACGGAGTCATCCTACCAAGTTACAATGAAATCCCTCCATATTTAATATGACCTGCAGACTGTGCTAAAAGTTTTTGGGTTTCGGGCTTGGGCAGCCATCACGGTTGACAGATCATAACCAAAAGAGGATGTTCTCATCTAGACATTATACAGAGGCATCCTACCAAATTACAAAGAAATCCCTTCATAAAGAACACCTGTAGTCTGTGCTAATGGTTTTAGGGTTTTGGTTTCGGGCAGCCATAACACAGGACCGATCACGACCAAAAGGGGACGTTCTTATCTAGACATGACCCCGAACCTGCATATGAAATTTCATGATGATCCGACAAGAACTACGGGGTGTAGCCTGTGCTAAAGGAAAATTCTCACAGACTCACAGACTTCTGCTTGCGTGATGGCAATAGCTTATCTTGACTTTGTCAAGCTAAGCTAAAAATCTCCATTCAAATTTATTATGTTTTCAATTTTTGTCTCAAAAACATAGCTTATGACCCCTCATTGGAACACGCTCAGTGGGCTCGTTCCAATGAGGGGTCATAACTGATGTTTTTGAGACACAAATTGAAACTTTTTAGTAAATCATGAATTTATTTTGCTACTAAACAATGGGTAAAGGGTTAAAAATGACCATTTCCAGCCACTGATAAGTATGATGATCATGCAAGTAAACAAGTATGTCAGCAAGTAACTCGCATGCTTTACTCTGTCTCATATAATTGATGTGTGTCAGTGTGACAAAGTTTGCCTGTTTTGGAGTAAGTGTGTTCCTTTGTTGACCCATGTAATACTGTTGTTCAAAAGTAACGGTTAATCAAACAATTACTTTTTGGATTGATCAAGATGCTGATCATTGATTAATCAGTAAACCATTTCGGCTCTAGTGACTGGGTCGCAATTCAAATCAAATTTTCTGCCCGCTTTCGTTTTTTAACACTGTGCAAAACTAAACTTCTTTGATTTGGAGACAATCAACTGGTTGAGTGCTGGAAGCCCATATTCAGGATTTGCCAAATCAGGCTCCATTCTTAAGTGCAGGTACTACAACTTAAAGGTTTCACATTCTGTGGATGTGGTTCACACTATCTTTGAAGTGAATTTATGTCATATGTATGGATTTGCCTAGTTACAATTTAGTGCCTGCACTCTCCCAGAATTTTGTAACAAAGCAAAGACATGTTAACAAATTATCGCAACCAAGAAAGATTTAGCATTCTATCAGTTAAAAGACCTGTGGGCTCATTAAGCTCCTTCCTAGTAGGGGTCAAAAACAATGTTTTGAAGAAAAAAGAAACTTTTTTGAGTTATTCAAGAAATTGCTTTGCAAGCATCTTCTTCTAGTCAAGTTAGAGATGAGTTAATGAAAATAACATAAATAAAATTTGTAAGTTACAACCTATTTGGTCTCACCTGGATGTTTTACTTCTAGACCATTCTTCATTCAACAAGTCAGCAGTTTCATCAATAAGTTCTGGATGCTGATGTAATATCAAAAAATCTAACTTGTCCATTTATTTTGACAATCATTTACTTGTTCATGTACTCTGGCTCACCCATCTCATCTGTAATTTAGAAAGAAGCAGCCTTTAGAATCATAGAATCATAGGTACTTTTCTGAATGACAGCATTCAAGCAAAACAAGAAATACACTCATGAAATTTTATCATGTGGGATTAATTTATGAGCAATTAGGAGAGCAGGCGTGCAGCATGCCTACTACATGCACAGAAAAAATTGAGGAGGGCAATTTTTTGCACCCCTTGATTTTCTGGAATGCCAGACCTGTTTGGGACTGCCTTTAAAATCTATTATCCTTTCGTCCCCTTAGTTCCAATGAGTTCTCTGTGCCAATTGAGAGAGCACTGATGACATACAGTGATATAATACACTTATTAGAAGGTTCTTTGTGGGCATGTGGGCACTGATAATGTGCAGTGATGTGAATATGCTATTGGAAAGGGTGGAGAGGGCAATGATGATATACAGTGATGTTATCCACTGTTGGAAAGAGGCCATGCAATGATTAAGTAATAAACTTCTGAAAAGAGCAGAGGGCAGTGATGATATACAGAGATGTAATACTGTATACACTGTTGGAAAGGGCTGAGAGAGCACTGATGATGCATGATGATACATCTATATGGTGAGGTAATAGGGCTGCACGATATTCAAAACCGAATACTGGTATCGGTTCAAAAAAATATCATGGTATACCTGTATATCGAAAACTGTCCAGATATATGAACATTAGTACCACATTAATCAAAACTTGAGGCATCACAGTCGGAACGAATTAGCATGCCTTGATGATGCGGTTCGAAAAACATTAAAAAAATTTATTATTTTAAAAATGAGTTTATCAGATTTTCCCCCAAAATTTGTACAAAACAATATCATGTGACCCCTCATTGGAATGAGCTCGTTCCAATGAGGGGTCATATGATATAGTTTTGTTGAAATTTTTGAAAATTATTTTTTCAACTGCTTAAATTGTTTATTACGTGAGCACATGCAGATGATTCCTTGGGTAAAGGAATAATATTATTCATTCGGGGCTACAGTTAAAAAACTCAAGACATCTTGAAAATTAAATTGTGGGGAAATAAATAATGATGATAAACCGATATTTTTGTAATTACACCGGTATTCAATTGATAATGGTTTGAATATTGAATACCGGTATATATCGGTTTATTGATATACCGTGCAGCCCTATGAGGTAATACACTGTTTGCAAGGGCTCAGAAAGCACTGACGATACACAATGATGTAATCATACCAGAAAATAAGTGGTCAGACAAGGACAATGCCAGGTACAAAAAGGCCAATGTCTGACTGAGGTTTAAAATCATTAGTCAAAATGTCTGATGCCAAAATTATCAATGAAGTTCAGTGATCAGAACATCATGCATGCTGGAAATCATGTACGTAAATAGCAAGCCTAAAATGAATGATTATTGTGATTTCTGGTCCCGGCAAGTTGGGAAGTGTGAAGAAAGTCACTGAACAGCTCATCGGTATTAACAGCATGTGAAGGAATACGATTTGATATAGCCATACATGTATCTAAATTATGTCTGAAGAGTAATTCAGTTCCAATTCAGAATGAAACCAATCATACCTTGTTTGGCAGGGCTCACTGAGCCCTGCCAAACAAGGTATAGTTGGATGAATTCTGAGCAGGTTTAAGATGAAGGTACATGTACACCCAAAAAACACATCACTTTGAATACACAAACTCCATTTTGTAATATGTCAGATATTATTCTTAAATGACAGACATGATTCATTTGATTCTGACATTTTGTCTGGAAGTGCAATGAAAATTATTTTCAGGCTTGGATGTAATACATTGCTGGAAACTGGAAAGTGGAAAGCACTCAATAAGCACTGATGATATGCAGTGATACAAAACACTCATTACAGTGTTGGAAAGGGCTCAAGGGGCACTGATGAAATTTGCTGTTGGGGAGGGCTCATGGCGCAGTGACGATATACAATGATTTGACAAACTGTTGGAAAGGGCTCAAGAGAGCACTGTAGATATACAGTGATGTAATAATGTACACTGTTGGAAAAGGCTGAGAGCACTGATGATATACAGTGATGTAATGCATTGTTGGAAAGAGCAAAGAATGCCCTGATGATATACATTGATGTCATGCACTATTGGGAAGGGCTAGGAAAGTAGAGGTGATATACAGTGGTGCAATACACTGTTGAAAGGGGCTTATAGGGTGCTAGTGATATACAGTGATGCAGTACATTTACTGAAAGGGTTCAGGGAGCACTGTTGATATGCGTTGATGTAATACACTGTTGGAAAGGGCTGAGATGGAGAAATACAGTATAGTAATACACTGCTGGGAGGGTTCAAGGAGCTGTTGTGATATATGGTGATTGACAGTGATGTGCATGTAATACACCTTTGAAAAGGACTCAGGGAGCACTGGTGATATACATGTATATGTACAGTGATGTAATGCACTGTTGGAAAGGGCTCAGAGAGCACTTATGATGTACAGTGTTGTAATATACGGTTGGAAAGGGTTCAGAGAGTACCAATGATAAACAGTAATATAATTCATTGAAAGGGCTCAAGAAAGAGCACAGATAATATACAGAGATGTAATACACTGGTGGAAAGGGATCAGGGAAAGGGCTCAGTTTCAAACCATTTACAAGTGTGCCCAAATTAGAGAAGGGCTCAAGGAGTACTAATGATAAACAGTAATATAATACACTGAAATGACTCAAGAAATGGTGCAGATGATATACAGAGATGCAATACACTGTTGGAAAGGGCTCAGGGAAAGGGCTCAATTTCACTATTTACATGTGTGCCCAAATTAGAGAAGGTTTAAAGACATCAAGAAAAATATGCTAAATTCTCTCTTCCTATTCTACATTTGAGAATAACTTCCTTCATAATATGGCCAAAGAAACACAAAGAAAGGCATGGCAATAAACCATAATGGGACAAAGCTGTTATTTCTAGTTTTAATTTGCCCAAATTAGGGCAAAAGGGTGTGCCCAAAATAAATGAATATAAAGGCCTGATTGATGATACACTGCGTTGTAACACAATGTAGGAAAGGGCTCAGAGCACTGATGATATACAGTGATGCACCATAAAAAAAACTGCTGGAAAGGGCTTTTAGAACAGTAATTAAATACAACAGATGTTATGTACTGCTGGGGCTCAGAAGGCACATGATAAAATATACTGATGTAATACACTACAGTGGGGCCCACTTAATTGGATATCTCTTAACTGAATAACCCTGTTAATTGAATATAATTTCCCAACACAAAACCATTTACCATACCTCTAGTACAAATTTGACCTGTTAATTGAATATGGGTTATACAGTAAACTCCTGTTAATTGAATAAAAAATCTTGTAAGCTGTTAAAAAATTACCCTGACTCTCCACAGTTTTCCCTTGTTTATAGACTTACTTGGATTCAGTAAATCCAATACAGACATTTAATCTAGTATATCTTGTTTGACAGAGCTCATGGAGCTCTGTCAAACATGATATAACAGAATAAATATTTTTCCCTTGTTTCTGCCAGAACTTGAACTTGGTGAAAACTTTTAGTGATGTGATTTCCTTAGAATAGTTACACAGGCCTGGCATTCTGAAAAATGCAGGAGGGCAAAAAATCGCTCTCCTCAATCAGCTTAGGAGAGCAATTAGCTTTACACAGCATTTTAAGTATCCAGTTGAACAAACTCAATGAAACTGAAACCAACAGACTACATCAGTGATTTTATTAACTTTACTAAGGTAAAGCGAAATCTCTTAGACATCTAGATGTCTCACTCAACAACCGAACACACACTTGACAAGACCTGTGTGTGTACCCAGACCTGTTGTCCTAGAAAGTCATACGCCCAAGGGGGGTTGAAGGTGGTAGTGGTAGGCGTATGACTTTCTGGGACAACAGGTTTGCTTGAATCTACAGCCACATCCTGGTGCAAGTGCTTCAATTGACAGGATAGTAGTAATGGTAGTATATTATAGTGTCAATATTCCTTGAATAATTACCCCTCAAACTGTGATGTCAGTTGTTGAACTTGAAACTGACAGAAAAAAAAATATTGCTGTGGCCCACTTTGCTTCAAATGATTGCAACTGTGTTTGGGTATGGTTGCAGCCATTACCTTTTCCCACTAAACCACTTTCAACATGAAATTACGTGATGTTATGTGACTTCGCAGTTAAATTACATTTTTTCTTTACAACAAGAATTTAATGTGACCATAATACATGTAATCTCAATCATCCCAGACCAAAATATTTAGGCGGGCAATTTTTCGCTCTCCTTAATTCTTTCAGGGGGGCAGTAAGGAGAGCTAAAAAATTGCTCTCCTGAAATTGCCAAGCCTGGTTACATAGTGTTTCAAACGTGACATTTTGCTGATGTGGTTGTTGTTATTTTGGGTTATTGATTTGACTTCAGTTTATTTGTATATTGGTCGAATTGACACCGGTTTGTCAGTGGTGCTACAGTTTTCTGAAATTGGCACTGTTGTTACAGAATTGAAATCGTCTTGCATTGTCGCTTAATTTTTGTGCTGCAGTTAATTCGAATGAAATTGATTTAGTTTATTTTCATTCTTTGGTTGCGATCAACTTAGTTTATTTTCAGTCTTTGGTTGTGACGACATTCAATATAGTGCGTTATTACATAATATTGCGCTGCAATAGAATCTGACTTGAAACTGACTTAATTTATTTTGTCGAAACATTTCAGAGAAAAAGAAATATTGCAGAACTGATCTATATTTTTTTTTTTTTTTGCAATATTTATTCATAACAGGCACCCATGTTATTTATAGGTTGATACCATGACAGATTGTGTTATTTACAGTTGAAGCCAAAACAGATAATCCATATTTTTTTTTCTCACGATATCTTAATGCGTTACGATAAAAAATTTCAGCTTGCATATTTGATGTTAACTGAATGAATACCTGAATTTCACAATAATTTCAGGTCTAGTTCAGATATACTGGTATTTTCAGGTGAACACATCTGAGAGAAATGTTTTAATTTACAGAGATTTAGTATTTTGTTGCATTAAAATACTTAACATTTAAACATGTCAGAAGATATTTCACAGAAAGAATTTCAAAATATGTTGCCGGCTTTTCAGAAAATGGGTGTCAAGCCAAAAGCTGACACACAGGAACAATTTCATAATTGGTTACAGGGTTTAAGGGAAGCAAAACAGGTTAAAAGAGACCCAGGTGTTAATTTTCAGCCACCGATTGTTGTGAAAAATCCACAAAGAATTTCTTCATTTTCAGGTGATACTAAAGGTGAAACGACTTATGATTTATGGAGATATGAGGTGAATTGTATGATTTCAGAAAGGCTTGAAACTAATGAAATTTTACAGTGTATACGAAAGTCACTTAAAGGTGACGCAGCACATATTGTAATGTGGCTTGGTCCACAAGTCTCTTGTGAGGATATTCTTAAAAAATTTTACAGTCTTTATGGAATTTTTGATACTGGGGAGTCAATATTGTCTAAATTTTACAGCTCTTCACAAACAGACTCTGAAAATGTTGTCATGGGGTTGTCGGCTGGAGGATTTACTCGGCCGAGCTGTTTTAATGGGTGACGTGCAATCCAGTGATACTGATCAGATGTTATGATCAATGTTTTGGTCCTGTCTCCGTCAAGATTTAAAAGATATTAGTGCATATAAATATGATCAGACCAAGACATTTGATGATTATGTGTTGCACTTTGTACAATTGAGTATGAGCACCAAAAGGTGCCTGGTAGTAAGACCACTTCTGTGAAGGCTATTCAGCCTTCAGGCACTTCTGAATTGCAGGAACTGAAAAAAATGGTACTAGATTTAAAATCAGATCTTGCAGAGTTAAAAAAAAACAATGACAAATACAACAACCACCTATCAGTCACACATCACCTTATGGTGGTTCGGATAGTTTTCAGGCTGGTAGAGGTGGATGTCGATTTAACCGAAATTATAGACACAATAGTAATAGATTTTCCAATAGAGGTCAATCTCAATTTAGAAATACAACTTTTCAGAGAAATAATTACAATCAATTTCAAAATAATCAGAACACTGACAATCAACCTGATTATAATCAAACTCGTCTTTCAGGAAATAATGTACAATGCTATAGATGTTTCCAATATGGACATATTGCTATTGGCTGTAGAACAAAGCTCGACAGCAGACAAAAACCAAACAACTGTGGTTTAAACTAGCTGGCATTCATGGTGACAGGTCTACCGTGGATGCTGATGAAATTAATCGACCTACACGAATGAAATCAAGGGAACCCCCTGGTTTATGCGGTAATACCACTGATGTTGATATTTCCATTTCAGGTACTTTGACTAAGTGTCTTTTAGATACAGGCTCTACTGTATCTACTGTCAGTGAAACATTCTACAGTAATAATTTAAGTGATTTACCACTTCATGAATTGAAATGTATTTTAGATATAGAGTGTGCCAATGGTAAAAAATTGCCATACTTGGGCTATATTGAGGCTGATATACAGGAACCAGGTATTATTGATTGTTCACCGAAACTTTGTATTCTTTTAGTAGTGCCTGATAGTGGCTATAATACATCAACACCTGTATTATTGGGCACAAATGTGTTAAATGTTTTCATGGATGAATGCAAAGAATTGCACCTTGAAAAGTTTTTGCAGGTAGCAGATCTTACAACACCTTGGTACATATCTTTCAGGTGTATTACACTGAGAGAGAAAGAACTTAGGAAAAATAATTTCAAGCTTGGTATTGTAAAATGCATTGAGAAAAAGAATGTTATTTTGCAGCCCAATACAAAACATATTATTTCAGGAGTTATTAGTCAAAAAATACCTTACCATCCAACGTGCTATTTTACAGCCGCTTTCAGATTCTAGTGTGTTATCAGTTGTGGAAATAGCACCATATATTGTTCAATATGATTTTAATAATAATGGTATTATAAAGGGGCACTTGTCAAATATTTCTACAAAAACAATTAATATTGCACCTCACGAAACAATTTGTGAAATTCAACCTGTGTCCGTTGAGGGTGACCTTCAGTCACTAAGTGATGTTCATGATGACTTGTTGTTAACTGATAAGATTGAAGTTAATTCTTCAGGTTTGTTATCAGAACAGTTGCAACAAGGTTTAAATCTTATAAATCAATTTGCCGATATTTTCTCACAAAATGATCTTGACAATGGTTTTTACAATACTGTGAAACATCGCATTGATTTAGATGATGAAACTCCATTTAAGCAGCGATATAGGCGGATACCACCCAGTATGATCGATGAAGTGAGAAATCACCTTCATCAGCTGCTTGCCACAGGTATTATTTGTCGGTCACATAGCCCATATGCATCTAATATGGTGCTTGTACGAAAAAAATCTGGTGACCTTAGAATATGTATTGACTATCGTTGTTTGAATAAGAAAACAATTCAGGATTCCTATGCTCTTCCGAGGGCAGATGAAATTTAAGATTATCTTTCTGGATCAAAATACTTTAGTGTTTTGGACTTGAAATCAGGTTATCATCAACTTGAAATTTTAGAAGAGCATAAGGAACGTACAGCATTTACTGCAGGGCCTTTAGGGTTTTATGAATTTAACCGTATGGCATTTGGATTAAAAAATGCCCCTGCAAGTTTCCAGCGAATGATGGAGCAATGCTTAGAAGGGTTAAACTTGAAAATATGTCTTGTGTATATAGATGATGTTATCATATTTTCAGATTCATTTGAACAGCATAAGGAGAGACTCTAAATGGTTTTTAAGAGGTTACAAGAGTGTGGTTTGAAGCTCTCTCCAACAAAGTGTAAATTTTTTATGGAAAAGGTTTCATATGTAGGCCATGTTGTGTCTGCAGATGGCATAGAGACTGACCCTTCTAAGATTGAGAAAAATGTCAATTGACCCTCACCTAGTAATGCTGATGACTTAACAAAATTCTTAGGCTTTGCCAGTTACTACCAGAAATATGTCAAAAATTTCAAAACCATTAACTGACTTGCTTCCCCCTACAAATATATCAAAAAAGAAAGGTAAAAGAAAGTCAAATTATATTGACAAATGGAAATGGGGTGAAGAGCAAGCACTTGCATTTAATAAACTTAAAAACTGCTTATCTATACCACCAGTATTAAGTTATCCTAATTATACTGAACCGTTCGAATTGCATACTGATGCAAGTTCTTGTGATTTAGGAGCAGTCCTTTATCAGAAACAAAATGGAGTGAAAAGGGTTATTGCATATGCAAGTTGTGGTGTTAGTAACGCAGAGAGGAACTATCCAGCACAGAAGTTGGAGTTCCTAGCTCTGAAATGGGCTGTTACTGACAAATTTTACGATTATTTGTATAGGCATGAATTTGTGGTATTCACAGATAATAATCCTTTAACTTTTGTGCTTACTTCAGCGAAGCTTGATGCAACTTCGCAGAGATGGCTATCATCTCTAGCAGCATTTAATTTTGAAATTCTTTATTGGCCTGGTAAAATGAATATTGATGCAGATTGTCTGTCACGGCTACCAGAATATGCAAAAGAAAGTCCAGAACAAGAACAAGAGAAGATTGGGAAGACTTCTATTCAAGCCATTTGTAAATCTTTACAAGTACAACAGCCATTTATTGAGAGTATGTGTTGTTCGGCTGATGTATTGGACTCTCTTGATGAATCAACTGGTCAAGATGTTGATGATATGATATCAAAAGATTGGAGACAACTACAAGAGAAAGACCCTTTCTTAGGTCCATGGATGAAAGCTGTAAGATCAGGTGCTCGTCCAAGAAGATCATCATTGCCCATGTCAAAAAAACATTCTACTATGTATCGTCATTTTGATATGTTCAAGTTACAATGGGGAGCACTTTATAAAGAAACTACTTTCAATTCTGAAGTTCGTCTTCAGCTCGTTATACCTTCTTCCCATATCAGAACTGTTTTGACATCTCTACATGATGACGTCGGACATCCTGGCAGAGAACGTACTATTACTTTAATAAAAGAAAGGTTTTATTGGCCTGGAATTGACAGTACAGTTGAAAAGTGGATACAGAATTGCAAGCATTGTTTATTTAGAAAATCGCCAACCAACACAAGAGCTCCATTGGTGTCGATTAAAACTTCACACCCATTAGAACTTCTGTGTATGGATTTTTTTACATTTGAGACATCGAAAGGTGGTCATCAGTATGTACTGGTAATTACAGATCATTTAACAAAGTATTCACAGGCCTATCCAACCAAGAACATGACAGCAAAAACCTCAGCAGATGTAATTTTTAATAATTTTATAGTACATTATGGTTTTCCTGATCGACAGCACTCCAACCAAGGTGGCAATTTTGAGAGTGCACTGATCAAGGAGTTGTGTCAAATATGCGGTATACAAAAATCTAGAATGATACCGTACCATCCAATGGGAAATGGGTTGTGTGAGCGGTTCAACCAAACTCTTCTAAGTACGTTAGGTACTTTGGAACCTGAAAAGAAAAAAGACTGGAAGAGTTATGTTGGTCCATTGGTACATGCCTACAACTGTACCAGACATGAGTACTGGTTTTACACCATTTTATCTTATGTTTGGTCAGGAGCCTCATCTCCCAATTGACATTTTGTTTGGTACAAAACATTTTAATTCAGAAAATGGTGTGTCTGAATATGTTTTAGGACTTAGGGAGCAATTAGCTTCCTCTGCTGTTAAGAAGACACAACTTCGGCAGAAGGGTAGGTATGATCTGGATCCTGGAAGTCTGCTACCGTATTCACACCAGAACTGATAATAAAATAATATTTCATCAGAACAAGTTGTGGCCAAATGTGCTTCATATATCCAAGAACAAAGCTAGGCATTCAAAACACTTTCGAATACAGCGATAAGACTACATTTGGGAAAAGGGCAACACTGTCTGCATTTTTTATTGAAGATGGTTTCCATCCTCGACAGACATGCGCAAATCACTCGATACCTAGAGCTGTAGGTTTTTAAATTTCTTGTTCGGTTTTGGTTTTTCAGGTGGAGTAAAACCTCGGTTCGGTTCGGTTTTCGGTTTGTTCATGAGGCCAAATAAAATTCAATAAAACTCATTCTTATGTCCGGAGTCATAACTGAATGGCAGTGGAATTGAGTGAAACTAAAGGAATGCCCGAAATAAGCTATAATACATAAAGAATCAGGAAGGCCAATATACTAATTACCTAAATATACAGAACTTTTATTGTGCTTGGCCATTTTTCGATGTCTGACACCTACACGCAACTTGAGGAAAGCTGCAAACACAACTAAACTGAAATGTCGGAAATTCACAGAATGTAGCCTTCCCAGAGTAGTGAAAGTACCCAGACACTGCCATTGGCAGTGTCTGGGTACTCTCACTACTCTGGGATGGCTACTTTCTGTGAATTTCTGCAGCAAGAGAGTATTTAATACAAAACGAAAAACCTTAGATTACGGGATGTCGACGGTTTCGGTTTTTAAAAAAAACTAAAAACCTTGGTTCGGTTTCGGTTAACCTACAGCTCTATCGATACCACGAATTTCTATCGAAAAACAAAATCGTAATTTTCAGAAATTTCAACAGGTATCATGATACCTTCATTACCTTGCTTTGAATATGGCAACTGTGCAATCTCTATCTAATAACAGGAAACTGTATGAAGGCGATCTTTTTCATTATTTGATTTTACACGGCGTTGTTTTTACATGCTTTTTCCGTCCGATGACGTCGACTGGAAATCGAAAGTACATGTATATTCATACGTAAACAAAAGCAAAGGCTTTGGAATTTACCCCCAAGCAGCTCTGTCGCCGTGTTTTGAAGAATTTTGATCCCCTAGCTTTGTTCTTGGATATGTAAAGCACATTTGGCCACAAGTTGTTTTCGTGAAATATTATTAAATAATATCAGTTCTGGTGCGAATATGGTAGCAGACTTCCAGGAACCAGTGGTGCCTACAGTCGACTCTATGAGTTGATTACACAAGTATTTCATGTTCTATACATCTCAATCTTGATTTTGATGTATATTTTGTGCATATTTAATTTAAATTAAAGGAATATCAGAAGTGTGAATTTTCAAAATAAACAAATTTCATTACTTGTATAGGCCCTTAAATCGGTTTTCAGGTTTTGCAGTTAGTTCAGCGATCTGAACGTAGTGGCTACCCCTCTACGTTCAGATTCTTCCCATTCAATCCTATAGAAAAAGTTCCCATCAAGTTTTTATGGGAACTCAAAACTCGAAATTAGGAATATATATCAAGCTTTCGCCCTTATTACCGGCTGCAATCGATAGTACACGTATTTCCTTACATTTGGGAAGAGTTTATTAATCCAAACTAGGTTTTATCCTTTAAATGTCGTCTTTTGTGTACTCGTGAGGCGGCGACGGAGATTTCAAAATCGGCCATGTTGTTGTTTAAATATAAAACACTAAAAACGATAACCAGGTAATGGCGCCGAAACGAATAGACCTTTTCATCGATGCGGAATAGGAAATTCGATCTCATTCGCGCAGAGGAGGTCATCAAACTTGGTCGCATTCGCACAGAGCAGATTATCAAACCCATTCTGCACAATTGCGATCGAATTTCCTATTCCGCATCGATGAAAAGGTCTATTCGTTTCGGCGCCATTACCGGGTTATCGTTTTTACTGTTTTATATTTAAACAACAACATGGCCGATTTTGAAATCTCCGTCGCCGCCTCACGAGTACACAAATGACGACATTTAAAGAATAAAACCTAGTTTGGATTAATAAACTCTTCCCAAATGTAAGGAAATACGTGTACTATCGATTGCAGCCGGTAATAAGGGCGAAAGCTTGATATATATTCCTAATTTCGAGTTTTGAGTTCCCATAAAAACTTGATGGGAACTTTTTCTATAGGATTGAATGGGAAGAATCTGAACGTAGAGGGGGGTCCTACTATTTAACGAACACAAACGAACATAAACGAACATAAACGAACAGAAGAGAAAATAATAGGAAATACATATACGATAATACCATAGTGTGTTTTGATATGTTTGATATCTCAACGAGTTGAAAGTGAGTTTTTTTCGCGAGGCTTGCCGAGCGAACAAAACTCACTTTCAACGAGTTGAGATATCAAACATATCAAAACACACTATGGTATTGTTGTATTTATCTTATACCGACCATTTTTGTTCTTTTCTGCATTTTTAAAAGGGTTTTGGGGATGATTTCGTGTCAAAATGTCGACTCAAAATGTTCTCCAATCTATATGACATAGGGGTATGTGTTATAGATAATCTATAACACATGGGCTATATCTTCAACAGGTATAAGATAAAAGTTAAAAATGGTTGAGGGTGCATATGCAGGTATATGTGGGTATATATTATTCGTTTGTAAAATTTTATTCACTTCTGATGAGTATTTTGATGATTAATAAGGTTTATAAAATGTACGACGGCGCGAAATTCTTGTGTTCGTTGAGTAGTAGCCTGCTTGAAGCTGTCGACAAGATGCGACAAAGGTGTGAAATCAATTAGCTGTCTATCTGAGGAAGAATGTCGCTGAGGAAAACAGCGAAATTTAGGTTTAAGAGGATGGCAAGCGCCTATTTTAATCGTGTGTAAAATTGTATCCACGTCTGATGAATATTTTAGTGATAAATAAAGATTATAGCCATTATTTGGATTGACAAACATGCATCAAACTCTCGCTTTGGATTCCGAGGACGCATCACGGCGAGTCGGGGACAAACCGTGATCTACCCTTAGAAAGCGGAGCAAGACTCGGATACATGTAGTATATTGTACACCCACATAATGATAATAATCTAAAGATCTTAAAATATCTTGGGGATAAGTCATTAAAGTCCAGTTTAAGCTTTCCTGAACACTTTCCCCGAACAAGCTCACCCCCACCAACGCGGGCTCCCACTAACGAGAGAGGACAACCAGGCGCGTAGCCAGGAAAAAGTTTCCAGGGGGGGGGGGGGGGGCGATAACAGGGGAGCGGGGGTGGGGGGCGGGGGTATAGCCATCAGATGCGCGAAAGGCGGGCGTGCTGGGGGGGGGGGGTCCTACAGGAATTTTTTTCGGGGGGGGGGGGGGTTCTCCCCCAGGAAAATTTTAAAATCTAAGTCTACTGGCGGAAAACATTTGGAAGGGGACACAGCTAGATTTTGGGGAGGGGGTAAGTGCCCCCCCAGCCCCATGTGGCTACGACATTAGGGACAACCCTACCCATATTCTCCTAGAAACGCGACCCAAGAAAAAAATCCCGGGCACCCCCTCCCCCCCCCCCCCCCGCCGCCCCACACTGACTCTCTCCAACGAGGGGCACACCCCGGGCTCTTTCCAGGAAGCGGGTTCCATGATACAGTAACCGCTTCGCGGTGATGTCTTCTACATACACCCCATCCCGTTTTTTTTTTTTTTATTTAAATTAAAAAAAAAAATAAGCAATAACTTTTAAACTCCCCTCATCCTTTGCCCGGGCTTGGCACCGGTGGACTTAACAAAGTCAAATCAGGCGGATTTTGAGTTTTTATGTTTTGCAAACAATTATTATATTTACTTCTTTGGTAGATATATTCTGATTTTCTTTTCAATTCACTGCCTTACCATAAAAACCCCCTCTAAATCCGCCTGACTTGACTCTGTTAAGTCTGTCGGTCCCAAGCCCGGGCAAAGGATGAGGGGAGTTTAACATTTATCAAGTCCAATACTATTAGCCTTCGCCCGTGCTCCGAATTTATTTTTTTTTTATTTTTTAATATGCCGCACCGGTGCGACATATTAAAAAAAAAAATAATAATAAATTCGGAGCACAGGCGAAGGCTAATATTATTGGGCTAACATTTATCGCGAAGCGGTTAGGCCTACTGTACCACGGAACGCGTTTCCTGGAAAGAACCGGGGGTGGATGGGGCTCGTTGGTGAGAGTCTGTGGGTGGAGGTGTCCAGGGATTTGTCGTTGCCACAGGGGGCAGGTGCCCCCTCCCCAAAATGTAGCTGTACCCCCTTCCAAATGTTTCCCGCCAGTAGTTAGACTTAGATTTTAAAATTTTCCTGGGAAATTTTCCCCATACCCCCCCCCCCCCCCCACAAAAAAAAAAAAAAAAAAAAATCCTGGGGAAGGACCCCCAGACCCCCCCCCCATCCCCGCCTTTCACGCATCTGATGGCTATAACCCCCCCCCCCCGCCAGATATCCCCCCCCCCCTCGAAAACTTTTTCCTGGCTACGCGCCTGGTTGTCCTCTCTCGTTAGTGGGAGCCCGCGTTGGTGGAGGGTGAGCTTGTTCGGGGAAAGTTTTCAGGAAAGCTTAAACTGGGCTTTAATGACTTATCCCCAAGATATTGTAAGATCTTTAGATTATTATCATTATGTGGGTGTACAATATGCTACATGTATCCGAGTCTTGCTCCGCTTTCTAAGGGTAGATCACGGTTTGTCCCCGACTCGCCGTGATGCGTCCTCGGAATCCAAAGCAAGAGTTTGATGCATGTTTGTCAATCCAAACAATGGCTATAATCTTTATTTATCACTAAAATACTCATCAGACGTGGATACAATTTTACACACGATTAAAATAGGCGCTTGCCATCCTCTTAAACCTAAATTTCGCTGTTTTCCTCAGCGACATTCTTCCTCAGATAGACAGCTAATTGATTTCACACCTTTGTCGCATCTTGTTGACAGTTTCAAGCAGGCTACTACTTAACGAACACAAGAATTTCGCGCCGTCGTACATTTTATAAACCTTATTAATCATCAAAATACTCATCAGAAGTGAATAAAATTTTACAAACGAATAATATATACCCACATATACCTGCATATGCACCCTCAACCATTTTAACTTGTATTTCCTATTATTTTCTCTTCTGTTCGTTTATGTTCGTTTATGTTCGTTTGTGTTCGTTAAATAGTAGGACCGCGTAGAGGGGTAGCCACTACGTTCAGATCGCTGAACTAGTTTTGCAGTGGGACGTCTTTTTTGATAGATGGACGTCTTTTGGATAGATGGAATTGTTGATAAATGTTAATTGATCGCGACCAACAGCAAATCCGTTTTATTGAGTTTTGCCGGTTTTCAGTGCCGTATTTGCCTTCAGTCTGAATTTCAAGTACTGTACACAGTATGGAAACTCTCCCACACCCGTTGTCTGCAAAGTTTGAAAGGTGTTATCTGGAAGATAACAACCCAAAGGCGTTCTGGCTTTAATGCCCACTTCATAGAGGGTCAATTGGGTAAAATGTTTCCATAATCTACTCCTGACAAATTTATGACTGGGGCCAGAGTAGAATGACATTTCCAGGTGAAACAGAAAGTAGTTCGCAATTTTTTGTCAAGTTCGTTTTGATAAATATATTCGTGAGTTTTACACAGTAATATTACAAATTACAGAATTATCTGATATTACGCCCACATTATCTAGTAATATAAATTAGCTTACAGACGTAAATAAAGTTGACAGTATGCTCTAAAAAACTCACGGCTGTTAGAAACAAACTAACAGAAACATTCCACATGCAACACCAACAGCATGAAAAGGAATTTCCAAACCGGATGCGCAAGTTATCAGATTAATTTAAATGTCTGGAATACAAAAAAGAGAAATATAACGGATGAAGTGTTTTGTGGAGCAAAAAGAAATTCAAACAAACCAGTGAACTAACCACTAGTGTAAACAACTAATGGCTCCTTGATTGAATTACGAATATTAAAAAATATATTCTGACGTTGTTTGATGGAAAATTGTTGATAAATGTTAATTGATCGCGACCAACAGCAAATCCGTTTTATTGAGTTTTGCCGGTTTTCAGTGCCGTATTTGCCTTCTGTCTGAATTTCAAGTACTGTACACAGTATGGAAACTCTCCCACACCCGTTGTCTGCAAAGTTTGAAAGGTGCACAAAAACTAATTCTTTCCATTTCTAACTACTTCCCCACATGCTCACACTGTATATGTTATCTCCCGACTGAATGGTCTTCGGATTTGTAGACTTATTTATTAACTTCCCAATATTCGTGGTAGGCGTAACTAGCCTCGGAATGTTTGGTCCTGGACAATTTCAAATTCAACCAACTTCTAGGAATAATAATAATAATAACTCTTTGGCCAGCCGATGATTTGTCGCGGTCCTCATAAGAGAAGGCCATCATTCCCCCTGCACCCCACCCCCTCTTCCCCTCTATACATGAGTCCACGTTTGGACTAATGGAAAGACTGCCCTCATGAAACCCGAATGGAATGGTTTTACGCGCCGAAGGCGCACCAGAACTGATAATTTAAACCCTCGGCCTCACAAACGAAATCCAAACCACGGCAAATGCCACAGTTTAAAAAAGCAGACTGGCAAAAGTTGAGAGAAGAAGCAACGATACTAAAAACCAACCTGCTCATAAAAGAAGACTTCCAGAATCGATCCGTTAATGAAAACTGGAACAGCCTGAAGGAAGGTCCGTTGCACATAACTCGTACGCTTATCCCACACAAAACATCGAAGGGGACGTCAAACTTATCCTGGGTGAACGACGTCGTAAAAAAAGCCATCAACAAAAAACACCGCTTGTTTTACAAAATGAAGCTGAATGGATCTGAAGAACGCATATCGAACTACAAAATACAAAAAGCACTTGTTAGGAAAATGATCAACAAAGCTCACAGGAATTATGTCAAACAAATGATAACATCTAAGTCTGGAAGATAACAACCCAAAGGCGTTCTGGCATTACGTCAAATCGAAAAAAGGGACAACACAGGCGTTTCTCCAATCAGACAACAAGGTCAACTACACTCTGAACCAAAAACAAAAGCACAATTACTAAACCAGCAATTTAAATTGGTGTTAACACAAGAAAACCCTACCAGTTCCACCAGGTAACCCAATGCCATCGATAAATTACCTCCATGTCAAAGTAGATGGAGTAAAGGCCCTCCTAGCCAAATTAAACCCAAACAAAGCTTGTGGTCCTAATGGCATTCCAAATCGTATCCTGAAAGAACTGGCACATGAGATTGCTTCGGTCTTGACTAGCATTTTCCAACAGTCACTGGACTCCGGAGAAATCCCGGATGACTGGACTAAAGCCTTCATCACACCAGTCTTTAAAAAGGGGGACAGACACGCCAGCAAGAATTATAGACCCGTATCGCTGACCTGTGTCTGTTGCAAACTTATGGAACATGTTATATGCCGCCACATACTCAACCACCTAGAAGTGCATAAAATCTTGACAAATTCTCAACACGGCTTCAGAAAGGGTTACTCGTGCGAGTCACAGCTCCTAACAACCACCCACGACCTCCTACAACTTCATGACAGTAAAAAAGCAGATCGATATTGCCATCCTGGACTTTAGTAAAGCCTCGCCACAGTACCCCACCAAAGACTGCTGAGAAAATTACATCACTATGGCATAAGAGATAACATCCACACTTGGATAAAACAATTCCTCTGCCATCGAACCCAAGAAGTAGTCGTCGAGGGAGAACACTCTGATTGTGTTCCAGTAGATTCAGGGGTCCCACAAGGAACCATACTAGGTCCTCTACTATTCCTTATTCACATAAATGACTTACCCAATGAAGTCAAATCCAAAGTTCGTCTATTTGCTGACGACTGTCTCCTCTACAGACCTATCACCTCCTTCTAGGAACAACATATCCTACAACAGGACCTCAATAATCTCCAGAGCTGGGCTGAAATGTGGGGAATGAAATTCAACTCTAAAAAATGCTACATATTAAGATCTTCTAAAAGTAGTACACCATTCACACACTTTTATGAAATTAATAACCACATTTTGGAGGAAGTAGAAACTAATCCATACCTCGGGCTGACATTCTCCAATAAACTAAAATGGGACATTCATATAAACAAAATGAATGCAAAAGCAAACTCGACGCTAGGTTTCATCAAGCGAAATTTAAAATACGCACCAAGAACTCTGAAAGAAACAGCATACAAATCCTTAGTTCAGTCAAAATTAGAATATGGTTGCGTTACCCCTACATCAAAAGAGATATCCAGGACCTTGAGATGACAAAAAGGCGAGCCGCACATTTCGTATACAACGACTACCGCAGAACAAGTAGCGTTAGTGAAATGCTGAGTGCCCTAAATTGACCAACACTACAGGAACGCCGTAAAAACAAACGCATCCAAACACTACACAATATCATCTCTGGATGCGATGCGATCCCTAAGGCAGAGTACATCCAAATGGGCCAGACATGCACAAGAAGCAATAACAACACCAAGCTGGCAGTTTACAGAACAACAACAACAGAATTTAAAAATTCCTTTTTCCCACGTACTATTGTGGATTGGAATGCCAGTAGTCAGGCCGCCATCGATGCAGTTTGCGGCAACTCCGCCTTGCGCATATAAAAACATCAACAGCTCCCCCTGTGTTAAAATACGCGAAAACACGGTTTACACAGTATTCAAATTCAGATTCAGAAGGCGCGCAGGGACGGTATGGGGAACAAGCCCCTTTCGACCCTCAGTGACTGTAAATGATCAATTTTCACATGTCTAGGCGTGTTGAAGGAGGAACAGGTTCAGATACTCGGCAGGTGTCACAGGTTGCGGCGTGATGGTCTCTGACTGATGTCGGTTGAACCCTCGGGTGAGGACTAGTGTGAGAGGTTGAGTCATTTCACAAAGGTACTACCTCTCCCCGAGGGTGCAGTCGATCTGGATTTTCAGGCAAGTGTAGTCTGCCACTTTGGAGATGATATTGAGTGATGGCCATCACTGTCAAGTATAATCTGCCTCAGGCTGTCTCTGTTTGGTAGGACGTCTTTGAAAGAAACAACTACGACCCCTTTCGGGACCACCAGAAAGAAGACCCAAACTTCCCTGGTTTGGGGGCAGGCCTGCATTGTGATCTTATTGGGTTGGGACAAAAGATGTGTAATGCGCTTACAAAAAGGGCAGATGCGGGACGCAGGACCAACGTTCGCCTCCCTTAAAGTGGTCAACCACTTTTAGGGATGGAGTGGAGGATGTTCAGGAACCATGGGGGTTACCGTTTCCATAACGATTAGACTGTCCATAGCGGTTATTGGGGTGCTGGTCAAAAAGCATCTTCTGTGTACCTGCTTAAAAGAAGAAGGCAGAATTAGTTTTCATTAGAATATGTAAAATGTAAAAAGCTAAAAGTAGCACATTTTGTTTAATTTATGATTTAATCTTTAGCTGAGTCGGTGAAGGCAGCCCTTTCTGGTAGAAGGCCACAGTTAAGCTGTTAATCTGCCTATTAGCTCACCTTCTCGTTCCCTATTTGTCCACAAGCATGTTTAGTTTTTAAACCTGATGTAATCTTAGTTGAGTCGGTGAAGGCAGCCCTTTCTGGTAGAAGGCCACAGTTAAGCTGTTAATCTGCCTGTTAGCTCACCTTCTCGTTCCCTAGTTTTACTCGAGCAGTTTTAGTTTTAAACAGTCTTGGAACGTGATCTAATTTTAGTTGAGTCGGTGAAGGCAGCCCTTTCTGGTAGAAGGCCACAGTTAAGCTGTTAATCTGCCTGTTAACTCACCTTCTCGTTCCCTATTTATTATTAAGCGTGTTTAGTTTTTTACAATATTTAATCTTGATGTAATTTTAGTTGAGTCGGTGAAGGCAGCCCTTTCTGGTAGAAGGCCACAGTTAAGCTGTTAACCTGCCTGTTAGTTCACCTTTTCGTTCCCTAGTTTTTCCCAGCGGTCTTAGTTTTGATTGGAATTTTTTGGCTTTTGTCGGCTTTCGCAAATGGCTCCAAGTTCGGAGATTAGTTCACTGTCGGCTGGCCGGTCACGATTTTTCGCGGCCAGGGTGGCTAGGCGGTCTTTGATGGTGGGGATATCGGCCCTGTCATGGAGTGTTTTGATGGGTGTGTCCCATGGGGGCACAGAGGGCGACTCTAAGCTCGTGATTTTGACCTGGAGTTTTCCCATATTAGTTTGGTTGAGGTCAGTTAGGATGATTGCCCGTATTCTAGTACTGGGTGCACAAAGGCTTTGTATAGTTTGAGTAGGGTGGACTGGATGGCTCCCCATGAGGTTCCCTTTAGCATTTTCAATAAGTTAATGCATTTGGTGGCTTTTTCGCCATGTCGTCGGTGTGTTTGTTGAAGGACAGTTTTTGATCAATGGTGATGCCCAGGAATTTTGCCTCTTTGCATTCTGGGAGGGTGTTATCCATTAGTTTTAGGTCAAAATCACGTTTAGTTGTCTTGTGAGTAAAGGTGATTCGTTGGGTTTTATTGGCATTTAGCTTAATTCTCCATTTGGCACACCATTGTTCTAGGTCATCGTGAGCGCGTTGCAGGGGTTTTTGGAGCAGATTGGCCGTATTATTAGAGTCCCAGAGGCCCTTATCATCCACAAATTGGGAGACTTGAACACGATCTTCAGAGAAATTAAGGTCGTTTACATAGAAGATGTAAAGGAGGGGGCTTAGGACGGATCCTTGGGGGGTGCCTGCTTCAAGGGGGACGCTGTCAGACATTTCATTGTTCACTCTGACTTTAATGTCGCGATCATTTAAGAAAGAGGATAGTAATCTGAGCAATTTCATGGGGAGTCTCGTTTTTGATAATTTCTAGCGCATTCCATTGTGGCAAACAGAGTCAAATGCTTTTTCGACTGCCCTCATGATAATTGTTTGCCTATCTTGTTCAGACGTGTCGGCACGAGTGGGTTCTCATTGGCCTGAGTCGATTCGGCCCCGAGTCAATTCGGCCCCAAGGTAAGTTAAATGGGATTTTACTGGTACTGGGACGTTTCGGCCTTGGGACGTTTCGGCCTCGAGACGTTTCGGCCCGAGACGTTTCGGCCTGAGATGTTTCGGCCTCCATATATTGATGTTCCGGAGAAAGGAGAACATTTTTGAAGTGGGTCGAGGACACAAGAACACATGATCTGGCACTCGCAAAATTGTGAGTGAGGAGAAAATGGAAGAACGCAAAAAATTCTGAAGATTTTTTTATTTATCCTTTTCAATGTATTTGTATTGGAAGTACAATTTTTCATATAAATCAACAGAAATACCAATGTAAAAAACAACAGAGAGAAATAAACACACAAATAGATAGACATCGAGCAGGATACATAATATATTACATGTATGTATTTACAATGTAAAAACTGGGACTAGATGAAGTGCACTTATACTATTTGTAATAACAATAAAATTTTGTTATATTTTATTTTTGTTGGCTATTCCAACACTTGAAATTATTACTCGGAGAAGATGCACCAAGTAAGAATGCCTAGTGTTGGAATTGTCAGCAAAAATAAAACAAAATTTTATAGTGATTATTACCCTGCAACTTATTTTGAGTGGTACGGCAGAAGTAGGTAGGTGCACACAGTGTGTAGGTGTGGTTGTAATAAGCTGCAGGGTAATCACAATAAAATTTGGTTATATTTTATTTTTGATGGCAATTCCGACACTTGATATTATTACTCCGAGAAGATGCTCCAAGGAAGAATGCCAAGTGTTGGAATTGTCAGCTGATTTTTACAAAAACATCCATTTTAGATTGCTCATCACACCTTTTCCTGAGTAATTACTCTAAAAACAGTATTAGAATCATGACAGGTTTGTCGCACACATAGCTCATTTGTATGTTATCACAACAATAGCACTCCCACTCACTGTGTAAAAAAAAAATATTTGGGGTCAGAAATGTTTGCAACATTGTACTGTGTAGACGTGAAATTTCTGCTTCATTTCAAAATGTGGAAAAAATGAAGTGAATTCGGAGTCTAGTTTCAAAATATTGGATATTTATATGTGAGTCCTGCCCATATCGGAAAAGTTCTTCATTCTCATAAATTCTTTGATTTCCATCTTAAAAAGTGAATTCAACCATAATAAAAACCTTAATCAACTTTATTTTATATTTAAAACTATAAATATGAACAAATAATACCCTAAATCTTCATCAAAATAATACCAAAAACCTAAGACGTTTCGGCCCGATTCTTGAGATGTTTCGGCCCGATTGGACGCCAAAACGTCCCAAGGCCAAAACATCATAGAACCATTTTACTTTAGACCATGTTGGGACAAAAAACAACAAAAATTTGAAATTTCATCTGTAATTTATTCTATATCGTACACATATACAAAGACAAGTTGAAAAACACTTTAAAATAGCAATAAAGCAACTAATAAAAATAAATGTAAAGAAGAAGATGTATTAAAATCAAAAATAATTTTCATTAAATTAATCTCACTTTCTTATTATCCCAACCTGGTAATTGTCTATTAGTTTCGATTTTAATACATTTTTCTCATAACCGAGTGGAAACAAGAAGATGTATTGAAATCGAAAATAATTTTCATTGGGTACACAGATTTCTAGGAAACTTTCATTAAATTACTCTCACTTTCTTGTATCCCTACCTGGCAATTGTCTATTAGTTTCAATTTTAATACATTTTCTCATAACCGAGTGGAAACAAGAAGATGTATTAAAATCGAAAATAATTTTCATTGGATACACAGATTTCTAGGAAACTTTCATTAAATTACTCTCACTTTCTTATTATCCCGACCTGGTAATTGTCTATAAAATAATTTTCATTGGGTACACAGATTTCTAGGAAACTTTCATTAAATTTTAATATTTCATTCTGAAGTTTGCTTATCGAGATTATCTTTCAAAAAACATGATTAACGGAGTTAGCAAAGAGAATAGGGAAAATGCTTAGTCCACCGTTTTTCATCCTTATGTTTACATGGATTATTTACTTCCAATTCGTTTTTTTATTTCATTTCGTACCTTGGATGTATTCAGTTTTGTTTTTCTGTAAATGTTGGTGGATTTTTCATTCATTACATAAAAGGTAAGTTGGTTTTTTATTATTAAATATTTTCCACAAAGTGAATCAGCCTAAAAAGTGAGTCAATTCAGCCTAAACAAAGGCTGAATCGACTCCGGCCGAATTGACCCTGCACCAGTCAACTGCCCCCTCCCCCCGTCCTCCCAAAAAGGGTCCTAGACAACTCGTACCCTGGACACTTCAGACCCTAATATGAAGGTATGAATTGTCTCTCGTAAAGGTACGAATTGTCCCACATAAAGGTACGAATTGTGCAATGTAAAGGTATGAATTGTCTAGTGTAAAGGTACAAACAGTCTCATGGATTACCTTGAAAAATTAAGTCCAATATGTGCACAAAATGCTTGGCAACAATCGGTTGAACTGATGTTCCAGGAGCCGTTGCAATTGTCATCCGATTGTGATGGCCAGTCCCGATCATCGGTTGAACACTTTTTGTAAAGGTATATTTTCCTGACAAGTTCTTTGTTTATTTGATTTTTTAGGCAAAAAAGTAAAGTATTTAGTTATTGACAAAAATTTTACCAAGCATACATGTAGTCTGCTAGTCATGTTATGTTAATGGTTAATGAAGAAAACTTAACAAAATAATTTTGGATATTTTAAGCTGATCACTAGCACCTTAGTTGTAAATTAATTACTTGATAGAAATTTACAATATTGTCATTGTCATTTATTTTTAGTTCTTTTGCATATGCAACTATTAAAGACAGGTTACCAGTCATACTAGCAAAAGTAGCAGACTTTGTTTATCGAAAGAAAAATGACATAAAAGAGAAATATGGTGAGGTAAGATTCTGAAACGAATTGATTTTATTACAGATTACCCTCTGAGCACTGTGAATTGCATTTTTAGCTCAACTTGACGAAGTCAAGCCTAGCTATTGCCATCACTTCTTGTCCATCGGCGTACGTACATCGTCCGTATGTCCACAATTTCCTTTGGCACACAGCACAGGTTGCATTTATGATCAGATTGCTTTGAAACTTGGTATGCTTGTTTGGAGTGACCTCTAGATTGGAGCTATCGATTTTCTTTCGTTTTTGTCAAAAAACGTTGCTGTTAGCAATGACCTTTGAATTGAGTTTAGTCAAGCATCAATATATTCCTTTGGCTGACCTACAGGGCACATTTACGATCAGATTGCTTTGAGACTTGTTATTCTTGTTTGGGGTGACCTCTAGATGGGAGGTATCGATTTTCTTCTATTTCTGTCAAAAAATGTTGCCGTTGGCAATGACCTTTGAATTGAGTTTTGTCAAGCATCAAAATATTCCTTTGGCATACCCAACAGGTCACATTTATGATCAGATCGCTTTGAGACTTGTAATGCTTGTTTGGGGTGACCTCTAGATGGGTGGTATCGATTTTCTCCCATTTCCGTCAAAAATGTTGCCATTGGCAACAACCTTTGATGAACTTAGTGCAGTTATGCATCAGTATTTCCCTTTGGCACACCCTACAGGGCACATTTATGGTCACCCTGCTTTGAAACTTGGTATGTTTGTTTGGGGTGACCTCCAGGTACATGTAGGAGCTATTGATTTTCTTCTATTTCCATCAAAAAAAGTTGAGGTTGGCAAAGACCTTTGAACCTAGTTTAGTTAGGCATCAATATTTCCCTTTGGCACACCCTGCAGGGTACATTTATGACTGGAATGCTTTGAAACCTAGTATGCTTGTTTCAGGTGACATTTTTTTCCATTTCCATCAAAAAGTGTTGCTGTTGGCATCAATATATTCCTTTGGCATGCCCAACAGGGCACATTTATGATCGGTTCACTTTGAAACTTGCTATGCTTGTTTGAGGTGAACTCCAGATGGGAGCTATCGATTTTCTTCCATTTCTGTCTAAAAACGTTGCCATTGGCAATGAACTTAGTGCAGTTATGCATCAATATTTCCATTTTGCTCACCCTGCAGGGCACATTTATGATTGGATCACTTGAAACCTTGTTTGTGGTGACCTCTAGATGGGAGCTATTGATTTTCTTCCATTTGCATTAAAAACCGTTGCCTTTGGCAAAAACTTTTGAACTTAGTTTAATCGGGCGTCAGTATATTCCTTTGGAACACCCTACAGGGCACATTTATGATCATATCTCTTTGAAACTTATGCTTGTTTGGGGTGGCCTCTAGATAGAAGCTATTGATTTTCTTCTATTTCCATCAGAATCGTTGACATTGGCATTGACCTTTGAACTTAGTTTAATTAAGCATCAATATTTACCTTCAGCACACCCTGCTGTACACATTTATGATCAGATTGCCTTGAAACTTCGTATGCTCATTTTGGGTGACACTAGATTGGAGCTATCAATTTTTTGCCATTTCCATCAAACATGTTTCTTGGACTTACATGTAGTTTAGTCAGACATCAATATATTCCTTTGGCATGCCATACAGGGAACATTTATGATCGCCCTTTGATCGGATTGCTTTGAAACTTACTATGCTTGTTTGAGGTGACCTTCAGATAGGAGCTATCGATTTTCTTCTATTTCTGTCAAAAAATGTTACTGTTGGCAATGTCCTTTGATGAAATTAGTGCAGTTATGCATCAATATTTACCTTTGGCACAACCTGCAGGGCACATATATGATTGGATTTCTTTGAAACCTGGTGTGCTTGTTTGGAGTGACCTCTAGATGGAAGCTACGTGTATCAATTTTTTTCCATTTCCATCAAAAAGGTTGCAGTTGGCAATGACCTTTGATGAACTTAGTGCATTTATGCATGAATATTTCCCTTTGGCACACCCTGCTGGGCACATTGATGATCGGATCACTTTGAAACTTGTTATGCTTGTTTGGGGTGACCTCTAGATGGGAGCTATTGATTTTCTTCCATTTCCATAAAAAATCATTGCCGTTGGCATCAACCTTTGAACTTATTTGAATTAGGCATCAATATTTTCCTTTGGTACACCCTGCAGGGTAAATTTATAATCGGATCGCTTTGAAACCTGGTATGCTTGTTTGGGGTGACCTCCAGGTGGGAGCTACCGATTTTCTTCGATTTCCGTAAAAAAATGTGATGGTTGTCAATGACTTTTGAACTTGGTTTAGTCAGGCATCATTATATTTCTTTGGCACGCCCTACAGGGCACATTTATGATCAGATGGTTTTGAAACTTACTATGCTTGTTTGGGGTGACCTCTAGATGGGAGTTATCGATTTTCTTCCATTTCCATAAAAAAATGTTGCCGTTGGCAATGACCTTTGATGAACTTAGTGCAGTTTGACATCAATATTTCCCTTTGGCACACCCAGCAGGGCACTTCATAATCAGATTGCTTTGAAACCTGGTCTTCTTGTTTGGAGTGACTTCTAGATGGAAGCCATCGATTTTCGTCCATTTTCATCAAAAACTGTTGCTATTAGGAATGACCTTTAAATTCAGTGCATTTGTGCATCAACATTCTTCTTTGACATGGCCTACAGGGTGCATTTATCATAGGATTGTTTTTGAACTTGGTGTGCTCATTAGGCAAGACCTCTAGATAAGTGCTATTGATTAGCATTCTTTTCTGAGAAAAAAGTTACCATTTACAATGACCTTCAAACTTACTGCATTTGGGTATCAACATTCTTTAGCCAGCCCTAGAGTTTACATTTAAAAATGCATGGATTGCTCTGACATTGTGCACACACAATTCTATTATGTTGGAAGTTTCACCAAATAACATTGGAACCAATGTTCTTCAATTTTGCCATTTCATTTATAACTTACCAAGTTGAAGTTTGTAAAGCTGAGCTACAGTCATTGACACTTCTTATTTTTTATTATATTTTAAACCGCCGAAATTTGAGTTGAGGTGGTCGTCAGAGTGTTTCTTTGATAGATAACAAGATTTTTAGATTGACTTGACAAAGTCAAAATAAGCTATAGCATCCTGCATGCCTGCGAATCTGTTCGTCTAAGAGTCTGTAAGTCTGTTCACATTTTTTTTTTTAGCACAGGCTACACCCCATACTTCTTGTCCGATCATCACTAAATTTCCTATGCAGGTTCAAGATGATGTTTAGATGACAATGACACATTTTGGTCATGAGAAATTGCGACAAAATGGGACGTTCTCATCTAGACATTATCTGGGGTCATCCTACGAAGTTACAATGAAATCCCTCCATAAATGTGCCCTGTAGACTGTGCTAAAGGTTTTCAGGTTTTGAGCTCGGGTAGCCATCACATTAAATGACAGATCGCAACCAAATGGGGAAGTTCTCATCTAGACATCATACAGTTAAAACTAGAAGTCCTGTCATGAACTATGCGCTTATCTAGGCTTAATTGCGCGTAGGAATTGCGCGCAATTGTCATATCGAAAGGCATCCAAAGCATGGTGGGTTCTCCTGGTTACTCATTGAAAACACAGGCGATGTTTCTGCCAATGGACCTCCGGGTTACCCGGAGGTCCATTGGCTGAAACATTGCTTGTGCACTGGTCATATGTACAGAATTTGATAGTCTTACTATGGTCATAACGTGTAGATTAATGCGCAGATCAACGACTTCTACTTTTAACTGTACAGAGTCATCCTACCAAGTTACACAACAATGAAATCCCTTCATAATGTGACCTGTAGAATGTGCTAAAAAAATTTGGATTTCGGGCTTGGTCAGACATCACGGTTGACAGATCATGACCAAAAGGGGACGTTCTCATCTAGATATTATACAGAGGCATCCTACCAAGTTTCAATGAAATCCCTTCATAAATATGACCTGTAGACTGTGCTAAAGGTTTTCGGGTTTTGGACTCGGACAGCCATCACAGTTGACCGATCGCGACCAAAAGGGGACATTCGTTCCAACGAAGGGTCACAAAATGGTTTTGTTGAAATTTTTTGAAAAATATTTTTTCAACTGCTGAATTTGCATATTACACGGGCGGATGCGGGCGATTCGTTAGGTAAAGGGTTAAAGTAACAAATTTTGATTTTGTGTGTATTGTGTAAAGGGCTGAGGAGTGTTATACGACCACTTGACATATGAACCCACATTTACACCTGTCTCTAATACATACAGTACTGTGATCACAAAATTAAAAGCAGTCTCTTTTGTGATCAGGCTGTGATTTGATTGCGATACACTCACACCAGAGAGCCAAGATTTCCAAAATAAAGTACATCAAAATCAGGAACACATCAAGAAAAATAAATGAAAATAGCATCTCATATTCAATTTTTCTTGCTTTTCTTTTTAGCTTAACTTGACAAAGTCAAGATAAGCTATTGCCATCACACGTGCGGACGTCTGTTTGTCTTTGAGTCAGTGAGTCTGTGAATCTGTTCACATTTTCCTTTAGCACAGGCTACACCCCGTAGTTCTTGTCTGATCGTCATGAAATTTCATATGCAGGTTTGGGGTCATGTCTAGATGTGAATGTCCCCTTTTGGTCGCGACTGGTCAACCGGGATGGCTGCCCGAGCCCAAAACCTGAAAACCATTAGCACAGTCTACAGGTCGTATTTATGAAGGGATTTCATTGTAACTTGGTAGGATGCCTCTGTATAATGCCTAGATGAGAACGTCCCCTTTTGGTCATGATCTGTCAGCCATGATGGCTGCCCAAGCCCGAAACCCAAACACTATTAGCACAGTCTGCAGGTCATATTTAATATGGAGGGATTTCATTGTAACTTGGTAGGATGACTCCGGATGATGTCTAGATGAGAACTTCCCCATTTGGTCGCGATCTGTCAACCGTGATGACTGCTCGAGCCCAAAACCCGAAAACCTTTAGCACAGTCTACAGGTCATATTTATGGGGGGATTTCATTGTAACTTGGTAGGTTGACTCCATATAATGTCTAGATGAGAATCTCCCCTTTTGGACGTGATTGGGAAACTGTGACGGCTACAGGGGCCCAAAGCCCGAAAACCTTTAGCACAGTCTACAGGTCATATTTATGAAGGGATTTCATTGTAACTTAGTAGGATGACTCCAAATAATGTCTAGATGAGAACATCCCCTTTTGGTCACAATTGGTCAACTGTGACGGCTACAGGTGCCCAAAGCCGAAAACCTTGAGCACAGTCTACAGGTCATATTTATGAAGGGATTTCATTGTAACTTTGGAGGATCACTCCAGATGATGCCTAGATGAGAATTCCCCTTTTGGTTGCAATCAGTTAACCATGATGGCTGCCCAAGCCTGAAGCCCGAAAACCTTTAGCACAGTCTACAGGTCATATTTATGAAGGGATTTCATTGTAACTTGGTAGGTTGACTTCATATAATGTCTAGATGAGAATGTCCCCTTTTGGCCACGATTGGGCAACTGTGATGGCTACAGGGGCCCGAAGCCCAAAAACCTTTAGCACAGTCTGCAGGTCATATTTATGAAGGGATTTCATTGTAGCTTGGTAGGATGACTCCAAATAATGTCTAGATGAGAACGTCCCCTTTTGGGTCGCAATCATTCAGCCTTGATGGCTGCCCGAGCCCAAAACCCCAAAACCTTTAGCATAGTCTATAGGTCGTATTTATGTAAGGATTTCATTGTAACTTGTTAGGTTGACTCCATATAATGCCTAGATGATGACACCCCCTTTTGGTCGTGATTGGTCAACTGTGACGGCTTCAGGGGCCCGAAGCCCGAAAACCTTGAGCACAGTCTACAGGTCATATTTATGAAGGGATTTCATTGTAACTCCGTAGGATCACTCCAGATGATGCCCAGATGACAACGTCCCCTTTTGGTCACAATCATTCAACCATGATGGCTTCCCAAGCCCAAAACCCCCAAAACTTTAGTACAGACTGCAGGTCGTATTTGTGAAGGGATTTCATTGTAACTTAGTAGAATGACTCAGTATAATGTCGAGATGAGGATGTCCCCTTTTAGTAGTAACCGGTCATCCGTCATGGCTACACAGGCATGATGCCCGAAAACATTTAGCACAGTCTGCAGGTCATATTTATGAAGGGATTTCAATGTAACTTGATAGGATGACTCGTTTTGGAATAATTTCACTGTAACTTGGTAACTTTCATTGACATACCTTAACTGTGAGGGCCACATACATTAACTGTGAGGTCATATTAACCCACCCCTCCACCCTTTAGTACAGTGTACACCTCATATTATTTTTATTAAAAACATAGCATACAGGGAACAGAAATTAACATATTCCCAATTATCACAATTCTTGTCTTATTTCATAATCCTTTCATAAACATTGAACATTATCCTTTTTATCAAACACAACACACAGACAAGTTAAGCTGCAGTGTCATTGACACTTTCATTTGACAGATGTAATTCTGCAATGTTGCAGAGAGGAAAACAAACAGAGAATTCCAGCTGGATAATGCCCCCAGTTGTGATCCAGTTAACCCTTTACCCAACGAATTGGCTGCATCCGCACACGTAATTTACAAAATTTGCCATTGGAAAACATTTAATTTTCAAAAAAATTTCAACAAACCCATATCATGTGACCCCTCATTGGAACAAGCTCACTGAGCTTGTTCCAATGATGGGTCATATGATAGGGTATTGTTGATGTTTTTGAAAAATCTGAAAATATAATATTTAAAATAATAAATTTTGATATCATCTGCATTAGGCAAAGGGTTAAAATACTCTTATCAGCATTTGCAATCACAGTACTGTATCAAGTGAGAAATCAAATTATGCTTCAGTTTTGTAGACTTTACCTTTACCCAATGCACATGAGATCAAAACTTCTAATTTTAATTATATTTTTCCAATTTCAAAAAAAATTTATTAACAAAACCATATCATGTGACCCCCCTCATTGAACAAGCTCAACAGGCTCGTTCCAGTGATGGGTCACTTACCGTAATATGGTTTTGTTGAAATTTTATGAAATGTTTTTTTGTTTTTTTTTATCAACTGCACAATTTGTAAATTACTGGTACCCAGGCTGATGCAGCTGATTCATTAGGTAAAGGGTTAATGCTTTTCCAAATATAATGGCCATGTAGTACAGCTGCCATGGACTGGTCACTTTCGATGGGTGGGCAATATTTCCACGGAAGCAGTAATATTAGATTTCAAACACTAATTTTATTCACGGAAAGTTGTGTAGAAAACATTCAAATCGTTTACACTTGTTCGCATGTATACAGTTAACTTGTTTTTTTTCAGTAAATATTGTTTTAACTAAATGACAGGTTGAGTGCTAGAAGCCTCTATGAGGGCTTTAAAAAATGAGAATGAGGGTACCAGAACAAAAGCCAACATTTTCATTGCTCATGTTTCATATTCATTCAAATGCAAATAATATTTTGTTTGTATAAATTTGTTTTATTACAAATTATTGGATAGTGCCTGTGGCACTCTCCAATAATTTGTAATGAAACAAATTCTGAATAACAAATTTGGACACCAAAAATAATCTAGCCCTCAACCAGTTAATGGGTAAAACCTATACTGAATGAATTGTTAATACTTTGATGTTTGATAAGTTATACAGTGGAGCCCTGTTAATTGAATAGCGACTTTGCCATTGGAAATTTTTCAATTAACAGGAGTATATAATTAACAGGGATTTGGTCACTTTCTTGACTCGAGAGATAAACTGTGCATTTATTCCATTATATCTTATTTGATGGAGCTCTTTCAAATGAGATATAATAGATGAAAAGCTTGTATTGGATGTGCTGATGCAATATAGATCTATAAGCAAGGGGAATTTGGTGATTGTCAGGGTAATTTCTCGACATATTACAATATTTTTTATTCAATTTAGAGGATTTTACGTTATATTCTATATGCAAATAGCAGGTCCAATTTGTATTGAAAGTATAGTCAGTTGTTTGGTGATTGAAAATTATATTCAATTAACAGGATGATTCAATTTAGAGACAACCTGTTAAGTGGGTTCCACTGTAATCAGACAATTGGAATATTCTATAAAGCAGTAACCACTTAACTGGTAGAGAGCTGGAAGTCCATATTTATGCTTTATTCTGAAATACAGGTAATTCAAATATGACGGAAGTGCTTCCTATTATCTTTCATGTGAAACAGTTTAGTCTGTATGAATATGCTTGGCTACAATTTATGGGAGAGTGCCTGTAGGCACACTCCCATAAATTGTAACAAGGCAAAGACATTTGAACAAATTTCAACAACCAAAAATAATTTAGCACTCTACAAATTACATGGGCACCACAGTAGCAGCTAAATTCACCTTTCATTGGAGCCTATTGGTCTTATTGTGTTGACATGGGATTCCCTGTGAATTTCGTTCTGCTGTCTACATGTAAATCAAGCCCATGGGAACCCTGGGAAGTGAGACAGTGCTTGTTTACTATGGTAAACAAGCTCTGTTTTACTGGTAAAATAGGACCCAGTCACCAAAGCGTGGGGTGGAAGTCCTCTAAAATGGGCAACATGGATATCAAGGTTTAACTAAACTTGACTTTATCTCCATGTTGCGGCCACAATTAGCCATTGTGCAGAAGTATGTGATCTTAAACATACATGTAGCATGTGGCTATTGATTAAAATGAGGTTGATTAGTTTATCATTGACTGTGTTCTGAAAAGACGGCACTAAAATTTTCGAATTTTTTCAGTTAAAAAGAAACTTACTACATGACCTGTCAGTGGAATAAGGTTTTTGGTAGGATTCAAGGTCTCAAGTAATGGTTTGAATCTAAAAAGGTATTTTTTTCGTTTATTTTGGAGAAAAAGTACTTGAGCTGTGTGAAAAATATTCAATGTACATGTACACAAGAGTGGTATTTTTTGCAATCGGGTCACAACATACTTACATGTATTTTCCAGTGGTCTGTTGATCAACATTTCATAAATATTACAAAATCAAGTTGATTGTGAAAAACAAAAGAGTTCAACACTCTTACATTTCTTTTCTAATTGGTGAGATTGTGTACAGTGCTGTTTATTTATTTATTTATTTATTTTTTTATTTATTTGTTATTTATTTTTGGGGGGTTTAACAACACTTTCGACAGCCAGGGTCATTTTGTATCAGACAGTTTTACAGATGGAGGAAGCCAGAGTACCTGGAGAGAACCACTGAGCAGTGAAAAGCAACTGTCAAACCCCCCAACGTACTCACTCATCATCTCAGCAAAGATTTAATTAATGAAGCACTGGGTTCAGCCCAGTGCTTCATTAATTGAAATTTTTCTGATGATAATTTTTATTACGCAGTGAACAGTGGCGTAGATAATGGGGGGGAGGGGGGCAGGGGGGGGAGGAGGCCCCCACCCACCTGAAGTTTTGTCGGAAATTTTTTTGGTCCATTTTTAGGCGAATTTATGCCTAATAACATTAAAATGCTGGCTTTGGGGATAAAAACATGCCATTTTGGGTAAAAAAGACCAATTTTCAGTACATTTGCAATAAACAACAGACTCTTTCTGTTTGTTTGGGTTTTTGTTGTTGTTACACTGTCGGAAAATTTTCAGTCTGTCCAGGTCTGTTGGAAAATTTTTGGCTTGCCCCTCCGCCAGCGAAAAGCTATCTACGCCACTGCCAGTAAATGCATAACTTGACATCACTGCCCATGCGTGGATTACAACCAGTCCGTGGTAACTACTGTATGTTCATTTTTTAAATGCTGCAACTAGTAGTTTAACCAATTCAATCATGTTTGACAGCGCTTAGTGGTTGCTAGTTGCATTGTGGGAAAAATTATTAGCTTGAAAAATTTTCCTATTTTGACATCATTGTACAGATGTTAATCTTGTTCTGAAGGAAATGACTAAATTCTGATGAACCTTTCCTGTTAACCCTTTACTCAATGTAATGGTCAAAACCAGCCAGCACTATTCACAAAAATTGCCTATCAATTTTCATTATTTTTTTCCTTTTTTGTCTCAAAAACATAGGTTATGGCCCCTCTTTGGAACGAGCTTGTCAAGCTCGTTCCAATGAGGTGTCATAACCTATGTTTTTGAGACAAAAAATGAAAAAAATTAGTTATTCAAGAATTTTGTTTGCAAGTGTCGTCAGCTTTTCATGTTAGTTAAAGGGTTAATAGAATGTTTTTTTACTCGCAAAGTAAGTGGATATTCAATTGATAGGATTCCACTGTATTGAACAAATTAAAACAGTACAGTTTTCTCGTTCATAGAATGCTGGAGAAGACCTGAAAGCAATTGCTGGAGCAGTGTCAAAGCTTCGTAATGAGGTGATGACCAACAAACCTGTTATACCACTGACAGACAGCCGCACAGATACAGATGTATGGAATAAGTCATTACAGGAAGAAATTAAAAACAATGATGGTAATGATCTTAAATGGTTTGAATCACGATGGCTGTATCTTGAATGTTACATGTACAGGCGATTACAGGAATCTGTGGAGTTATGGTATGTTTTGTTTGCTTCAAGCATAGTTCTGTTCACTGGTTAAGTTTGAATTGATTTACAGTACTTAGAAAGTGAATTACCATGAACAAACTCATGGAGTGGAGTTAGCGAGCAGAATTTCAGCCAGCAGGCTCTGGATTCAACTTGGAAATCCATTGGCTGAAACAGTGGCTGTTCATTTCAACAAAACCTGAGTTAGACCTAAAAAAATAAAAAATCTATTTCTCAGGCCCTCCCATTGGCCCTTTTGGCTGCCACATGCTCTCTTTCTATAACCAATGCAAACTTTAACAAATATAAATTAAATGGTTTATGTCTGATATTTTACCCAAGTTAATAAAATTGATAAATTTGTCCATTGAGTGGAACAAGGTTCCTTGAACTCAAGGGATGAAATACACCACCACCCATTCTGTTCTGTATGTTATGAGAAATCCCATCCTGAGGACTTTGTGTATATTTTATTTAGTGTTGAAATGACTCTGGGATTCTGGAGTCGATTAGTGGGCGCGCAAAAGTTGCATTGAAGTTGACTAGTCAGCACCCCACCTTCTACTGCCAAGATTTACATGACAATACCTCAGCAGTTGCATATTTTTCTCCACTTGTGCACTTTACTGATGCCGGTTCACATGGGTGACATACAAAGGCATGGGTTTGGGCTATATTTGGATTATATTTTGGTGGTAAGTTGTTAACAAAACATCCATTTCATCAGCCATTTGCATATAAGATTAATGATTCTGTTCAAGGTACAATTGACCACAGACGTGGAGAGCAATCCTGATGAATGATTAACTACATTCTAAGTTTATATTTTGCAGTTGCTCAACTATTATTTTCATTAAGTTCAAAAACCTCCCACACATTGGAAGTTTTGGTCTTTGATTTACTCGAACCCATAACAAAAACATGTAATTTACGAAAGTTGGTATAATCGTCAACTTGTCATGTCATTGATCACATGTCATAAATTAAATGGCATGAGAATTGCTCTATAATATAAATTTTAACCCTTTACCTAACATGAAAAGCTGACGACACTTGCAAACAAAATTCTTGAATAACTAATTTTTTAGCTCACCGAAGGGTGAAAAACCACATTTGGTGTGCATGTTCCTTATCATATGTCAATTCAAGTTTGTACAAATTAATGTGCCGCATCCACAGGGGGCACCACAAGGGGCATTACTCTGATAGTACCCATAATTTTTTTTTTTTTAATTAAAAAAATCTTTTTCTTCAGAACCATCATTTAGAATCTTTTGATATTTGGTATATAACATCTCTATTGGGGTCAGATTCAAGTTTGTTCAAATTGAGTCCCTGGGTTAATAATTGGGCTCCCTGTAGGAACCCGAATTTTAACTTAGTGAAATATGAGGAAATTTCTTTAAAAATCTTCTTCTTCAGGTCCACCAGTCAGAATGCTTTCATATTTGGTATACAACATCTATAGGGGGGTCTGATTCAAGTTTGTACAAATCGGGTCCCTGGGTGAGTATTTGGGCTCTCTATTGATCTATTGAAGCCCAAAGTTTAACTTCGTATAATTTGAGGAAATTTCTTTAAAAATCTTCTTCTTCAGATCCACCAGTCAGAATCCTTTCATGTTTGGTATACAACATCTATAAGAGTGGGGGGGGGGGGGGGGGGGGGGGGGGTGGTCAGATTCAAGTTTGTTCAAATCAAATCCCTGGGTTTATATTTGGGCTCCCTATGGGAGCCTGAATTTTAACTTAATGAAATATGAGGAAATTTCCTTAAAAATCTTCTTCAGATCCACCTGTCAGAATAGATTCATATTTACAACATCTTGAGGTGGGTCAGTTTCAGGTTTGTTCAAATTGGTTACCTGGGTAAAATTTGGGCCCAAATATAAACTTAGTGCAATATAGGGAATTTTTTTTTTAAAATCCTCTTTAGACCCTGTAGTCAGAATGTTTTCTTATTTGGTATACAACATCTCTAGGAGGGTCCAATTCATGTTTGTTCAAATCTGGTCTCTGGGTTGATATTTGGCTTCCTGTGGGAGCCCGAATTTTAACTTCATGCAATATGAGGAAATTTCTTTTAAAAGTCTTCTTCTTCAGATCCACCAATCAGAATCCCTTCATATTTGGTATACAACATCTCTAGGTGGGTCAGATGCAAGTTTGTTCAAATCGGGTCCCTGGGTTAATATTTTGGCTCCCTATTTGAGCCCAAAGTTTAACTTAATGCAATGTGAGGACATTTATTTAAAAACCTTCTTGTTCAGATCCACCAGTCAGAATTCTTTCATATTTGGTATATACATTTGTAAAACATCTCAAGGGGGATCAGATTCAAGTTTGTTCAATTTGAGTCCCTGGCTTATTATTTGGGCTCTCTGTGGGCAGGGTTGGGGGCAGGGGGAGCATGTAAGGTTCAGGTTTGTTCAAATCCATTCCTTAGTGTTTTTCCATAAAATTTGCCTTTGCATGGCTACATTCCTTTGTAGTGTTGATGAACCATGTCTAACTGAATGTGACCCCAAACACTTCTTTGAACCACTTTGGTCGGTGAGCGATTAAGGCCCCTTGGGGCCTCTTGTTTTCATTTTTTGTCTCAAAAACAGGTTATGACCCCTCATTGGAACGAGCTTGTTCCAAAGAAGGGTCATAACCTATGTTTTTGAGACAAAAAATGAAAAAAATAATGAAAATTAATTAGCAACTTTTATACGCCCGTTTGAAAAACGGATGTATTATGTTATGGCTCTGTCCACTGTCCATCTGTCCGTCCGGGGACAGTTGTATTCCGTGCTCTACAGAGCGTGATTTCAATCGGATTTAAAAAATATTTGATATACTGCAGAACCAGAATAAGATCTCGTGCAAGTTCGAATTTGGGTCATATATGTTTGACAGTTTTCCTAGTAGTTATTCCCCCTTTAATACTTAGAAATCGAGCAAATTATGCTTTCCGTGCTCTACAGACTGTCAACTTAATCAGATTCTTTTCAAATTTAATACACAGCTTCATGGCCATAATATCTCGTTTAAGTTCATATTTGGGTCATGTTTGGTTGTTTTTTTTAGGAGTTATTGCCCTTTTCATACTTAGAAATCAGTCAAATTATGCTTTCTGTGCTCTACAGTCCGTGAACTTAATCGGATTGTTTTGAAATTTAATATGCAGCTTCATGAGCATGGTATTTTGCACAAGTGCAAATTCGGGTCATGTTTGTCGATTTCTGTAGGAGTTATTGCCCTTTAATACTTAAAAATCAGGCAAATTATGCTTTCCATGCTCCCATGCTCTACAGACCGTGAACTTAATCAGATTCTTTTCAAATTTAATACGCAGCTTCATGGGCATAATATCTCGTTATGTAAATCTAATAATTTGATCCGGAGATATTAACCCTTTATCCATCAAATTAGGCACTCCTCCAATCCATTTCTATATGTACCCATACCATGTACGGTGTACATAATGTCGGCATTTGCACGTATGGGTACACATCTGACAATTTAATCGGCCTAAACTTTCACGTCTACTTTGATCTCAAAGTCTGTGTCAGTTATCTCATTATTAGTGTTGTTGATTTCGCAGATCAACTGACAATCGTTTTAACTCATCCTCACTAGACCTTGCATCAGAATTATGTTACGTTGTAATGCTTTTATAGGAAATTGTACATGTTTCAACTGGTCAACGTAGAAGTCCAGTGTTGACGTTTGGCTATATTAATGTGACGGGTCGACTAATTGTTTCAACACTAATTTTATTTATCCACTAATAAATTTCCAAAAAATCTTGATTTTTTTTTAACTATAACCACGATTGACTAATATTCCAACTGCATCATCATGGCATGCCTTCATCGAGGGCATGCCTTGATGATGTAGTTGGAAAATATTACCTGTGGGAACTTGAGACACCACAATTAGGACAAATCACGTTTACTTGTCTCCCTAACCATCCCCCCTCCCAGTTGGTCATCTTCTCTTCATGTGCATTTTAGTGATGTTACGTTCTTTATGACAGATAAATGTTGTTGCAGGAAATCATGTACTCCTTGTCTTTTTGTGGATAGAACTTTTATAGTGACTACATGCCATCTTCAGTGTCAGACTTACATGTTCTCTCCCTAATACCAGCAGGCCTAGCATTTTTGGGGGGCCTTGGCTGATAGGCCTTGAGATCGGCCAGAAAATGTTTTTTTCGGGACCTAGCGATATGCCCACGAAAAAAACATTTTTGGGAGGATGATATCATCACATCCTTGGCAACATAAACATAGGTCCTGAAAGTCCATTCTTGGGGACCTAATGGTAGGCCCTGACAGTATTTCAAAATGCAAGGCTAGTACTAGGTAGATGATTTTTAAACCTTTGCCTTATTCAACAGGGAGATAACACTTAAAGATTAACTAAATATTTTCATTGTTCTCTCAAAAAGGGGTAATAAGCCATGTTTTGGACGTAAAAAAAGGAATTTTTTTGTTCAAAAAACCTTTTTAAGGGTCATCCCCCAGTTGTGTTAGGTAAAGACAGGAACTAATTTAAGTGGTATCCCTTCACATTTTGCGATGCATTAATTAGGTTTAGAGAAAGCTCATATTGTGAACACTAGCAAAAAGTGAAATCAGCATTTTGGCTCAGTTACTTTACTGTCAGTGATATTCATTCATCATTCAGTTCCCTGCAGCCTTTTGGATGTTCATAATGTTGGTGGACCAGAATCATCCGAGTTGTGATACATGAGTAATGGTCACTATAACTTTGAATTTAATTAAAAAAAAAAAAAATGGGCTGAACAGCTCAGCTTTATTTTGGAGAAGTCAAGGTTGTGTTATTAAATTGATTTTTTTGCAGAATTGACCAATAAATTACCATTGCTCTTTCAGTAACTGTGAAAAATGTGAGCTTGACCGAGACACACTGATTCACTTACCAATCGAGGATAGTTACAGACATAAGTGTCTACTACTGGTAGTACAATGTAATACTATAAAAAAAAAATCAGACAATTTTGACTGTAAATCAGAAATTCCATGGATGACATACACTACCAACAGCTCGAACTGTAACACAATATCTTGTCAGATATGTTGGTGAAACAAGGCAGGTGGCATCTCCTGAAGATACTAGAAATTAAATATTGTTAATAATAGTTGCACAAACTAATAATAATAATATACTTAGCATGGAAAATCCCATTTTGATGGAAGGAGGAAGTTAATTTGAGGTATTTTGACCATCAGACATTTTGCTCTGGGATGAGACATTTTTACCTACCTTCCAGGAGGCTGAAACACCTCATCCCAGATCAAAATGCTTCAATGTCAAAACATCCCATTCTCCCAAGAAATGCACAGTACAATACCAACACTTAAGTATGTTCACTATTGTGAGATTGTCTGCATGTAAACCCAGGCATCAACTATTTGTGGCAGGGTAACCAGTTTTCAGTATCCTAACTGGTGATTTGTAATGCGATTACTTTTTTTTTATCAAGGATACAATGATACTAGTAAGGGGAGCCATAGTTCAACAACATTTTGTTCATTAAGAATTGCTTTGTTAATATGCCTATTGGCAGTCTCCACTAAATAGTAACAAAACAATTTTATATCGTCATGCTTTTCTACTACTGCACAGATAACACGGTTATGCATACAGTGTAAAGCCACTAAAGTGGCTTTCAGTGATTTTCAGTAGAGCCTTAATAGTGGCTTCTATCACTCAACCAGTTAAGCACTGTTTGCCTTACTTGGCAGCTATCTGGTGATCAATATCTAAGGTGGAAGTCCTCTAAAACTGGCAACATGAGTATAAACAATTGACATGACTTGATTTTATACCCATATTGCGGTTATGATTAGCCATTGGGCAGAAATATGTGACCTTCAACACCAATCAGGGGCGGCGAAACCGGGAGGGCTTCAGCCCCCCCCCTTTTTTTTGCCGGGCCATGTTTTATTTGTATGCATATATTTTAACACAGCCAGTGACTGATGAAACAAGGGGTGGATCCTGTGCCATATTTTCGCCAGCTATGTTTCTCTCATACTGGTTCAGATTCGATGGATTTTGGATCATTTTTTGCAGTAAGTGGCAGCAAACGCTAAAATGTATAGTCTGTTAAAAAAATCGGTTAACTGAAATAGATCGTAATCTTACAGACATAAAAGTATCAAATCCACCCCCAGACAAGATAATCCACAGACAGTATAATTTCTGTTAACGTCTGGTAAAGCATACAGGTGAGGTCTATTTATCAGCTTTGGTCATTACGACCAAAGCTGATAAATAGACCTGACCTGACCTGTATGCATTACCAACGTTTTTTAACGGCTCTCAAAGTGTGAAATCTTTCAAATACATCTCCTGAAAAGGAGAGATAATCCACAGACAGTATAATTTCTGTTAACGTCTGGTAAAGCATACAGGTGAGGTCTATTTATCAGCTTTGGTCATTATGACCAAAGCTGATAAATAGACCTGACCTGACCTGTATGCATTACCAACGTTTTTTAACGGCTCTCAAAGTGTGAAATCTTTCAAATACATCTCCTGAAAAATCTCAAAATATCTGCTCAGATGCATGGAAATGGTGGTTTTGGGACCCAGTAATTTAAAATTTCCGTCCGGCAGGCTGAACCATGATCGGACCCACATACTGATGGACATCCATCGCCCGTTCTAGCCCCCCCCCCCCCCCATTCTAGCCCCCCCCCCCCCCACACACACTTTCAAAATGGTCCCGCCTTCCCTGCCAATAAAAAATAAATAACTCGTTCTGAAATAGAATCATTTTTTTTTTAGCAATGAGTGTTATAATACAGAATTTTTTTTCTTCTGCACAGGCAAAGATACACCAAGCAACTTTTTTTGTGCTCTATTTATTCTAGTGAGGAGCCATAAACTCTGAAATGGAAGGATTGATGAAAAAGAAAAAATTGAATGTAAATAGCACCGGTCAGATATTCTTTAGGGGAGGTTACAGTTAAAATTGGATGTCTTGTCATGAACTTTGTGCTTATCTAGGCTTAATTGTGCGTAGGAATTGCACGCAATTGCCATATCGAATGGCATACAAAGCACAACAGGTTCTCCTGGTTACTCATAGCAAACACAGGCAATGTTTCTGCCAATGGACCTCCGGGTAACCCGGAGGTCCATTGGCTGAAACATTGCTTGTGCTCAAGCAATATGTACAGAATTTGATAGCCTTACTATGGTCATAATGTGAAGATTAACACGCAGATCAACATGCTATTTGTGTGCATTTCATGACATGACTTCTAGTTTTAGCTGTAGTACTAATTATTGTTTTCTTATTCCAGTACTATTCTGAAACAGTTTGATGTGTTTGAAGAAGACAAGAAGAAATCCTTTATGGATTCTCAAAAGCCAATCATTACATTGATGATGCAGCTGATGACAGTCACAAGGGAGATAAGCGAGTATTCTGAAACTCAGATCCATAGTTTCTTTTCCACTTTTTTGAAGGTAACACCTAATTAACTAAAATTATCTTTCACTTCTCAGTATACTGGTACTTGCACAATTTAATGGAATTATTGAATAATGTATTTTTGAATTCCACAATATCAGGAATATAATGGTTATGATTCATGGAATACTGTCAGCTGAGAACTGAGTCATTACATTTGCTCAGTGCATTTTAGAGCCACCGTAACCCTTAAGACAGGGTTTCCGCTAGACCGGCTGCGGGTCCGTCGACCGGACCCATTCCCCCCGCCGATTATACTATGATCAGTAAGAAAAGCTGGTGGTTAAAATGTCGAGTACAATGCTGTATCGTAACGACACTCAGGATCCTTTGTTTCCACGTAATATAGGCATAATTATGTTGTATACTATGCCTACTATTACTGGCGACAACCTGATACTTTATAACCCCCAGACGAGAGGAGGAAACAAAGTTTAAATCCTGAACGTTGCCTATAAAATTTCGGACTCAAATTGTCGTGTTTGGTCCGAAATCACTGGCTTTTATTTTGAGCGATAAATGATGTAATTGCACATGCATGACGTCACACGTCCGCATCATGGTTCTTTTCGAATATCGGTTTGTATAAAAAAAATTTAGGTCAAGCGTCGCAGTCACTGTCAGGATTCGTGGATTTTGTGTTGTTTTGGGTTTGTATTTTTATGAAACCTCCCACCAGATGTAGTATTGTGTGTCCCGTGGGAATTTAGAGAATTGTAGGAGGAAAAAAAACATATTTTCCACTTCAATTATTCAGCATTTTAGTGACCAGAATGCCCCCAGAGAGCACCTAAAAATCAAAATTTTCATGGGTGGAGAACCCCCCAGACCCCCCCCCCCCCCCCCCTCTATATGCACGTGCCTTTGGCACGTGCAGCAGATGCCTTTGGCGTCTGAGTTTCACTTTCTTTAAACTACCAGACCCACAAATTTTATCCTAGCGGAAACCCTGCTTAAAAGCCATACAGTCACAAACAACCCATTTCATATTGCTCTGAAAATTTTGTTCCAAGTGTATTCTTTCTTGAGACAGGCCTGTAGATTGCTTTATTTTCGGCACATCTTTTTTAGGGCTTTAAATGGGCCCAAATGACGGAAAATTACATTTTTATACTGTACCAATGACCCAGACTTAGCTGGTGCTAACTCCAACAAAACCAGGGCCAAACACAAATTTTGCCCCCCAATCCCCAAAATTTGCATCCAAAACAAAAAGAAATCATGTCCTAAAGGACCTCCATACTACGCCTCTACTGCGCATGCGCAGTGACGCAGTCGTCCCGAAATTGGCGCCAATTATCATTCTCTGTTTGGCCCTTCATCAGTCAACATCTCACTGATCTTTGTGCTTGTAAATCTCAGTTTAAAGGATGCCAGACACGTAATTTTTGGAGAAAATGTGATTCTAAGGAGGATAGAAGGAGGAGAGGAAAAAGAAGTGGCAAAAAATAATCAGGGCTGTACTTAAAATTTTTTGATGAAATTATGTTAAGTTGCCTATTTTCGAGGCATGGGCCTCTTGTTGTCATTCTTGCTAATTGTTGCACTGCTTATTCAGTGTTTCCTCTCCCCTAGCCTTCTGGCAATTCTCCCATGTTTTTGGCATATTTTTGAGAAATTTCATTTCTAAAATTTCCTGGGAGAGTTGCTTGGTTACAGAATGTTTTCTGTTATTTTCCCCATAGTTACGTTTTCACCCATGGGTGTATAACGTTTGTGTTCTGCATCTTCCATCTGATGTTCTACAGATTCTCCCCTGGGAGTCTCTGTTTTGCATCAGATAGAGTGTAATTGATGACTGATTCCGGGCCAGTTTTTTCAGTGCCTGGAGTCATGTTTTCTAGTGTGTTTACACTGTTTGTTTTCATTGGCAACAGCCTTTTTTGAGGGGGGCTGTTTGCCTTTGTGGTAGTTTATCTCATTATAAGATACATTTATATTATCCGAAAGTGTCTCATTAATTATTTTATATAAATTTAAAATTTTTGACCACACTTTGCCATCGGATCCATCCAGTGCTGGGCGGTTTGCCGATATACCGACTTAGCCGGTTTCAAAATCAATACCGTTAGTAATATCGTCTCATTTTCGAAAAACCGAAATATCGCCAACGTCATTGGCATAACTTGGCAATGACACCAACATCGACCTACCGGTACATAATTTGACGAAAGGGGCAATACTTTGTGAATTAGCATCCGTATTGGTAAGGAACAGGCAATAACTTCTGAAATATACTGCACTGTTAAGTTGGTACCTTCCAAAAGTGTTTACCGGTAAACTATTATGTGAACTGATTCCCACATAATAGCAGGCATTTTCCCCCGACGTCGAACAAATTGGGAACTCTTGTAATTGATTGGACAAAACAATGACGTAAATGTCTCAGGATCCCCACACGGTGAATTTGCATGGATTCTCGGGGAGCGTGACGTTTCGGCCCTTTACCTGTTCGGCCCCGGGACGTTTCGGCCTTGATATTTTTTTAAACCTAAGACGAAAAGTTATCAGGGAAAATATCGAGGCCGAAACGTCCCAAGGCCGAAACGACACTTGGAAGGGGACATTTTGGCTTCCATAATTTGAAAAGTGTTTTACTACTCACCAAAGTAAGGAATAAAAAAATCCAGAAAATCCATTAAAACCCACAGGTAAAATGAATGAGAAAAAGACATATGATGTTTTATTATGCCTCACATCCTTCTGTGACAAAATTTCTGACTTAATGAACCTCTTTGAGACAGCTTGTCTTTGATATTTGGTATTCAAGTGAACATGTTGTGTGAAATTCTGTAGGCCCAGCTATTGGATAATTTAAGAATCTTGATGTTTTATTCTGTAATGTTTGGGGGTCAAGGTACACTTTGTAATATTTAAAAAAAATGCTTTGCAAAAGGCCAATTTGGGCGAAATTGTGAAGGCAGGTTTGGTTTTTGTTCTCAATCTTCTAATTTCTTGGAGAAATGTAATTTAATCACTTTTAGACTGAGGTAAGTTACCTTCTTTCACGTTATTCGACACTCCATTTTATACCATGAGAAAAAATTTTTACCAATAAAAAACGTCCCCAAAAAACTATAAAAAAAAAAAAAAATTGAAAAACAAAAAAAAAAACAGGACGTTTCGGCCTCGACAGGTGGGTCGTTTCGGCCCCAGTCGAGGCCGAAACGTCCCGAAAAAAACTCTGAGGCCGAAACGACCCTGAACCTGATTTTCGCACTGGAGAATGTCTGATTCTGTATCCCCACATTAACCATCTGTTTAAAAATAGCTTTTCATAATTTTAACCAATGACAAAAGAGAAAACACACAGTTTGTGTGCAGTATGTCTAATATGGCTGCCCCCATGTTCAAATGAAAATCCGCAGAACTATCAAGTGGCGCTGGTTGTGCTCATTCATAATAAATTTTTCAGATTTAATTTTAAACACACCACATGGTTGATTTGTGTTTTTGCCGACGCAGATCGCTTGACCAGCAGCAATATTGTTTTGCCGAGGCTATTCTTTCAAATTTGCAGGGCTGCCGTGAGTCAACGACTGTTTTGCACTAATTCCGCAAATATCGCGATAATACCGTAAACCGCGATATCATCCCGAAAATATCGCGGTTTTTATTTGGGTCGATATCGCCCAGCACTAGATCCATCGGGGCTCAACGTTACTTTTCAGCAACTTGGGCTTCTCTGAAAAAATATTTTTTCAAAATTATTTTGTTTTGCAATTGTTTTTTCATTTATTAATGGATCATGTTATTATGTATCTTTGTGTCAGGGGTTTTTGCGAGTAACTAGGACTTATTGTTGTTCTTTCACAATGAAGGGACGTTGTTCAAATTGTAATAGGAAGAAATCTTCCTCTGACTTTCATGATCATTGTATTAATTGTAGTCAGTGTTCTCGCATTAATCCCTGTCCTATATGTGAACATTGGGATGAGAAACATTGGAAACGTGTGTCACGATATGTTGTTTCTGGAGAAAGAGCGATGCCGGCTCTTCCTCCACAAGGTCACTCTACTCTCTCAGTTTCTATTTCAGAGGAACCAGAACAGGGTGATGTTTCCATGTTATCTTCTTCAAGTGTGCGTCCGTCGTCACAAATGAATTCAGAGCTAGCGGCAAAAGTGCTCATGGAGATTAGACAAATGTCGTCCGCTAGCTCGCCCGGTGTAGCGTCCATTCACCGAATGGTTCGGCAGCCGGGTTCGTCCGATGCGGTCCAAGAGGAAATTTTGGGTGATGCGAGCACTATAAACATAATAGATGCACACCCAGTGACGGCGGATAGTAAGCGAGAACGGAGGAAGCCTTTTAGTCCGGTTCCTAGCTCGTCCAGGTCCAGCCGGGCCGCGAGCGAGAGAGGTCCCTCTCTCGTACAACAACATCTGGGACCAGATGTTGTGGTACAAAATGTGTCTTTAGCGGAGCATACGTCCATTGCTCGGGACGCTCCGTTGTATAAGCAGTCCGCAGAGACTGTTAAGGCTTCCTCTTCTCGTCAGCGCACACGACCGCACCTTGGCTGCGTGACCGCCGATATATTACCAGCTTCGCCGATGAAGGATTCTTCGGTGACCAGGTCACACCATCCGGCAGCCAGGGATTCGAGACCGATGGACTCCGGACGTTCGCATAGGAAAAGTATGCGGGAGCCATCTGATGCGGAGCTGCCCTCGGCGAAGCAGCGAAAGACTGCGCCTCCGCAGGTCTCGACGTCGGACATTCTTGTGCAGATAGCACAGCTTATCGCAGCATCCCAGCAGCCGACAGAAACGGTGTCGGATCGAGAATTATCCGATGGCGCTGGGTCGGTACGCTCCGCCGAAGCATCGGGGGCGGACGACCGGGAACATCGTGAGGTCCGACCGGATGGTGAAAGGGATACGGATGACTTGGAGCTATCCCTTTCGGAACAACATAAAGCTGCCGTGGACTTCATCCGGCACTTTCTCCCTCAAGTTGTTCCGTCGGGCCAGACTGCTGCGCTTCCGGACAAGAGAATTATAGCGTCATTGGACTCTGAATTTTTTGAGCGGTTCAGGGACATCGCTCCCGAGTTTCCGTCGCAGTCCAATAATGTTGCTAGAACATTTGAATTATTGAACGACGCTATATTTAAACTTGCTTCCAGGACGGGGAAAGCAGGTTTCTTGTCCGCTAATACTCTCAACCTGCCTTTCATTAATGCAAGGAATAAATTCGATACGGCAGGACAGGGTATACCGAGAGTTCCTCTGCGTATGGACGACGAGGCGGAAGACTTAGAGCTATCATTACCGTCGTCAGCTTCTATTCCAACCGCGGTGTTGGAAACAGCTATTGCCTCTAACAGAGCCAATTTAGATGCCTTATCTTACGCAGATCACCTTACTAAGGCGTTATCACTGCGCCTTCAAGGGGAAGAGTTTCAGGATATACAATCCTCTTTAAGACTTCTTTCAAGGGCAGTAGCTTATTCCACGTGTAACTCCGCCCTTTCAGTGGCAAATCTGGAGTTGGTTAGACGTGACGCAGCCCTAGCTACATCCACACTAGTGGATTCTAAGGTGAAGAACTCTCTTAGAGTCGCTTCGGTCTCAGGAGAACTTCTCTTTGACGGCAAGCTTTCCGCTATTTATGATAAAATTAAAAAGAAAGCTAATGATTCTCTGTTGTTGAGATCGGCTCCTAAAAAGTCGGATACAGCAGACACGAATAAGACAGGCACTTCTGGGTCTAATGCGCCCAAGAGAGGTTCCTATAGAGGTTCCGGTGCATCCTCTTGGTCTTATTCGAGAGACCGTCAGGATAGCGACTCTCGTTCGGGACGTCCTTCAGGCCGGGACAATCGGTCGGACGCCCCGAGGTCGACGAGGCGAGGTGCGGGTCGTGGAAGACGTGGTTTCTCCTACCGCAGGCCTCGCAGGTCCAGGAGGTGATGGCTTAAACCTCTATCGCGTTCCGGTTGGCGGAAGGTTGTCGAGTTTTTCACAAGAGTGGGCGTCGATTACGGACGACCCTTGGGTGAGAGGAGTGACTTCGGAAGGTCTAAAGATATCCTTCAAACGAAAGCCTCCATTAACTCGAAGTCCAAAGTGGACTCATCTTCCGTCAAATCCACAGAAAAGAGACGCTCTGTTATCAGAGGTGCAGTCTCTTTTAATGAAGAACGCGGTAGAGGTCGTAGAAAACCAGGAATCTCTGGGATTCTACAGCCATCTGTTTCTGGTTCCGAAACCAGACGGCTCGTTCCGTCCAGTCATAGATTTGAGCTGGATAAACAAGCTGATCGTCGCTCCGAAGTTTTATATGGAGACGATTCGATCGGTCAGAGCGAGTATTCGGGTGAATGATTATGCAACGAGCATAGATCTCAAAGATGCGTACTTTCACGTCATGGTACATCCGACATTCCGAAAGTATCTACGCTTCGCAGTCCTAGGAGTGGTGTATCAATTCCGGGCGATGTGCTTCGGATTGAATCTAGCGGTAACGTCGGCCTACCTGGACGACATTCTTCAGAGGTACGGCAACGAGTTAACGCTTCAGAACGATGTTCAGAATCTTCTTCTATTGCTCCGACGTCTCGGTTTTATAGTAAGCGAGGAGAAGTCGGATCTGGTGCCGTCCAAGTCATTCACTCATCTGGGAATGAGCTTCGAGACGCACAACAATCTCGTTCGTCTGCCGTTAACCAGGGCGAAATTAGTCAGTTGTTACGCTCGCTATTGTCTGCACGCAGACAAAGTCACGGCGAGAGAATTTATGAGACTGATAGGTCTGTGCGGAGCCGCCGCGGATCTCATTCCAATGGAGCGGCTACGCACACGTCCTCTTCAAATTTTCCTGACTCAGAATTGGAGTGTGAAAATTCATTCGCTCGATGTAGACGTTCTCTTGTCAGATCAAGTGAAACAAGAGATTCAGACTTGGGCAAACATTCAGTGGTTAACTCAAGGAGTTCCGCTGCAGTTGCCGGATCCGAGTTTTACCGTTATGACGGATGCCAGTCAAACAGGTTGGGGTGCATCATTAATCCCAATGGATTCGAGATGCCAGGGTCTTTGGGATCCGCAATTCCTGTGCAAGCACATAAACATCAAGGAAATGATGTCAATTTGGCTTGCGTTACGTCACTGGATGGACATTATTCACGATGCTCATGTCCAAATCCTATCCGACAATACGACAGTAGTGGCGTATATACGGAATCAGGGAGGCACTCATTCAGTTCCGTTGTTCAATCTAACGGAAAGAATCCTTCTGTTTGCGTTAGAACATCACGTTCTTCTTTCGGTCCGTCACATACCGGGTCGTCTGAATGTGCTAGCAGACTCCCTTTCACGAAAGGGTCACTTGTTGCCGTCGGAGTGGACTCTCAACAAACAAGTATTCAATCAAATTTGGTACCAATGGGAACGGCCAATGATAGACTTATTTGCGACACATCTCAACAATCAGTTGCAGACGTATGTGTCTCCGTGTCCGGATCCAAGAGCATTTGCAGTAGACGCTCTGTCGATCCCTTGGGACGGAATGATAGGATATGCGTATCCTCCAGCGCCGTTAATTCAACAAGTATTGCTAAAGATAAAACAATCTCATTGCAAGATTCTGTTGGTAGCATCTCTGTCGCCACAGAGACCGTGGATAAATCTACTCAGGTGTCTGTTGTGGGACCTACCGCGGAAGCTTCCTCCACGAGAGGATCTTCTTTCGCAGGGGAAATCGCGCCAACTCCATCACAACCCGCAAGGTCTCAACCTTCACGTTTTTCCGTTGTGCGGTCCTTCTTGCATGGCAAGCACTTTACAGGACGAGCAGTGGACGCGATTTCTAACTGTAGGAGGACCTCCTCTTCGCTAAACTATGCGGCTAAGTGGAAGGTTTTTCGTCGTTGGTGTAGGGATCATTCTGTAGATATATTTGATCCCTCTATACCAGACATTGCAAACTTTCTAGTATACTTGTTTGACGAAATCAAACTGCAGCCTGTTACTATAAAGGGTTATAGATCTATGTTCTCTGATACCTATGCACATCATGATAGTTTACAAATTGGATCTAATGTCTCTTTATCGAAGTTGGTTAGAAACTTTTCGATAAATAGACCCAGAACTCTTAGATTAATTCCTAAGTGGAATTTAGCTTGGGTTCTCCTTAAATTGAAGGAAAAGCCATTTGAACCTCTTGGGACAGTAGATTTCAAATTCTTATCTTATAAGACAGCTTTTCTCTTAGCTTTCTCTTCTGCCAAAAGAGTCAGTGAGCTTCATGCACTATCGGTGGATGATTCTCATTATCGTAGTGTTGGGAACACTATCACCTTCACTACTAATGTGGGTTTTTTAGCTAAGAATCAGGCTCCTAATAAATATCCGGAACCTATTGTTATTAAGGCTCTTCCGTCTTCAGACGGGCGTAGGCCTTTACTCTGTCCTGTTAGAGCACTACGTATCTATAAACAGAGATCTCAGTTTATCAGAAAGGGACGGAAACGTTTCTTTCTGTCTTTGATGCCTAATAGAAAGGACATTTCAGTCCATTCTATTGCTAGATGGATTCAGTTAACTATCCGTACTGCTTATGAAGATTTATCTTCTTCTCAGCAGTCTGTGCTTAAGATTTCTGCTCATGAAGTAAGAGCTCTTTCTACTTCCTGGGCTTATGCTAATAGTGTTGCTATTACAGATTTAATGAAGGCTGCTTATTGGTCTCAGCCATCCACATTTACGAATTTTTATCTCAGAAATATTGAGTCCATTTCTGGAGACCTGCATTGTTTAGGTCCGTTATCTGTTGCTCAGAATGTCGTCCACTAAACAGTTGCAACTATAGTTATGCAGGCTTTCTGTTCCGGCAGTGACTCCGTCCGGCTGCCCTCTTCGCTCTGGGCTATTTGACCCAGGGCAAGGGGAAGGGGGGGGGGGGGGGTGTTCCCTTAGGTCACCTGCTTTATAGTGAAAAGCAAGGGAATGCCTCCTCCAAGTCAGTATTTCTGAGTCGCTTCCGGGATGGTTTTAAAGTGTAATATTAATGTTTAAATTCATTCATGTCTTATTTTTAAAGTGTAGCTCGGTGTGAAGCATTTGTATATGTCAAGTGTCAAACAGGCTTTAATATACAATACTCGGACACTTTTAAATGATTATAAAGAGTCTCAATTCTCTGGACTACTTTATTTATTGGCTTGCTTTAAAAATAATTAGTATAAGGGTTATACTGGATGTTAATAGAGAACATGAATGTTATTGTGCTCAATTATTAAGGGTAGTGTATCTTTCTAATTTAATATTAAATAAGAAAGATACATGTAAAGCCTAATACTCCTTTTCTCCTTAAGGGGTTACCTCTTTACTATATAGTTGAGCTTATTGGATTTTCCTCTATGTCCTAGGCCCTCCAGCCTGTTTACTATTCAGCTAAGTCTGGGTCATTGGTACAGTATAAAAATGTTAAAAATTTTATAGTAATTTATATATTTTTTATACTTACCAATGACCCAGACGGGGATGGCCCTCCCTGGAGTTGGGAACTCTTGCCTCCCCGCTGAGTACATAGCGCTGACCAGGCACTGCCAGTAAGAATGATAATTGGCGCCAATTTCGGGACGACTGCGTCACTGCGCATGCGCAGTAGAGGCGTAGTATGGAGGTCCTTTAGGACATGATTTCTTTTTGTTTTGGATGCAAATTTTGGGGATTGGGGGGCAAAATTTGTGTTTGGCCCTGGTTTTGTTGGAGTTAGCACCAGCTAAGTCTGGGTCATTGGTAAGTATAAAAAATATATAAATTACTATAAATTTTTTAACATTTTCAAGGGACACTTGATTTTTAAAGCTGAAAGCAATTTTACACGGTGTAAAAATGAAAGATAAATCACTCTTCCAGCTGACAAATTTGATATATATTTAACCGAGACAAATAAAGGATATTATTTTAGTATGTTTTCTATTTTGGGCACAGCTTTTACTGCCTTGAATTTAGGGTAATCTAAAGGCCTGCCTTAAGAACTCTACTGGTAGGCTGGTGGTAGGCTGTATTTATCTTGACAGCATTTTTACATCATTGTTGACTGCCTTTACATGTGTCAGTACATCTGTCCGATGTTTATTCAGGTTATAACTGGAAGATAAGTGCTTGGATTTTAATGAAATTTTAGAGGTGTTCAATATTATGAGCTCTTTTAGAAACATAAGCCGTTTTGTTGTCCGCATATTTTTTCCAAGAGTTAGGGCCTTAAAGTGTACAAAATAGCCAATGTTTTGTCTGTTCGTCTTGTATCTCAGGTTTGGGTTGTCTGATCTCAAATGAAATTTGAGTTGAAGATAGCTTATGGGAAAGGCTTTCAAACAAGTCTCTAATGATGTTTCTTGCATTTCACTTTCTAGAGTTATCCCCCTTTTTAGACTTAGAAAAACCTGTTGAATTTGCCCTTCCGATGGCTGTTCAGTTCATAACTTCAACATTAGTCCTTGGATATTGATGAAATTTCATACAGGTGTTCAGTATGATGTTCTCTTTCAGAAACATATGCCATTTTTCTATCCATGTATTTTTTTCCATGAGTTATGAACCTTAGAGTGTACAAATAGCCAATTTTTGTCTGTTCAGCTTATTGTTTTTGTCCTTTTTGCCGAAGGGCATTCAGCTAATTGTTTATTGGTTACAAGTTAACATGTCCTGGGTCAAGTTGTGTTGAGTTGTGGAAATGTTTTGTAGACATGTTTGTGTGTCAAAATGTGTGAATATGAAACAGAGCAAACACACATTTGTGATTTAATTGAACAGCTGATTAGTCAGTCCCAAAAATCATGGAGTCTGACCACTGATTTAGACCTGATTTAATCACTTATATGTAGCTCGTACAAATTCGATCCAGCATGAGTTTGTTTTTTTCCTCATCCAAATTTGCTAAACCAGAGTGTGTTCAAGTCTGTTAGAGTTGGTCTTGGAAGAGGTGAAATAATACAGACCCACTGGTTTGTGACATCTCTAGAGGTGTAAGATTTGAATTTGTTCAAATCGACTCCCTGGGTTAATATTTGGGCTTCCTGTGGGAGCCTGATTATTAACTTGGTGGAATATGGGGGATATTCTTTAAAAATCTTCTTCTTCAGATCCACCAGTTAGATTCTTTTGATATTTGGTATGCAGCATCTTTAGAGGGGTTAGATTCAAGTTTGTTCAAATGGGATCCCTGGATGAATATTTGGGCTCTTTATTAGAACCCAAATTTTAACTTAGTGCAATATGAGAAAATTTCTTAAAAAATCTTCTTTTTCAGACTCACCAGTGAGAATCCTTTCACATTTAGTATGTGACATCTCTAGAGGTGTAAGGTTCAAATTTGTTCAAATCAAGTTCCTGGGTTAATATTTGGGTTCCCCAAAGGACCCAAATATTTACTTTGTGCAATATGGGGAATTATCGTTTAAAATTATCTCTGTCAGATCCAGCAGTCAGATTCTTTTGATATGTGGAGTACAACACCTCTGGGAGGGTTAGATTGAAGGTTGTTCAAATCAGGTCCCTGGGTTAATATTTGGGCTTTTTATTGAAACCCAAGGTTTTACTTAGAGCAGTATGAGAAAATTTCTTGAAAATTCTTCTTCTTCAGATCCACCAGTGAGAATCCTTTCATATTTGGTATGTAACATCTCTAGGGCTGTCAAATTCAAGTTAGTTCAAATTGATTCGCTTGTTTTATCTTGTTTTTTTTTAAATAAAAAAAAATTGGGGAGGGGGGGGGAGGGGAGATCGGGCTAGAGAGAATCACAGTAGTTTAAAACAAAACAAAAATTTCATTCGGTTGTTGTTTTTTTAATACTTCACAGAACAGAGCTTGCTAGGAAGCTTTCCTAGGACCAGCAAAAATGAACGGCCAAAAAAGTTGCCTTTGGTTGTGTCATAGCAAATCAAAAAAATTGCTCTTGCTGCTGATCACTTACTGATACACTCATCAGTTTTGACAATTTGAGCCAGGTGAGCGTTTTAGGCTCACAAGAGCCTCTGGTTTAGTTCAACTTTACAATGTCAAGTATGAGCTATTGGGATGGGTTGAGGTCTGTCTGTCTGTCTGTCTGTCTGTCTGTCCGTCTGTCCGTCCGTCCGTCCGTCCGTCCGTCCGTCCGTCCGTCCGTCCATCCATCCATCCATCCGTCCGTCCACCCGTCCGTCCGTCCGTCCTTTAGCACACCCTACAGACTGCATCTCTCACCTGATCAGTTCATATGTGGCTTTTGGATAATGTCTGGATGGGAGCTATCAAATTGGTATGAGCTGTTGGGATGGGTTGAGATCCGTCGTCCATATGTACATCTGTCTGTCCATACGAATATATGTCCATACATCTGCCCATCAACAATTCCTTTAGCACACCCTACAGGCCGCATCTCTCAGCTGATCAGTTTCAAGTTTCATTTGTGGCTTTTGGGTAATGTCTGGATGGGAGCTATCAAATTTTGTTGAAAAACATGGCTGCCAGCAGCCATCTTGGATTTGACATACAGAATGTCAGTAATTGCATTCGCACACCCCACAGGCCACACCTCTCACCCTATCTTTTTCAAAGTTTATATGTAGCTTTGGTGATGTCTAGATGGGAGCGGTTGAATTTTTCTGAATTTCATTGCAAAACATGGCCACCAGCAGCTGTCTTGGGTTTGGCATATAAATTGTCAACAATTCCATTAGCATACACTACAGACTTCATCCATCACCCAATCTTTTTCAGATTTTTCGCATCAAGTCTCTCAGTTAATATTTAGGCTTCCTATGGGGGCCCGAATTTTAACTTAATACAATATGAGGAAATTTCTTTAAAAAATCTTCCTCTTCAGATCCATCAGTCAGAATCCTTTTATATTTGGTATACAGCATTTCTAAGTGGGTGAAATTCAAGTTTGTTCAACTTGAGTTCCTGGGTTAATATTTGGGCTCTCATAGGGGGCCCGAATTTTACCTTAGTGCAACATGGGGAAACTTCTTTAAAAATTTTCTTCTTCAGATCCACCAGTCAGAATCCTTTCATATTTGGTATACAACATCTCTAGGAGGGTCAGATTCACATTTGTTCATATCGGGCCCCTGAGTTAATAGTTGAGCTCTCTATTGGAGCCCAAAGTTTAATCTAGTGCAACATGAGAAAATTTTTTTTTAAATCTTCTTCTCCAGGGCCATCAATTAGAATCTTTTGATATTTGATATACAAATCAAGTCCCTGGGTTAATATTTGGGCTCACTATAGGAGCCCGAATTTTACCTTATTGCAATATGAGGAAATTTGTTTTTAGAAATCCTTTTTTTCGGCTCCACCAGTCAGAATGCTTTCATATTTGGTATGCAACATCTTTAGGGGGCTCAGATTCAAATTTGTTCAAATCAGCTCCCTGGGTTTATATTTGGGCTCTCTTTTGGTGCCCAAAGTTTAACTTAGTGCAATATGAGGAAATTTCTTTAAAAATTTTCTTCTTCAGATCCACCTGTCAGAATCTTTTCATATTTGGTATACAACATCTCGGGGGTGGTGGGGGGGGGGGGAGGAGAGGAGGGGCAGATTTAATTTGTTTGCTCAAATCCAGTGCCTAGGTTAATATTTGGGCTCCCAATGTGATGGACTTTCTTCAAAAATCTTTTTCTCCAGAACCACCAATCAGAATCTTTTCATTATTGGTATATAACATCTCTGGGAAGATCAGATTCAGTCCCTGCCTTAAATTTGGGCTTTCTTTGTGGGGGGGGGGGGGGGGTCCAAGTTTGTTCAAATCCATTGCTAAGTGGGTTTTTTCCATAAAATTTGCATTTCAAACTGCAGTGACATAATAACCCTTGGAAGTTTGGCAGTGCTGGTCTACAGCATATAGAATTGAAAGCAGTCAGGAAGACCTTTGATAATAATCATCTGACATGGACACTAGAGTTATGAATAATTTCATGACTTCATTCCTTTGTAGTGTTGATGAAGCATGACTAACTGCATGTGATCTTCTTCTTTGAACCACTTTATCAGGTGTGCGATTAAGGCCCCTTAGAGCCTCTTGTTTCCTACAACAACCCCTTTGAAAAATGTACCATAATTTAGAATTCCCCACCCCCCCCCAAAAAAAGAGGCTTTTGGAAGACAATAACTGTCAAAATGACAGATATATCAGCCATACCAAGTGGCCAGGCAAGGTGCACAAACATGGTACTCTGAGAAAAGGAAACCAGTCTAAAATGATCTCTGTTATTGTCAATATCAGGCCTGTACAAAGGGTTACCATAACTTGTTTCAAGCAACCCATTTGCTGGTCAGACTTTTTAAGCTAGGCTTTGCTTGATGAAAAATCTAGGGTGGCAATAATTGTTCTCCTGGGAGCTGCTTGGGTGAGCAAATTGCCAATACGCTGTTGTTGTACCTGTGTTCATATTTTACAAACTTTTCTACCACAGTATGGGCTAATTGAGCAAAAAATTCTGCCTGGATTCCAGACAGAACTTCTTGCTCAATTGGCCAATACTGGGGTAGAGGGGTTTGTAAAAATTCAAACAATTCTACTCATGAGAATAGATACTAGTCATACTTCTGCATGTAAAACTGAAATAATATTATAATTATAAATAACATGATTTTTGAGGGCATTGTGGTTTATTGATGCCCAACAGGATTGATTAACAGCCCAAGTGGCCCCGGACTGATCAGACATACCAAATTTACTTATTTGAGGGTTGAAGATCAAAGGCAGACTTAATGCCCCTTATGTAGTTCTGTTTTACCCTTCGTGAAGGGAGCTGTTGGAGTATCTGATATACCAGCAATATTGAAAATAGCTGAAACTAGGCATGCCAAATAATGCTTACATGTACATGGGATTCAAATTGTGTGAGCAATATATGCATCTGCATCAGATTCCCATCACTGAAGCACTGCCCTTGTCAGGCTGACCACATGTCAAATACTGTTCAATCTGTTTATAAATGTACTTGTATTTCAAATACAAGTACATTTTAAACAGATCCACATTTTAACCCTTTGCTTAAAATATGACGATTACAAAGATAATATATTTTAGCAAATGATGAAAATATTATTCAAAAATATAGCCTATATGCCCACAACAAAACAAAGCTTGACTAGCTTGATCCATTAACCTTTAAGGGCCTAGGCAATTTTTCTGAACTTTCATAAGCCTACAATCTATAGGCCTAGTTATGAGTGTTTGGTATCTAGTCGGTCTTAGGTGACTGTATAGATAGTCAAGACGTGAGTAAAACTACTGCCAGACAGGCGTATGAATTTGAAGTGAGTGGTCGACCCCACCCTCTGTGGTCAGTCTGATTCGAAATAAAGAGGACAGTGGCAAATGTCTACCTTGAAAAATTGTGATAAAAAGGGATTATAACAGATGTGTTCATGCAGTGAAACTAACAAATGTACCAAGTCCCTTTTAGTCCTTGAGGGTCTGGGTAATGTTCTCAAGGAAGAATTCACTTGAGAACTTTTTCAGAGCTATTTAAAAGGGACATTTTGTGGATGTATGGGGACTTAAGGGTTAATAGCAGTGATTTTCAGGCAAGTCTTGACTGCCTCCAGAGGCAGCCAAGACTTCACTAAAAGTCACTGCCAAGGTAATTAGACTATTGTTGACAGGAGCTCCTCTTGATTGTATGTTAACCCTTTACCTAACATGAAAAGAAGATGACACTTGCAAAAAAAAATTCTTGAATAACTAATTTTTTTTCATTTTTTGTCTCAAAAACATAGGTTATGAACCCTTGTTGGAACGAGCTCGACAACCTCGTTCCAACGAGGGGTCATAACCTATTTTTTTGAGACAAAAAATGATAAAATAATGAAAATTAACTGGAGATTTTTTAGAATAGCACTGCCCTGTTTTGGCCGTTACGTTGGGTAAAGGGTTAAAGTATCTGTTCGAATTTTAAGTTGGCTTTCGGTTCAATTTCAAAATTGGCTGTCTGATTCATTTTCCTTCAAATCTTTTCACTGGAATTTTGCTTGGTAACAGTCACCTTCGTCATCTCACAAAACGTATATCTGAGATAGATGTTGTACATAAATAATGTTGAAAATAAAGATATTGTAATTTCTGCTACATTAACATAAGATGCATCTTTACGCATGGCACCATCCAAGCTAATTCCAGCTTCAATAGTCACTACCACTGCTGAAAGCAAATTTAAAGTTCCCATGCTGTATCGATGATGAGATTACAGCTGCTAGCAACTAGTCCCATGCAATGCCCAGTACAGAATTTTCGCACCCCATTACTGTTTTTGAACTGTTTGATATTCCAACTACATCATCAAGGCATGCCTTCGACGAATGCATGAGATACAATTCGAATAGAAAATATGTGATTCACAGGGCACTAATTGAAGAAGCCTATCGTGGTAAAGGTTGTCCAATCATTGTGAAATGACTGTTTGGGGGCACTCATCCTCCTGAACACTTCCCACGGGGTTCCTGTACTTCCATGATTATCTATGACAAATATTAATGAAATTCCATGATTTTCCAGGACACCCAATAAAAATGTAGTTTATTCACGCCGAGCCTTGACAAAATGATTATTTATATATAGTGATGAGAAATCAGGCATTCTGAAATAAATCACATATACATGTACATGTATCAGCAGTAAATAGATGTACATGCTAAGAAGTATAATGGATAGTACAAGTCAAAATAAGCTGTAACATAAACACAATAAACTAAGCATTCTGTGCTTCATTGAAGAGACAGAATCTGACATAATTCTCCAGCAAGCTCTCATGGAGAGCTTTCTAGAAAGTGATACCAGACTCTTGTGTTCTCAGTGTAGGAAAAGAAGGAAACAAAGTGACAGTAAAAACTAAGTTTATAGTGGTTATTCTACAGCATACTTTGACTTGTGCTCTGCATGCACAGTAACATGTTTCACCCTTTGCCCAACATAACGGCCAAAACCGGCCAGTGCTATTCCAAAAAATCTCCAATTAATTTTCATTATTTTTTTTCATTTTTTGTCTCAAAAACATAGCTTATGACCTCTCATTGGAACAAGCTCATTGAGCTCGTTCCAATGAGGGGTCATAACCTATGTTTTTGAGACAAAAAAAATGAAAAAAATTAGTTATTCAAGTATTTTTTTTGCAAGTGTCGTCTGCTTTTCATGTTAGGTAAAGGGTTAAAAAACTTTCGTAAAATAATTACCTTCCAACTTCAGTGTGATTTATTTTTTTTTGTGAGCAGGCATAAACTGTTTTGTTACTTGTAGTAGAATTTTCTTGACATAGAATGTTTCAACAAACACTGCAACACTAAAGGTATGAACTGATGAAATCCTTTTTGGAAAAATGAACTATTATACAACTGTTGAATGTAACGCAACTATTATAACATCAAATGGAACTTACATATACATGCTGATCTCAAAATTTATTTACTCTGTTTCATCATCTGCTTTCAGACAATCTTCAAGTTTCTTAATGACTAAATCCAATTCATGAGATTCCTTCTGTTTCTCTTTCCCTGCTTTCCGCATTGCATTAGACTCCATCAATAACTTTTTCATGTCTCTACTTCTTTCTGCACTCTTTGCCTTATCATCAGCTGACAGCATAAGGGACTGAGCATCTGTGTCCAAATACTGTTTTTTTTAACTTAACTTCCTGTATTTCATCATTCAACATTTTTCTCTTCTTAGCTCGAGTTGAAACCTCAGCATTTTTCTTTTATTCAGTCAAATTAGAGCTGAAACGGTTAACTGATTAATCGATGATCAACATCTTGATCGATCCAAAAAGTCATTGATCGATTAACTGTTACTTCTGAACTTCTGTATTATATAGGTTAAAAAAGGAACAAACTTGCTCCGAAACAGGCAAACATTGTCACACTGACTCACATCAATTTTATGAGACAGAGTAAAGCATGCGAGTTACTTGCTGACATAATTGTTTACATGCATGATCATCATACTGTATCAGTGGCTGGAAATGGTCATTCTTAACCCTTTACCCATTGCTAGTAGCAAACGATACTTGCAAAATAAATTCATGAATTACTAAAAAATTTTCAATTTTTGTTTCAAAAACATAGCTTATGACCCCTCGGTTTTGTTTGTTACGTTGGGTAAAGGGTTCATGCTGTAAATCATCAACGGTATGGCAGTTATTCAAATATCTATTTGGACAAGTGATTAATCGATTAACCAAGGTTAATCCACATGATTAATTGATCAAGAAACCCCTTAACCATTTCAGCTCTAGGTCAAATACATTCTGTATTTCTGTGTTGCAGAATTTACATAACTTAAACACTTAGATGTTACAACAAAGCTGTCTATTCCTCCAATCTCTGTTGTATGGTCAACAATATGTCTATGATGCATGATAGTGTGCTCCTTCATATTTTCAACTAGGATTTCTTTGTTAACCCTTTACCTAACATGAAAAGCAGACGACACTTGCAAAAAAATTCTTGAACAATCAATTTTTTTCATTTTTTGTCTCAAAGACATAGGTTATGACCCCTCATTGGAACAAGCTCGATGAGCCGTTCCGATGAGGGCCCATAACCTACGTTTAAGAGACAAAAAATGAAAAATAATGAAAATTAACTGACGATTCTTTAGAATAGCGCTGGCCAGTTTTGGCTGTTACGTTTGTTAAAGGGTTAAAAGAAAATCTCCTTTCAACACTGCCTTGACCATGGAAGATAAGGCCATGGTTAATTAATTTTCGGTTTATCGTCATTCGCCTCATTTTGTTTTTTGCCCAAAATAATAAAGCATTTTCTTTATTATTGGCACCTCATTCATAGGGCCAGGAGAATACACCTTTTCACGTTTCTTCTTCATCCATTGAAATACTACAGTATTGCCTCATTATTGTCAGATTGCTACAGCAATATGGCAATAATGAGGCAATAATCTGGTGTTATTAGGTTTATAATGTTGACTAATGTACACTTTTTTATTGGCTGTTGTGTGTATAACCCTAACCATTATAAGTTCTTCTATCTGAGGCAACCTATTCATGCAAGGAAGCAGTGTGTAAGTGCAAAATGATAAAACATGCCACTTCCCCACAAGGACATAATTAATAATAACCTCATTCTGCATTTTTTTTGGATAACCTGGAATAACACTGAACTGAAAATTAACAAACCATGGCCAAACAAGCATCATTTTTGTAAAATCTTTCAATGACCTGAAGTTGTCCAAATACTGAAAAAGGAAGCTGTCAAGAGATTGACTCTTTAGCTGGTTATACTTAACAAACTGGTCTCTTTCCTTTCCACTGAGATGGGATACAAAGCCTAAAAACTCCTGGAATCCATGTTATTGTATCACAAGTTCCTTCAACAATGTGCTTGGCTGCAATGACTTTTTCTAGAAGTAGTTTGAAATTAGTTCTAACACTGTCTGGTTCAGTAATCATACATGTAAGTTTTGGGTCCAACAAAGATAGAGTTCTAACAAGCTGATAGGATACTGGAGTTTTCTTTACGAAATGTTTCACAATATTCAAGAGCATGGCCTTTCACTTCATCCGAAAATTCATAGTATCACGCTCATAAATTAATTTCTTTTCAAGAAGTTTTTTAACTTCTCCATGAGTTTTGAATCCTATGTCAGTGTCATTATACTTTAAATGATTCTCAGACTTATCAGTTTGAATTTTTAGCAGTTTCTGAGTATTTGAAGCAGTTTGCAAAACAGAATTTTTTAGAAATCTTTTCATGAGTTATCTTACCATTTGGTCCATGTGTGAAATTAAAAATAAACCAAGGAGGCGTTCACTTTGAAACATTGTTAGAAATGTCATTTGTGATACTATAGTTTGAAAAAAGCCATTTTTGCAAGTGTCAACACACCTGAGGCAGTCTCTTTAATTATTCTTTTTCCAGATACTGTTTCACATTGGGCCATATCTATGTTGCTTGAATTACTACTGGTAAGTTTTCTACCCACCTATGTCCCCAAAATGTCAGGGTAAACAGTTCTGATTTAGTTATACTAGAATAATTTCTCTCCTTGCAAAGGTATCCTGGAAGAGATAATATAGGCTCTTGAGTATTTTGCTTACATTAAGTCCAGACTTTTCACATCCATTTTTGAAACAATCATGGGTTGTATGGAGCCCACAGCTACCAATATTTAGGAGCTTTGCCTCAGCCACTTCATCCATTTTGTTACACAACAATCGGTATAGTTTCCAATGGCCCATCCATCGTTACTTGCAGAATTTTTGAAGTACTTAGCTAAATCTGAAATAGCCTCCATTAAAATGTCAAGAAGGTTTGTTGCATGACCATTCCTAATGAAATCTGACCTCATATATCATGACTTCACTTTACTAGTGTCCATATTCCAAAATCGAATGTGTAAATCCATTTGCTTTTTTTTTGCAGGCTGCTGTTATGTGATTCATCAAACATTAATACTATGTTATCAGTACTTTTCAGCTTGTCTACTAAGAGGTTTTGAAGATAGGGTCAAAGCCCAAAGGCGATGATGTATGCAGCCTTGTTTTCACCACGTGAATTTTCTAGCTATGGCACTGTCCGGGAATGCCCGTTTAAACAAGTTTCCAATGTCAGTACAACTTCTATAGCTGTACATGTAATGGGACGTAACACATTTTAAAACCCACAGTATTTCAGCTGTTAAAACGTCATTTCTACCATACATTGTCCTTTGTTTCGGCATCGTGGCTGCAAATTCCACTGTCTGCACTGGCTTTATCGGTTCCATTTCCGATTCAAATTTTGATACAAATGTCGAGATTTTAAAAACTGACTCACTTTGAGAATTGTTCGCAACATGCTTTTCACCTTTCCTGTGTGATCTGACTGCTGCAAAACACATATTTGCAATACTGAACATTTTCATGCAAAGTCACATCATCCTTGAGTTGTGTCACCGTTCACATGTTCTAGCCACTTAAAATCAGTCAACCAAACATCACTAAAGTTTCACTTTCTTCACATGTTTTGTGTGTTTTCACAAACAAGTCAATTGAAAATCGCTCAGTCATGTTTACTGCTACATGTGCAAGAATGACATGCATAAATGAAATCATCAACACCGCATGTAATAACTCTTCAGGTCAGAACTTTGAATAATAAAGTATACCTTAATAAATAATTTAAATCATCTGTAGCTTTCAGTCGTATTTAAAAAAAATGCAGTTAGTTTAATTTAAATTAATAATTCTCATACATTCTGTTCAGCATCAGATTGCTTCATTCTGGAAATGCACAATCTGTTGAGCCACAACTGAGGAAATCATGCACAACTTCTGAGGTTTGCTTTCTAACTGGTGTATGAACACGTCTGAGAATTGCGCAGTGTATTCAGACATTTTTTTGAGTTATAGTCTATTCTCATATTGTTTTGACTTGCAAAGTGAGAGAATGGTGCGTATTGTCAATGTTACTTTTGGCAAAAATAAAGACCATTTTTATGCTACAGTCGACTTTATAGGAAATCCATGATTTTCCATGACCTGACAAAGAATTGCTTGACTTTCCAGGCCTGGAAAAATATTTTTGAAATTCCATGATTTTCCAGTGGAACTCTCTAGTAATTATCAAAACAACAGGCTTGATCAGGGTAAGTTCATTTCAGACATGAAGACCTCCTTACAACTGCAAGCTGGAGAATCTATTCGGAGGCCACAAACTTTATCAAAGGCAGAAATGGAGACCTAAGGGTTAAAAGGACGTAAACCTCACTGAAAGTCAATAACTGTAAAATGTTTTTTCACTTTAGCATGGAATGTTATGAAGTAACTCCCTATTGAAAATGGCTCTATGGGTCTTTGCCCACCATGTATTACATAATAGCATTTAGAGGCTGTTTAAGGTAAGAAGGAAAACAGTAAAAAAATAGTTTAGGAAAGCAATTTGCTCACATAACACATAAGTGTTTGAACAACCTCGGGACGTTTTCGTATCAGAACAATCTACGCATTAATACAGCAAAGACGAAGGTCGTAAAATTTTCAAAACGGAAAACACAAAATATCGACTCCTTCCATTATCAAAATGAACCCTTAGAAGTGTGTGATGATTACTGCTATCTTGGCCTATTATTTCATAGGAACGGTCGACTCATCAATGCACAAAATCATCTCAAGGTTAGAGCGCAAAAGGTGCTTTATAAGCTACAACGTGCATTCTCTAAAACATACACACCGCCAGTGAGTGTTTACATTAATTTATTCAACATGTTAATTAAGCCAATATTACTCTATGGATGTGAGATATGGTCTCCCGATCTAACCGCAATGGATAATTCCGCTTGCGAAAATGTACATCTACAATTTTGTAAATCTGTCCTCGGGGTGAATAGGAAGGCCTCAAATCATGCGGTGCGGGCTGAACTTGGTCTCTTCCCATTATATATTTCCGCTACGACTTCAATGCTGAAATATGTCATGAAACTACAGACTGATTCGGTTAACACCGTACTCAATAATGCTTTTACAGAATCAATCAAGTATGCAAGTACTGATTCTTTACAGAAACGATTAGCTGTGCTGGGGGATCAGTTCCAAGTAGAAACAGAAAATCTGAATTCCCGTGACGTATTCAAAATACGAGACAGATTAAGGGACGAACATATTTCTCAGTTGTACGAGTCTATGCACAACGATAATCGATCTTGTAGCAGAAGTAAACTTCGTACTTATAGGTTATTTAAGAATGAATACACACTCGAGCCGTATCTAACACACACTGAATCTGTAATGAGTAGGCATCTATTTACTTGGCTACGGATAAGTAATCATTCCTTAGCCATAGAAAAGGGTAGGCATGCACAGCCATCAGTAGCTCTAGAAGACCGAACTTGTTCATTCTGTGACCACAAAGTGATTGAAGACGAACGCCACTTTGTGATGGAATGCCCTAAGTATAATGTCGCACGACAGAAGTTGTGGAGTTTTATACAACATGGGGAGCGAACATTCCTTGGTATGAATAACAATAATAAGTTTCTCTACATCATGGGAAATGCAGATCCTGCCCTTTGCAATGTGATCTGCTGTGCCGTGCGTGAGTTTTTTCTCTTTCATAAAAATTCGTAAGAAATATTTGTTGTCAGTTTTAAATGATAAATGTAGGCCTAACATTGTCTACTGTATTTGTGCATACTGCCCATGTGGGTGTAATATTGCAATAAATCTATTCTATTCTAACCCTTTACCCAATGTATCGGCCCAAACCGGCCAGTGCTATTCTCAAAAATTGCTAATTAATTTTCATTATTTTTTCATTTTTTGTCTCAAAAACATGGGTTCATAGGTTATGAACCCTCTTTGGAACAAGCTCGTTCCAATGAGGGGTCATAATCTATGTTTTTGAGACAAAAAATGAAAAAATTAGTTATTCCAGAATTTTGTTTCATCTGTTTTTCACGTTAGGTAAAGGGTTAAGTAGCTCCCTGGAGAGAGATTTTTGCTACCCTGGATTTTTAAAAAAAACTCAACCTGGTGCTTCAAAATTGTCCTGAAACAGAATCAGCACATATCAATGTATTTTTTATTGTAAGCATGTACTACATGTAAGTAAATCATTTTAAGTTTTTAACTCTCTGCACACTGATGTCAAAATATGAAAATTTCAAGTAGTAAATTTTTTCCCATGATGCAACTACTGCAGCAAATTTTTCCAATAATGCAACTACTGGTAGGTATTTTAATTCAGTCTTGCTTGACAGGGCTACATGGGATCTGTCGAACAATACTGAATTGGTTACATTCTTAGTTGCAATTTTGGAAAAATTGCTTCTTGAACTTTTGATATTTTCAACATTGGTGTACACGGTGTTGAGCAGGTATATTGCCACAGGGTGAGGAAGCCCCCCTCCCCCGCCCCCCATCCCAACAGTTGGAAATTCAAAGCCATAAATTGGAAAAAGTTGGAAATATCAGACAGGGCACTAGTGGAATTTTTCTAAACATGTCTAGAATTTGCCCAAAATATTGAGTTATTAGACTGAAAAGTAATATAAAGACCCCACCCCACATCCACCCCTCTCAGTGATTTGAAGTTGAAATTTGTGACTATCACAAGCTTCAGTTGAATAATTTAGTCAAGGAAGTGTAAAAATGGAATTTGCATATTAAAACAGACTGTTGGAAATAAAAATGAAATGTGCAGTTACACCTTGGGTTGCTGTAAGACTAAAGATGTTCATGGCATGGGTCAGTAAGGTGACCATACATGATTGATCATTAGCATACTTTTTAACAATAATGACTGGGGGCGCGGTGGCTCAGTTGGTAGAGGTGCAGGCTGCAAGCCGAGAGGACCTCGGTTCGAATCCCACCTGCGGCAACCGCGTTGTGTCCTTGGGCAAGACACTTCACCCCGATTGCCTACATGGGGGCACGATGACGCTGTGTACTGAGGCGTTCTGCACGTCGATGGTGCGCATGTCTTCAACCAATCTAACCCCGCCTGTGTTGCAGTGCGGAGTTACGATGTTGGGGAGCTGGCAGCTGCTCGTCGTTGCTCGGTGGTTCTCTCCGGGTACTCCGGCTTCCTCCACCCGTAAAACTGTCACGGTCACGATTAGCCATTGTGCATAAGTATGTGACCTTAAACACCAATAAATAAATAAATATAACAATAATGACTGACTAAATTTTCTCTTTTGCAGCATCTTTGATAATGAAAGTGTTAAGAAGAAAGATTAACCACAAGGTGTCCTGTGACTGTAACACTGATTTATAAGGATCCATTGACATAAGCAAACATTTTAACCCTTCTGTGCACAGGTGTTGAAAAATAAAACCTTTCAACCTGTAATTTTTTTCAGATAATTTAGCTAGGAATTGAGCCAATTCAATCTTGTTTGACAGAGCTCATTGAGCTCTGTCCAACAAGATTGAATTGGTTCAGTTTCTAGATGTATTATGGGAAAAAGTTGTTGCTTCAGTTTCAGTATTTTTACATCATTGTGCAGAGGGTTAAATCAGCCATAGACCTCCACAAAATAAATATCATGCATTGTATGTGACTTTAATTTTTTGTCCTTCACATTTCAGATTGCCTTGTGGGGGAATAAATGTGATTTATCAATATCAGCTGGAAGCGAAAATGCACAGCAATCAGACCCTCTACAACAAATAGATGTGTTAGAACCACATATTTTGATTGACCAATCAGAAGATGTTTGGAATCTTCTTTTACACAACAAAGCTGAAAACAAAAATGCACGAGTTGACATAATCTTGGATAATGCTGGCTTTGAATTGATAACAGATTTATGCCTTGTTGAGTACCTTTTGGCAGCAGGCCTTGCTGCCACAGTTCATTTCCATGTTAAGGCAATTCCTTGGTTTGTTTCTGATGTAACAATGAATGACTTCAACTGGACAATGGAAATGCTTTGTATGTCCAATAATATGGCAATGTCCCGCTTTGGAAACAAATGGAGAAGTAGGTTGAAAGATAAAACATGGTCAATGGAGGTGCATGATTTCTGGACGGAACCTTTCAGTTTTAAAAATATGAACAGTCAAGCACCAGATTTGTATGCTGATTTACAGAAATCCTGTTTTATCTTTTTCAAGGGCGATTTAAATTATCGGAAGCTTGTAAGTGATTTGAAATGGCCACCAACTTGTCAATTTGAAAAATCTGTTCAAGGCTTTCATCCTGCTCCATTCTGTGCACTCCGTACTCTAAAATCAGATACGGTCAGTGGGCTGAAAAATGGACAAGCTGAAGAAATCGAAAACCAAGATGCTGACTGGATGATAAATGGAAAATGGGGAGTAATATCCTTTTGTGGAAAAAAATCTTGATCCCAGTGATGGGGTTTTTATTCTAGAATGTTTGAGTTATATAGTTTTCCACTCAGAAAATCTTTTTGATAGGGCTTGACGTCAATGATTGGCTAAATAACGACCATGAAATTGGAAAATATGCACTCTGTTTCATATATTTTATGGCTGTGTCTGCTTGCTGCTATTTCTCCAGCTCTGTTGATGAGTTAATCTTCCTGTTGATAATGGCCTTTCATCAACAAGTTCAGTAAATCATGGTGAGTTGTGGCAGCTTCATGTTACAGCAGTGCAATAATGCTAGGGTCCTGAGAAGCTTTGAAATTGTCCCAATGGTACGATTTGATTCTAGTCGTGCTGATTTGCAAAACTTCGAATTGGCAAGATTCTCACAAAATCCTACCAAGTGTCTCCTGTAGAACTCTTTGGAAGCACAGTGGCTCCGTGGTATGGCACTGGGCTTCAAACCAAAAGGTCCATGGTACGATCCCTGCCAGAGGTAACTGTGTTGTGTCTTTGGGCAAGGCACCTCATCTCGATTGTCCACTTGGGGGCACAGACGCACTGTATTCTAAGGCTGGATGTGAATGGTGCACTCGTCTTCAACCAATGCTAACCCTGCTTGTGCAGAGTTAGTATGCTGGGGAGTCTAACAATTGCTTGCCATTGCTCAGTGGTTCTCTCCAGGTATTCCAGCTTCTTTCACCCAGAAAACTCTGACATGAGGTGAACTTGGCTGTCAAAAGTGTCATTAAACCCCAATAAATAAATATAGAACTCTTTTTTTCGTGGAAGAGTATACAAATAATGATGTGAGCCCAATTTTAGACACAATCTGGGGGCCTTTGAAGACCACGTCCAGTGTTGTAGAAAGGCTCAGATATCGGTCCAAGGGCGTCCAAATATGAGAATATTTCCCGGCGAAGATGTCCAAGACTCCCACTAACAAGGAGGGGGAACCCCCTCCTCCAGCTCAGGTCTGCGGCCATCGGGAGATGCCTTTGGCATCTTGAGCTTGGACCCCCATATTCTATTTCTTCCCCCCCCCCCACCCCCCACCCTGCCTGAAATCCTGGTGCTGCCACTTATTGCCATTGAATACAGTACTTGAGTGGAGACTGGCAATATTTGCCATTGTAAGGAGGTACAATATTTTTCAATTTGAAGAGCCATAGAATGTAATTAGAGATTTAATTTGATTCAAAATCTTCTACCTGATTTGAGATTCAATTCAAACTGAACCGACAATTTTTGCCAGAGTTATGCCCCTTTTTTGACTTTGAAAATTCATGTTTTTTTGGTTTCCTGATGATAACTTTAGTTGTTGTTGACCGAATAAAATAAAATTTGGTGTGTAGATGTCGCGCCATAAAATACAGTTCGAGTTCAAATCAGGGTTTGGTCTGACAGTTTTTCCAGAGTTACGTCCCTTTTTTCGACTGAATTTTTTTTTTTTCTTCAATTACCTTGAAATGCAAACTTTTTTTTTCATGTGGCTGGGCAGCCTTTTATTTTGCCTAAAAGCATATGTCCCAATTCTATAACATCTAAAGATAATTATCTACATACAAGCTTGTTCCAATGAGGGGTTATAAGCTATGTTTTGAAGGCAAAAACTTTAAAAATAATAAAATTTGAACTTTTTCTCATGAGGTGAGTAATAGTAAGAGATGTGGACCAACCAAGCTGGTTGGCAAGTGGCATACATACCTCAGTCACTTTGCAACTGAGACATTGAACTGACTTGGCACAAGGGCAAGTGAAATTAAAAATTAATGTCAAGCCCTATAAGATTATATTTTCATACGTTAAGAATAATTATTTTTATATTTTTATTTTGATTACTTCCACCTGTGTTTCCCTATTCAATACAGCCATTAGGCCCCACAAGGTATATCTTCTGTTTCTCAGCCCATTTTTTGTAATATTGCATGTGGGTAGTGGTTTTTTATTTTATTTTTTATTTTTGTAATTATTTCTTTGCCATCAAAAGTTCATATTCTTGTTTTGTTTTATGTTTTATAATCTGCAGAATAGCATGGGTGGCGGTGTATTTTATCTGTCGAGAGCAGGAAGGGTTTGCAATGCTAAAGCATTGTAAAGCCTTGTTGCACTCAAGGGACAAATTTATCAATTTTATTAACTTGGGTAAAATATCAGACATAAATCATTTAAATTTTATTTTTTTAAGTTTGCATTGGTAATTAAAAGAGAGCATGCAGCAGCCCAATTGACTATGTGGGAGGGCCTGAGAAACAAATTTTAACTTTTTTAGGCCTCACATAAAACTTTTTAACCCTTTACCCAACACAGACAATATCAAAACTTATTATTTTAAATAACATTTTTTTATATTTTTTCAAAAAATTTCAACAAAACCATATCATGTGACCTCTCTTTGGAACGAGCTCGACGAGCTCGTTCCAAAGAGGGGTCACATGATATGGTTTTGTTGAAATTTTTCGAAAAATAATATTTTTTCATTTGCTGAATTTGTATATTACGCGGGCGGATGCGGGTGATTCGTTGGGTAAAGGGTTAAAGCACATGTCTCATAAAAGTTAAGTAGTCCTAATTCAGTTCATTAAGATTTGGGGGTGTGTCAATTGTGCTTCATTGTGTATTTACCCTCAAAGATTATTATTTTCTATTTCTATGAGCATAATTCATAAAAAGTTTACTTTATTACTATTTATTAAATTATTTATCAAATTATTATTTATTTTATAATTATAATAAATGTACTTTTCTTAAATGGAAACTATTTTTTGTTGTATAGAAACAGTGCTCTAGTTCTAAACTTGCCTGAGGCCCAATAGAATTTCTGATTTAAATCTTCATGAGGGTCAATATAGTATGAGTTGAGCAACAATGTATGCATACCTTCTTGAAAGAATTACAATGCAAAAAAAGATGAAAAATTCAGTGACAAAATGGAGAAGATGGCATTTTTTGCTCTCTAAAACTTGAGTCAGTTGTCATACGAAAAAGAGTTGGAGAAATAATCCTCTGAAGTTTACCGCCTCATAAAATATATCTGCTCCCTTTACCTAACATGAAAAGCAGACGACACTTGCAAACGAAATTCTTGAATAACTAATTTTTTTGTCTCAGAAACAGGTTATGAGCCCTCATTGGAATGAGCTCAATGAACTTATTTCAATGAGGGGTCATAATCTATGTTTTTGAGCTAAAAAATGAAAAAAATAACGGAAATTGATGATTTTTGAGAATATCGCTGGCCGGTTTGGGCTATTGCGTTGGGTAAAGGGTTAAAACTTCATTCTGGCCCTGGGCTCAGATCAAGCCAAAAATAATTAACTCTACCTACCACAAATAAGCTAATCCAGGGATTAAAATTCATTTAGAATTGATTCTCATAAATGATTCTTACAAATGATTCTCAGAAGGAAAACAGTGAGCATCAACTTCAATTCTCACAAAAAGTTAATTTGATTCTATGGATTATGAAAGTATCCTTGAAGGCCTGGAGAATTCTCCTTATTTTTGGCTCCTTCATAATAAGGTAACACTTCGACTTGCAGTGGCATCTAGTGGAGTCTTGGCTGCCTTCACAGCATACTGGCAGCCAAGACTTCACCAGAAACCATTGCCAAGATACTGTAAATTTTATCAAGAAGTCCACCAAAAGCCTCTCTGTTGGAACATGTGTTAAAAAACCTACTCATGTTGGAATGGGGCTCTCAAGCTTTAAACTCTTGCAAATCTATAAATATAATGTTTTTTATTTACTATGGACTGTTTTACTGGTGAAATAGGACCCAGTCACCAATGCTTGGGAGGTGCAAACCCTCTCTAAAATGGGCAACATGGCTTATTAACGATCACCCCTGGTCTTGAGTTGATACTCATGTTGTGGTCATGATTAGCCATTGTGCAAAAATATGTGACCTTAAACACTAATAAATAAATAAATAAATAAATAAATAAATAAATAAATATTTACTATGGAACGGGTACTGGTTATACTAACAGAGCCTTTCTCAGAAATTTTAAATTATTTAAGAAGTGAACATTGATTCTCGCACCAGGAGTTCACAAGAATCAAAGCCGATTCTCTAAATCAGGACCACTTTTAAGGCCTGTAATCTTTTTTGTATTGATTATAGTGAGGCACAGGCTTCAGGATTAAATTATTATTGATCTTTCCTAACTAGTTGTTATTTTATTATTTATCATGTGTTCCACTCACAACTGCCAATTTTTTTCTTAACCTTCACAATTTTTACATAATACAGTAGATTTATTTATTAGGGTTTAACGACACATTAACAGCCAAGGTCATATCGTGTCGGTGACAGTTTTACGGGTGGAGGAAGCCAGAGTACCCGGAGAGACCCACCGAGCAATGACGAGCAGCTGCCAGCTCCTCAACATCGTAACTCCACACTGCAGCACAGACAGGGTAGATTGGTTGAAGACATGTGCACCATCGATGCAGTATGCCTTAGTACAAGGGGTCATTGTGCCCCCATGTGGACAATTGTGGTGAAGTGAATAAAGTAGAACCTATGTAATTGAATAGCCAATTTTTCAATTGACAGATTATTTAGTTAACAGTGATTTGGTCACTTTCCTGTACACTACGGCCTGGCTGGTCACTTTCCTCTGGTCGGTAATATTTCTACACATGCAATAATATTAAATTCCAAACACTAATTATAGGAATAATCATCAAAAATTTAATTAATGAAGCACCGGGTACAACCCGGTGCTTCATTAATTAAAATTTTGCTGATGGTGATAATTTATTAGTTGGTTAATGCATGAGTGGACATCACTGCCCATGTGTGGATTACGAACAGCCCACAGCGACTGTACTATAATCTAAATACATACTGGGCATGATTTCTTTTATTACAAGCGGGTCCACCCATACCAGGATGGGAGGCCACACCCTTGCAATGGAAAATTTCTAGCTGGATGGAATGACTGAATCACAGACTTCCCATTAATATAATAGATATCTTGTTTGACAGGGTTCATAGAATGTTGTCGAACAAGATATAATAGATTAAATGCCTAAATTGGATGTACTAAAGCCAAATATGTCTATTTACAAGGGGCATCCCTTGATTGTCCAAGTCATTTCTCAACATATTGCAAGATTTTTTATTCAATTAACAGGTGTTTGCTCTATAACGTAGATGCTGTAATAACAGGTCAAATTTGTTCTGACGGTTTGGTAAATGGCTTTGTGTTTGGAGGTTCTATTCAGTTAACAGAGTTATTCTGTTAAGAGTTATCCAATTAATTAGTTTATTAATAATTTTATATCCTTAAATCCCCACATGGTGGTCTATAGCTGGTCAAATACAATGTGTAGATGGATTAGGTGTAGATTAGAGTTAGTTGCTGTGATTATACATGTAAATCTCTTATGAGTTGGACGGGGCAGGGTCAAGCCACATGCATCACCCAACATTGATGCAGTTATCTATCTATAGCATAGAGTTTGTGTTGTCATCACTATTGCCTATCCGTATCCATTCTGCCATGGCTGCATGTGTGTGTTTGTAGCTGTTCTGGAGTCGATGTTCTTGGAATGTGTGCGGGTGTAGTGTTATGTTGCATTGTGATTCTTATAGTCAGCCAGGGCAGGGTCATCAAGCTTATCAAGCTCGTTCCAGAGGGGTCATAACCAATGTTTTTGAGACAAAAAATGAAAAAAATTAGTTATTCAAGAATTTTGTTTGCAAGTGTCGTCTGCTTTTCATGTTAGGTAAAGGGTTAATACTCGACTTGTATGATTCTAGGGAATCCATTTCCTTTAGACGGGTTGGAACAGAACTCCATAGCTTTGGTCCGGCAACAGCTATTGCCCAATCACCAGCAGAATTTAATTTAGATGAGAGCTGAGCAAGATTAAATTCATGTGATAACTGAAGAGACCTCTGTGGCTTGTGACAGATAATCAGATTAGAAAAGTAGGGTGGTGCAGATAGTTTGACGCATTTAAAGATTTGAAAAAGAAATTTGAATGGAATTCTCTGCTGAATTGGAAGCCACTGGAGATCACAAAGGACCAGTATAATGTGGCAGTACTTTCCACTGTAATTTTTAGCTCAACTTTGACGAAGTCAAATTTGAGCTATTGTCATGGCCCGTCGTCCGTCTGTCCGTCCGTCCGTCCGTCTGTCCATACGTCAACAATTGGCTATGGCTCGGGCTAGAGGTCGTATTTATGAACCGATCTTTAGGAAACTTCTTGTGTACCTTTGTTATGACCCTGGGACGGGAATGAGTGTGTTTTTTTGTACAGAACTTCTGTATGAATAAAGTTTTGTATAAATGTTTAGTACCATGGGATACATCACATATAATACGGGTTTTTTTCTCGTGCGTAAATTGTGCAAATTAGACTGACTTTGATTTATTTAGTGTTACTGTCAGAGCTGTAAGTGCCAAGCTGCTATGGCTCGGGCTAGAGGCCGTATTTATGAACCGATCTTTACGAAACTTCTTGGGTACCTTTGTTATGACTGTGGGACGAGAACGAGTGTTTTTGGGTGCGGTCCAAAATTCAAGATGGCTGCCAGCTGCCATTTTGTACCGACGATGCAGAAATCTGTTTTTTGTACAGAACTTCCATATGAAAGCTCTGATTTGAATAATTTTTTGTATGAATGTTTAGTACCATGGGATACATCACATATAATACAGGTTTTTTTCTCGTGCATAAATTATGCAAATTAGACTAACTTTGATGTTTTTTGGTGTTACTTTCAGCACTGTAAGTGCAAATGTCAATACGGCTCGGGCTACAGGCCATATTTATGAACCGATCTTTACGAAACTTCTTGGGTACCTTTGTTATCACCGTGGGACGAGAACGAGTGTTTTGGGGTCCGGTCCGAAATTCAAGATGGCCGATGGCAGCTATTTTGTTTGAAATTTGGTGCAATCAGATTTTTGCACAGAACTTCCATATGAAAGCGCTGATTTGAATAATTTTTTGTGTGAATGTTTAGTACCATGGGATACATCACATATAATACGGGTTTTTTTCTCGTGCAGAAATTATGCAAATTAGATGAACTTTGATTTTTTCAGTGCTGCTTACACACAGTAAGTACACATGTCAATACGGCTCGGGCTAGAGTCTGTATTTATGAACCAATCTTCACGAAACGTCTTGGGTACCTTTGTTATCACCTTGGGATGAGAACGAGTGTTTCTGGGTGCGGTCCAAAATTCAAGATGGCTGCCAGTGGCCATTTTGTATCGAAATTAGGTCTAATCAGTTTTTTGTACACAACTTCTATATGGCTCAGGCTAGATGCCGTATTTATGAACCGATCTTTACGAAACTTCATGGGTACCTTTGTTATTACCATGGGATGAGAACGAGTGTTTTTGGGTGTGGTCCGAATTTCAAGATGGCCACCAGCAGCCATTTTGTACCAAAATTAGTGCAATCAGTCTTTTGTACAGAACTTCTGTATGAAAGTTCTGATTTGAATAAATTTTTGTATGAATGTTTAGTAACATGGAATACATCACATATAGTACGGGTTTTTTTCTCGTGCAGAAATTATGCAAATTAGATGAACTTTGATTTACTCAGTGCTACTTATACTCTGTAAGTGCACATGTCAATACGGCTCGGGCTAGAGGCTGTATTTATGAACCGATCTTCACAAAACTTCTTGGGTACCTTTTTTATCACCTTGGGACGAGAACGAGTGTTTCTGGGCGTGGTCCAAAATTCAAGATGGCTGCCAGTGGCCATTTTGTACCGAAATCAGGTCCAATCAGTTTTTTGTCACAACTTCTACACAGCTCATATTTGTGAACTGATCTTCACGAAACTTCTTGGGTACCTTTGTTTTCACCTTGGGACAGGAATGAGTGTGTTTTGGGGTGCCTTTGTTATCACTGTGCTATGAGAACAAATATTTTGGGGTTCAGTCAGACCCACTCTGGGACTCAAAAGACTTTTTTTCTAGTTTAGCATCTGACTGTCACCCACCTTTACAATACTTTACCTAAAATACATTTGTTACAGGCAACGCTCAGTATTTATGTACAGACCGTTACAGTACTTTATATGTACCTTTGTTATCAGGTCATTACCGAGATGTTTGTCATTGCTATGTCACATACTATACATGTACATGTCTTTGTCTTGACAAGTTGAGCTACAGTGTCATTGACACTTTCATTCAAGAGTGGAGTTTTTAGAAACTATCAAAAGAGAGTTACAATTGTCAAGGCAGCTAGTAACAAAGATGTGAAGAAGCGGCTCTGATGTTTTTGTATTTATGAAAGGCCGAATTTTACTGATATTAAGTTGATGAAAAAATTACCTCTGACAAATATGCTGAACTTGTTCATCAGCTCTGTGAGCTGTCAGATTTACATCTATGAAGTAATCAAGATTACAAACACAGGTGCTGGAGGCACTTGTTGAATACTGAGGGACAATTTGATATTTTTGTTAGTTGATGCGGTAACCCTATGCATATCACTTCTGTATTATCATGGTTCAATTTGAGGAAATTTTGTGTCATCCATGCCTTGGTGTCTGCTTCATATTCTATGTCATGAGTGAAACTAATGTACAGCTGTGTGCCATCAGCATAAAAGTGAAACTAGACTATGACTCCAGATAACTTCACCAAAGGGGAGAACATAAATAGTGTAAAGTAATGGGTCTAGCTTAGAACTGAAACAGTTAACCGATTAATCAGTAGTCCTGGGGCTGAGGGGGGTCCTGTGAGCAATCATATGTCCCCTAATTTTGACTCTTGATCCTTGTAGGGGACCCCTAGGGGATTAACAAAAACTTCGGTAGACATTCCAGATGTGGGGCAGAAAGGTGTAATTCAAGATGGCGTCCAAGATGACCGCCGTGTCATTATAACCAGTATAACTCCATGTGGAATTGTCCTAGAGTGATAAATTTCGTGTCTTTACCTAGGTTTTTGGGGTCAAGGAATCCATTAAAATCATTTGCAAGGTTAAAAAAGTACGGGATAATGGTTAAATCCAAAATGGCCGCCAATATGGCTGCCGCACCCTTTCATCTAGCCTGTCAAGGTTCAGAATTGAGCTAGCAGAATAAATTTGGTGTCTTTATATGGGTTTTAGGGGCCAAGCATTTCACTCAAACCAATAAATCTGCACAAAAAACAATGGATCATTCTTAATTTCAGTACATGTGCTCTAATTGATTATCCAACAATTCGTAAAATGATGCAACTTGATAAGATAGAGTGCCTGAGAAGTTGACTTGAGGATTTCGGGAAGTTTAAAAGGGAAAGGAAGGCAGAAAGCGAAACATTCTTCTACTGGGATAGATTTATTGAAATGGTTCGTTTGGCAAAGGACCTTGTGAGGGCTGACAGAGAAGGCGACTGGCTTCTGCACCTACAATCGGTTGAAGCAGTATTGCCATATATCGCGGTCTTTGATTCAGTCAACTATCTGCGGTGGTGTTCTCTCTACCTGTAGGACACGAAGAAGCTATCAGACACCGCACCAGTTCTCCATGACAATATCATGGCTGGGCGTTTTGAAGTGAAACGTTCTTCCATCCCATTCTCTGCTGTTGCTGCCGACATGTGTCTGGAACAGACAATCAACCGCTCATCTAAGACAAGTGGGGGAATCATTGGCAATACGAAACGGAAAGAATTCGTAACAAGATGGAACATCATTCACCATGAATTGACGGCGGTAAATCAAATCTTTCGTGAAGTCACAGGTGTACAGTTGAACAATACAGAACTTACTGTCAATCATTCATTCAGTCGTCGGCAAACACAAGAAAATGAAAGCAAAGTAGACAAGATGATTGCGTACATCCTGAACTATGAAAATCCATTCGAGGTGAAGCAAACAACTGAACTGAAACCGCATAACTTTCTTACCAGAGCTATCATGTCAGACGAGATTCAAGATAGCCTATTGTCTGTTCAAGAAACCAGTCTGAATTTATACAACAAGTTCAGAACAGAGCGCCTGGTGGAGAAGACAAAACGACTGAGTGACACAATCAACAGGAACAATGTTAAGACATTCGCAAGTGCCGAGAGAAAGAAAGAATCAGCCCCAAAAACGAAACAGAAGCAGGACAAGAAGGAGTTAGGTGTTGCGCAGAAGCAACTGGACATTGCCAAGGTCCGTGGCTATGATACCCAAGAGGTTTTCACGTATGATCTGGTCAAAACTAGTTACTTATTTAGTGACGAGGATGGACTCATGAAAAAACCGACAAAACGTGAGCTTGTGAAAGAACGTGAATCAAATATTACAGCAGGTGACTACATAGCTCCTACGCATTGGACGGATATACCAGCCGGATACATTGTCGATGTTATGGCTTATGTGCGAAAGCTGAAAACTTCCTCCATGAATGCCTTCAGAGAATTGTGTAAGCAATTGCTGAGCATGATCCTTGGGGTTTGCAAAAATGCTTCCTGCGTTGACTTTATCTTCGATTCGTGCATGGAAGGATCAGTGAAAGACAGTGAACGACTCAGACGAACTCAGAAACCCTCAGTCTTGTACAGTAACATCACACTAGAAAGCAAGTTACCAAGAGATGTGGATAGTTTCTGTTCATTTGCAGCAAACAAAGCCAAACTAGAACAGCTCATGAAAGGATGGCTGATTGGCCACTTTACTGCAGAATCCGTAGATGTTTTCATTGTATTGAGTCGGATAGTGGGAGACGAAACCTCTACACAAACCCAGTCGATCAGGAATGGAATAGTAAGCCAACACCCAGAACTGGACTCGGACCATGAAGAGGCTGATATCCGTATCATCCCACATGCTCTTCATGCCGTCAGAAGTAATTGCACGCGGATTGTAATTCTCTCTAGCGACACTGATGTGTTCGTAGTTGCAATGTATTTCTATCATATTTTCGCAGGAAATGGACTCCGTGAACTTTGGCTCAGAGAGGGAGTTGGAGACAGGACACGATTTATCCTTCTCCATGTAATAGCTGACAAGGTTGGAAGACCAATGTGTGAAGTCCTTCCCGCGATGCAAATTTGGCACGAAAGCTGCTGGTATGAAGGCAGAACCTGTTCTGTACCTAAAGGACTTTGGAAGGGCACAGACGAATATGCAGGACTGTCTGCACAATGCTGAGAAATATCTGGTCCAAGTGTTAAACCGAGGAAATCATCGCACTGAAATGATGGATTATTTACGTTACAACATGTACCATCACAGAATGTCAATGACAATTATTGACCTTCCCCCAACCAGCTATGCTACGGAAGGTCATATTCATAGGGCATTCTATATGCAAGTCAACTGTTTAGGAGATTTTTCGCTAAACCCATAAAACTATGGGTTTATGATGGAAAACGAATGTCTCGTACCAATGAAATACCATCGTAATTTGCCTGAAGAAATAGCTTTAAAACGTAACTGTGTGAAATGTGCCACTCGCTCATGTCCTTGTAGAGAAACAAAAGTTCGATGCTGCATATTCTGTAAATGCCAGGCAAATAAGCAGAGCAGCCAATGCAAAAACCCTAATGGGGTTATTCCAACTCAGTTGGTGTGGTTTGTGCAAATTATAAGAAACGTACTAGTCGGAGGTTTGATGCCCACTGTATACCAAACTGATTGAGTTATTTAAACAGTTTTGGATTTATGAATAATGTGTACCCTAATTTTGACTCTTGATCCTTGTAGGGGACCTGTGTCCTGGTCAGTTAGAGCCACTGTACTGGAATTAACAATTATCCATTGTTGATTCTGCCATTTGATTGGTCTGAGTGAAATCCTTGACCCATAAAACCCATATGTGGACACCAAATTTATTCTTCTAGCTCAATTCTGAACCTTGACAGGCTAGATGAAAGGGTGCGGCGGCCATATTGGCGGCCATTTTGGATTTAACCATTATCCCGTACGTTTCTAACCCTGCAAATGGTTTTAATGGATTCCTTGACCCCAAAAACCTAGGTAAAGACGAAATTTATCACTCTAGGACAATTCCACATGAATTTATACTGGTTATAATAACATGGCGGCCATCTTGGACGCCATCTTGAATTACACCTTTCTGCACCATATCTGGAATGTCTACCCGAGTTTTTGTCAATCTCCTAGGGGTCCTCTGCAAGGATCAAGAGTCAAAATTAGGGGACATGATTGCACACAGGCCCCCCCTCAGCCCCGGACTACAGTGATCAACATCTTGATAGATCCAAAAAAGAATTGATCAGTTAACCGTTATTTTTTGAACTACTGTATTATATGGGTTAACAAAGGAACAAACTTGCCCCAAAACAGGCAAACATTGTCACACTGACTCACATCAAGTATATGAGACTGAGTAAAGCATGCAAGTTACTTGCTGACATAATGGTCATTCTTCACCTTTTACCCATTGCGGGTAGTGGACAATACTTGAAAAATAAATTCATGAATTACTAAAAATGTTCAATTTTTGATTTTTGTCTCAAAAACATAGCTTATGACCCCTCATTGGGCTCGTTCCAATGAGGGGTCATAAGCTATGTTTTTGAGACAAAAATTAAAAACATAATAAATTTGAATGGAGATTTTTGTATATAGGCCAAGTCTTGTTTGTTATGTTGTGTAAAGGGTTCATGCTGTTTATCATCAACGGCATGGCAGTTATTCAGATATCTATCTGGACAAGTGATTAATCGGTTAACCAAGGTTAATCCACGTGATTAATCGATCAACAAAACCCCTTAACCGTTTCAGCCCTACCAAGCTTTAACCTTTGGGGGATGCAGAACTTTTTCTAATGATTTGGTGCCATTGACTATGTTTTGTATGCGATCTGAGAGATGCAATGCAAACCGGTCAAGCACGTGGTCTGTGAGACCTATTCTATGTTCCAATCTTTCAATTAGAATTTTATGGTGTCAATGGCGGCACGTAAGTCTAACAAAACCAGGCAGGAAATTTTATGTTTTTTCATGGATAAGAGAATGTCATTTAGCACTCTCAGAAGCACTGGTTCGGTGCTACAATTTGACCTGTATGTTGAGTAGAAGACTTCAGATAAGCCATTGGCAGTCATGTGAGAAGTTAGCTGAGAAGCATCTGCCCACTCAATAATCTTAGATGGGAATGTGAGATTAGAGACCGGATGGTAGTTTTTCAAAACTTATAGGTCTAGCGATGTTTTTTTCTGAGAAGGGGCTTGACTGAAGCAAGCTTCATGTAGGAAAGATACCAATCTACAGTCAGGCATTTACTAATTTTAAAATTGGTGTACCCAATTTAAAAAAAAACATGATTAATAATAATAATTATATACCCATTTATATAGTGCAAATTTATAGTTCAGTGGTTAAAGAATCATATTCTAAGGTGTTGTACATCTTACTGAACTCGTGCAAATATACAAACAGAATATATACAGTATTTTACTATCCAGAGCATCACTATAGGCTTTTTGAAATAGATATGTTTTGAGATCTTTCTTGGAAGTGTTGACATTTGGCAGTGTTTTTAGATGATCAGGTAAATTATTCCACAAGTGAGGACAGTAAATGAAAATGTCTGCACCTCATTTTTTGGAATATGTAATAGCATTTTTCCATCAGACCTCAGGTTGTAGAGACACACATTCTTGATATTGATGATATTGATGAGTTTTTCTAAGTAGGCTGGCGATATGTTATTTTGTGCCTTGAAAACTAATAATAAAAGTTTTGAAAATTATTCTGTCGTTTACTGGCAGCCAGTGCAGGCCCATCAATGTTGAGATCGCGATACTCTACATGCAACTCGGGCCGATGCATTTAATACTTTCTGCAGGTGGGTGTACTGGTATTGTGGAAGGTTGAACAGTAAGGCATTACAATAATCCAAATGTGAAGTTACAAAGGAATGAACTAGAGTTTTTGTGGTGTCATTTGTAAAGAACTGTCTTATCTGTTTAATTTTGTATAAACCTCTGAAAGCCTTATTGTACATATTTGTAAAATGTTTGTCCATAGACATGTTTGAGTCGAAGAAGTCACCAAGATTACGTACACTGTCACTTGCCCTGATGGTGGAATATCCTACCTTCACTGAGTTGATGTCAATTTTAGTGAGTTGCTGACATGAACCAGTTATTAGGAATTCAGTCTTATCATTTATCATTAATTTGTTTGAAATCATCCAAGTGTGAATGTCCGAAATACATGATTCAATAATTTCTTGAGCTTTAGTTTGATCCATGGTTGATGGTCGAAAAGAGAAGTAGACCTGTGTGTCATCAGCATAACCATGAACGTCAGGTAGGTGTGATTCAATGATGGTGAACAGTTTTGAAATATAGAATAGAAACAGAACAGGACCAAGGCAACTGCCCTGTGGGACTCCACATTCCAGTCGTTTGTCAGGTTACCGTTTATTGATACATGCTGCTGTCTGTTTTTTAGGTATGATGATAGCCAGCTATTGGCCACACCACTAACTCCAAAATTGGAGTTCATTGTCTCTAGCAGAGTTTTATGGCAAATGGAGTCAAAAGTTTCAAAGAACAAGCAAGGTTACCCTTCCACACTCCATATTAAGCAGGATGTCATTCTGAACCTTGAGTAATGCTGTTTCGAACTAACACACACTATTTAGACGGTGTCTTGGATATTAGCTTATGGATATCTTTGAGGCGCTATAAGGTTGAAATTTGCAAACTGTGAGCCCACCTTTGGGCAGATGTGTGGCATATCGCTAGTCTGAGAAAAAGCAGAGAGTCCACTTGTATCAAACGAGGCTCAGATACCTTCAGAAGTAAGTTCAGTTTTTACAATGAAGAAACTAGAAAATCGATTTGCAAGGTCCGCAGATGACAAATGCTCAGGCAGTATCGTGGTCTTTTGTTGAATGAAAAAGCTTCTCGATGATAGTGACAATTAACCCTTTACCTAACATGAAAAGTAGACAACACTTTCAAACAAAATTATTGAATAACAATTTTTTTCCTATTTTATGTCAAAAACATAGTTTATGACCCCTCATTGGATCCAGCTCAATGAGCATGTTCCAATGAGGTGTCATATGCTAATAATGAAAATTGAATGACAATTTTTAGCTCAACTTGACAAAGTGACAAAGATTGGCTATTGCCATCACCCGTGCGGAAGTCTGTTAGTCTGTTCACATTTTCTTTAGCACAGCCTACACCCCGTAGTTCTTGTTCGATCATAACGAAATTTCATATGCAGGTTCGAGGTCATGTCTAGATGAGAACGTCCCCTTTTGGTCACGATTGGTCAACCGTGACGGCTGTGCAGGCCCAAAACCCAAAAACCTTTAGCACAGTCTACAGGTTGCATTTATGAAGGGATTTCATTGTAACTTGGTAGGCTGACTGCGTTTAACGTCTAGATGAGAACGTCGTATTTTGGTCGGGTTCTGTCAACCGTGACGGTCGCAGGGGCATGTTACCTAGATTCCTTTAGCACAGTCTACAGCTTGCATTTATGAAGAGATTTCATCGTAAATTCAGGTTGGTAGGATGACTCGGTATAATGTCTAGATGAGAACGTCCTATTTTGGCTGTGAAAAAACGGTCTAAAGTCTATATGTTTGAAGCGATTTCATTGTAACTTGGAAGGATAACTCGGCATGAAGTCTTGAAGAGACAGTCCTATTTTGGTCAAGATAAATACGACCTGTAGACTGTGCTAATATTTTTCGGGTTTGGGCTCCGCAGCTGTCACGGTTGGCCGATCGCGACCAAAAGGGGGCGCTCTCATCTAGACATTATACAGGGTCATCCTACCAAGTTACAATGAAATCTATTACTTTATTATTAATAAATACGACCTGTAGAGTGTGCTAAAGGTTTTCGAGTTTTGGGATCGCGTAGCCATAACGGTTGACCGATCGCGGCCAAAAGGGGACGTTCTTATCTTGATGTTATAAGGAGTAATCCTACCAAGTTACAATGAAATCCCTTCATAAATATGACCTGTAGACTGTGCTAAAGGTTTTTGTTTTTCAGGCTCGCGTAGCCATAACGGTTGACCGATCGCGACCAAAAGGGGACGTTCTTATCTTGATGTTATGAGGAGTAATCCTACCAAGTTACAATGCAATCCCTTCATAAATGTGACCTGTAGACTGTGCTAAAGGTTTTTGTTTTTCAGGCTCGCGTAGCCGACACGGTTGACCGATCGCAACCAAAAGAGGACGTTATCTAGATATGACCTTGAACCTGCATATGAAATTGCAGGATGATCGGTCAAGAACTATGGAGTGTAGCCTGTAATAAAGAAAATGTGAACACTCACAGACTAACAGACTTCCGCATTCGTGATGGCAATAGGTTATCTTGACTTTGTCAAGTGAAGCTAAAAATCTAAATTGATTTGAGTCAGTATCCATTAGTTATTTGACAGAAACCAAGTTCAAGATGGAAACCATAATGAATTGGCCACTGGCCGCCATCTTGGTTCAGCTGACTGGTCCAAAATCGAAAGGAAGCTTCCTCTAGACACCAACAATGGATCATTAAAAAATAAAAAATGATTCGAATCAGCATTCATTAGTTATTGGAATGAAACCAAATTCAATATGGCCGCCATGGCGGCCATATTGAATTGGCTAACTGGACCAAAATTGAAAGGAAGCTTCCTTTATACACCAATAATGCATAACCAAAAACTGAAATTGATTCGAGTCAGTATTCATTAGTTACTGGACGGAAACCAAATTCAAGATTGCCACCACAGAAGTCATAATGCATGGCCACTGGTGCTCATCGTGGATCATATGACTGGTCCAAAATCGAAAGGAAGCTTCTTCAAGACACCAACAATGCATAATTAAAAAATAAACTAGACACCAATAATGCATCCCAAAGAAAATGCGAGTCGGCATTCATTAGTTATTGGGAGGAAACCAAATTCAATATGACCGCCATGTCGGCCATACTGAATTGGCTAGCTGATGCAAAATTAAAAAGAAGCTTCCTCTCTACACCAATAATGCATTGCCAAAAACTATTCATTAGTTATTGGATGGAAACCAATTTGAAGATGTTCAGCTGGCTGGTCCAAAATCAAAAGGAAGCTTCCCCTAGAGACCAACAATGCATAATTAAAAAATTAAAATGATTTGAGTCAGCATTCATTAGTTATTGGACGGAAACCAAATTCAATAAGGCCACCATGGCGGCCATATTGAATTGGTTAGCTAGACCAGAATCGAAAGGAAGCTTCCTCTCGACGCCAATAATACATAACCGAAAACTGAAATTGATTCGAGTCAGTATTCATAAGTTATTGGACGGAAACCGATTCAAGATGGCCGCCATAATGAATTAGACACTGGCGACCATCTTGGACCAGCTAACTGGTCCAAAATCGAAAGAAAGCTTCCTCTTGACACCAACAATGCATAATTTAAAAATAGAAATGATTCGAGTCAGCCTTCACTAGTTATTGGACGGAAACCAAATTCAATATGGCTGCCATGGCGGCCATATTGAATTGGCTAGCTGGATCAAGATCGAAAGGAAGCATTGTCTAGTCATCCACAAGTTACCCCTAAAATTATGATGTGATCAAATGAGCGGTTATTTAGTTATCTGACGGAAACCAAAAGTTAACGGACGGGCGGACATGGTGAAAACATAATGCTCCCGAGAGAATCTCTCGGGGCATAAAACCCCCAGTTGTTCCAGTATGTTGCTTTTCCGCCAGTCTTTCCTGCATCATGGTGGTCACGATTATCTTTGCAGAAAAATGCACCATACACGCAGAAATATATGTTATAAATTAACCAGATTGTAAGGAAATAATTGAGCAGATGTTGTCAAGAAAATGCAGGAGCATGCTTCTCCTAGCACCTATTTAAAAAAAATTCGTGGGGAGGACCCACAGACAAATCCCCCGCCAACCCCCTCTGCTTTTCGCTTTGCGCCTTCGGCGCTCGCAGGACCAGAATCGTCCACTCTACACATTGCCCCAGGGCCGGTCCTCGCTCTCGGCAACCCTGGGGGCAGCCAAAGTATAAACCGTTGGCTTAACTTGACCTCATTTTTGTGTTGCATTCATAGTATTTCCATTTATGCTGAAATTCACCTTAAACATTAATAAATACCTTGTAAAAAATCGCATGCTTTGACAGCGATGATCAACGGTGACAAAGGTAGCGTTCTTCTCTAGTGGAGTTTCAAGATTATAAGCATTCTGACAAAAATTAGGGGATTTAGCCATGTATAGATTTGCTGCTTGCCTCTTGGGACATTAAGGGGGGGGGGGGGGGGGGGACTAAAATTAGTTACCACCAAAACCACCCCACCACTCTTACTTTAGTTAAGAAGGTGTGATCTTTTTTGGTCTGTAATTGACTGCTGGCAATCATTTCCGTAGGAATAAATCAATGCATGTAGATGCATGAAGAAGAAAACACGACAAAACTACAAATTTCTGACAAAATAATAAGGGGGAAGGTAGGGTCACCGACCTCCCTCTACTTATTGCTATATATTGACTTCATTTTTCTAGCACCCAATTTACCAAATGTTCAATACCAATTTAACCGTTCACCAAACAAATGACAAAATAACAAAATGAGGATCTCTGACAAGTGCTACATACAAAAATAACCAGTCAGATAATGTTATTTTTCAATTTTTTCTTCCATATCATTAGGTATAATGACGGAGTCTGTTCGATAATTACCAAACAAAGAAACTATACAATCGGCGTGGTGAGTTCTGAAGCTTTATATATATGTATTGTCCCTTGATTGGAACAAGGTGCCATCTGTAATGCTTTAGCATTGAAAAAGGCACCTTGTTCCACTCAAGGGCTAATATGTAATGTCAGTAGTATTGAGTGTCACCTTCTGATTTATACATTGTAAACTCTCGATCTTTACTCATACCCAGAGTCATGTGCCATTTTTGTTACCTGGGTCCACCCTTGCCCAAGCATGCTTCCGGCATCCTTGGTTATCATAAAGTTGTACTACATAAAGGGTTGCCTGCCCTTGGCTGTTAGAAGAGATTAATATTTTTTTTTGTCTGTCAGAGTTCACAAGGAAAGTTTTCATGACACCAATTTGCTTTGGAAATGAAATTTAGTTTTTTCATACTTGCTACAGGAACATGGCTAGAAGGTCTTGAGTGGGTATGGGGTTGCCTTCCTCCAGAATCCCAATTTTCAGGCCAATTTGCTCTTCATGGAAATTTATTGACTGGTACCTCAGAATTTCCTACTCTTCCAGTGGATATTTTCCGATTGGTATCAGACTTTTGGAGGATGGGGGGGGGGGGGGGGGGCGGGGGGGGGGGGGTTCCGATGTCCGCCGAGTATATCAAAATACCATCTTTGAAGCAATGAACATTGGGAATATCCTTCAAAATGATATCCATCATTCGCTGGAATGCAGAACTTGAGGAAGCGAGACCGAAAGGTAATCTCGTGTAGCGGAAAAGGCTTTTGTGTGTGGTGAATGTCAGGTCACAACCTTCAGGAGTCCGGTAAATTTGATGACTAGCAGCTGACATATCTAGCTTGGTGAATATTGTAGCATTTCGAACAGATGCAAGCAGTTCACCAATATTTGGCAATGGGTGTTTGTCAACAATAATGTTTTTATTTACATGCTGTAGGTCAACACATAAGCAAACGGTTCCATTAGCGCGTCGAGCAACCACAATTGGTGAAATCCACTTACTGGACTCCAATGTTTCAAGGATGCCTGCAGTTTGGAGCTTTTCAAGTTCAGCAGAAACCTCATCTCGTACTGCAAACGGTAGATTACGCACATTATATGTTTTCGGTTCTGCATTTGACTTTGGTTTTATAGAATGTTTGAATCGACGGACACACCCTAGACCATCACTAAACAAACTGCCATACTTTGGATTATTTAGAAGATTGTCCTTATGTTTTGAACTATCATGCGAGGAAGTTAGACAAACTTCGGTCGTTGGTGTGCATGTGCTCGATGTCATTGGTAGGGCACGAAATAATTGAAGTCCAAGTAATGGAACATTTATGGGGGAGTCAGCCACGTATGTTTTACTCTCAACGGAATGATTTTTGAACGGGACTAGTATACCCTAGTAAGCCCAGCGGTGGATCATATTAACACTTAAGCTTCACATCTGGGGTCAACAACTGAGTTCTGGAATGTTCATTGTATATCTGCAGCGGTAAGATTGTATGTTGTGAACAAGTGTCAAGTAGCATATTCAGCTCCCTTTGCTCTGTAATTACTGTACAGTAAATGGCATCATTCGTGCAAGATTGTATAGTTAAAAAATAGTTATCGGCATTAGAATTGGAAGATTGGTCATCATTGTCACTTGCAATGCAGGTCACCACATTTTGCGTTGATTTGCAAACGGAATGAAAATCTCTAATTTTCTTGCAGGAATCACAGCGCGCTGTTCTTGCTGGACAAGCTGGATCATTAGCAAGGTGAAATTTTGATGCACATCGAAAACACGATTTATTATTTCGCGATGATGGACTGGCCTTGGTTCCTGACGTTTTGCCTCGAGTTATATTTACAGAATCATGTGGATCTGCGTTAGGTCTTTCGAAAGCTGTAGGTGCAAGGGATTTGGCTTCCTTCACAGCCGTTTCACTCCGACATGCTTTCGGGGTGGTATTAGTGGTATTAGACAGGGCGAGGTCGGGTTCAAGTAAAAGACTTTCACAAATGTGGTTAGAGTCTGACTTTTCAACCAATTGATGCCGGATCATTTCTTCCTGCAGTGCACCAAAATTACATATCGGCTGGAGTTCACGAAGTGCGGTGACAACAGTTTCATCCGATTGTTGAAAACGTTTACGTAATCTATATCTTTCGGCCATAATGTTCACTACTGGGACAAACGTTTTTGTAATGTTGGTATACTTCGTGAATGAATATTGGGATTCTCTCCAGCCTCTCCTGGTACTAAAATCAGCGTGTTGAAAACTCTCTGTCTTCGTGGCCCAAACAATGCAGCAAGATAGCCTGCTTTCGTGGTGCAGCATACTCCTTGGCACCTATTAATTGCTAGCATATATATTTCAAAAGTTACATTCCAGTGAACTCACGGAATGCTAGGAGCTCCCGGGTGGTAAGAAACGCCACAGGTGGAGGTAACTGAGTCATAGTAAATGAACGTTCAACAGTTCACACACGTGTATAACCTGAATTTGGGTAATTTGTTTCTGTAATGCACTTTTAACGCCGAGTTCGAGTAGCGGTATTGTCATGAACACTCTTTAGACGTTGCTCGGTTCATTGATCATCGTCGTCGCCAATGTTAAGTCTGCAGATAGACTGGATATGGATTAAATACGTGGTTCAAGTGGAAATCATTTATTTTCGTAGTTTACGGTTGCACTTGAAAAAAACCCGCTTTTCGGAACCCCGGCTCACAATACGAAAAGATAACATGTCACAAAATTCAGGACACAACAAACATCCTACATGTATTTTGGTCTAAAGTGGTCATGTTGGTCTATGACAAGGGCCTCACGAGCCCTTGCTCTTAAAACCTTCGATACAGCCTACAGGCCGTATTTATGGGAGGAATTCGTTGCAACTTGGCGTTGTGGTGTCTAGACGGATTTCTGAATCCGGATGAATTTCCCATTTTGGTTCAGATCGATCAAGTATGAATTTCCCATTAGGCCACAGACCTAATTCTTCTACACACTCCACAAGTAGTTTTTTAGCTCATCTTGACAAAGTCAAACTGAGCTAATCTCATCGCTCTCCGTCCGTCACCATGTTTTGGTCTTCTCCTTCAAAGCTACTGGGCCAATTCAAGTGAAAGTTTGTGTGAGTGATGGTCCTGAAGGGGCATTGCATTTTTGTTTAACTCAACATGCCCAGCCCCATAGGGAGGGAGTGGGGAAACATTCTCCAAAATATTTTTTAAATCTTCTCAGGAACCAGTGCGTACAATGACTTAATATTTGCTATGGAGCTTCCTTTTGAGGTGTAGAATCAAGTTTGTTCAAACTAAGTTCGTGAAGCAATATTTGGCTTTGTAATGGGAGGGGTAAGATTTTTGGCCCCACCCAAAATTTCTATCTTCTGAACCGATGGTCCGGTTTGAACCAAATTTGGTTTGTGGTATTATTGGGTCATAAGTACTTGACTCATGCAAAAAATATTCCCGCATCCCCATCCCCATAGGAACCCTTGGAAGCTAAAAATAGAACTATTTTCAAACGCCCATATTTCCCAAACCACACGGAACAGAGAGCTGTTATTTGGTATGAAGTATCCTTAGTCGCAGTAGAATTTAATGGTAAAAAATTGCCATCGGTTATGTTAGGGTATACTGTAATGGGCATCGAAAAAATGCTGAGTCAGCATATATGCAAAAATTAAAAAAAATCTTTTCTCCAGAACCAATCTTCAGAATCTTTTGATATTCGGTATACAGCATTCATAGGGGTGGGAAATATCACGAAGGAAAATATTCAGAGAAGCCTCTTTAAATATTATATATATTGCCCAGCTTGAGCAGACTATGCCAAAATAGTGGTCCCGAAGGAAGAATAGTCCACGTAAGTAGTATGTCATGCACGTTTCAGGGCTTATTTGGATGACCTCGGAAGTGACGTCATGACACGTGACCCAGTGGCGCCATGTTGTGTTTTTATGGTAAAATGCGTGAGCGGCAATGTTGTGACGTCATCCCCATAGTGATACGTGGTGTTAGTGCGCATGCGCAGCGCGAATTGTTAGGGTGATAGTGTTTCCGTCGTCCATTTTGTATGGAGGCCGCCATCTTGGTTTCTATGGTAGCATGTGGTTACTATGTTACCCAAAGGCTTCTTGTAGGATAGGGGTATGTTCGGAAGGTGTGTTCAATTGAATAGGAGTAAATCTAATTACCACAAGCAACCCGATAATCCCCCCAAATCACCAAAATCCATTTTTATTTGCTACAGTTTCTTCGAGAATCCTTTATAGGGCCGCCATACCGTAGCATTTAATAGTAGCACGTAGTGCTATAGTACTGAGGGGGTACCGGGGGTAAGTTCGATTGAATAGGAGTATTTGTCTGGTTCGGATTTCCCCCGGAATCCTTTTTAGGACCATCATACCATGGCTTATATCAGTAGCACGTAGTGCTATACTACTGGGGGGGGGGGGGGGGGGGGGGTCCTTTGGATTATAGCCAACTGATAGACAACTTCCATGAATTCCTATATTATTCCTAAAGTCAAGAATCTATCTAGTAAGTCGCACATACTGCTCGAACGACTCAAATCCCACCGAGGAAATGAGCTATCGAGTCATTGCTCGTTCGAGAGACTCGCACATACTGCTCTTAGCCTCATTTCAGTATTTGAGGATACCTATGGCTTGGCTACGTATCAGTTGAGGATACCTCTCGAGAATACCTTTTACAGAATACTTATCTGAGGATACTATTACCTATTTCCTCAGGCCTTTTAGGCCACCCCGAAGACATACTTATCGCAAATTCCCCTTATAAGCTATCGAGCAATTACTGAAAAGTCATTGCTCGAACGACTCGAAGCCCATCATTGGAACGAGCTCGACGAGCTCGTTCCAGAGGGATCATACCCTATGTTTTGGAGACAAAAAAATGGAAAAATAATGAAAATAAATTGACGACTCTTGTGAAACGCGCTGGCCGGTTTTGGCCGTTACGTTGGGTAAAGGGTTAACGACATGCCGTGCAATAATTATTATATTATATCGAACAAACTGAGGAAGAATCTCGCTATCCACAAGGATTCCAATCTTACAATACAGTCGCCGTGGATTGGTCGTAATCCACATGTGGGCATGGATGTCCACGCATGTGTTTGCCAGATAATAAAAAAATCATTAGACAAGCAAAATTTTAATTAATTAGCCACTCGGTTGTACCCGGTGCTTCATTAATTAACTTTTTGATGATCAATCCTATAATTAATGTTTGGAATCTAATATCATTGCGTCCGTGGAAATATTATCCACCCGATGAAAGTGACCAGACCACGACACAAGCACTCGACGTATTATCACATTTTATCAATTGTTATAAATATATATTCTATTATCAATACTAAAAAATTCTTTTTTAGTATTGATAATATAATATATATTTTATAAAAATTGATAAAATCTGATAATACGTCTAGTGCCTGTGGTCCGCGGCGGCGTTCTGTAAGTGCACTGCCTACAGTGAAGTACTGTCAAGGAGTTTACCCAAGACCAGTATTTTCATTCTTAACCTTTGATACTTTTGTACGTCTTGACGTACGAAATCAACAGCGCTTTGATATTTTGTGGTATTTTTTTTTGTTATTATTTTTTCGATTTTTTAAAGCTTTAACCCCAGTTCCTATTTTCTCTCGAACAGAGCTCAGTGACAACTGTTGAGCCAAATGTTACCGCAGTTTAAAATACTAATATAATCCTGGTTGAGTGCTAGAAGCCACTATCAGGGTTTTCAAAAATGAGGATACCAGAGCAAAAGCTAACAATTTCCTTACCTATATTTTATATTCAGTCAAAACACAAATAATATTTTGTTTACATAAATTTGTTTTATTACAAATTATTGGAGAGTGCCGGTGGGAACTCTCCAATAATTTGTAATAAAACAGTTTTGAATAACAAATTCAGACCACCAAAAATAATCTAGCCCTCAACCAGATAATCACTAATGTGAAAAATGCCTTGTTATTCATACTTTCCGACGTTTGACGTCGCATTTTGAGAAACGTTGAAGAAACTGTCTTCACGGTGACTTTTGAACGTCAGGATAATTAAAGTCTCAAAGCTTTAAACTTGGAAATAACGAAAGAGAATTCCGGATAACATTTTTCACAAGCGCGCATTGTGTTCCGTCAGTTAAAAGTTCCAGAATATTCCACGGCTATTTTTAGAAACTGAATACTGCACGGGAATAGTACACGGTAATATTTAGAACCCCCGATAGGTAACACTCTCGGAAATATTCGGAAATAATATAGTACCTCTAACCCCCTTGGGAACCACGGGAACTGAAGCAGTGCTTGTTTACTGTGGTAAACAAGTCCTGCTACAGGTTCTCATAAAACTGGTTGAAAATACTCCAAAGTGGGTAGCACATGTATGAACGATTGGCTAAACTTGACTATACGCCTATGTTTGCAACGATGACGAAAGTGACCATAAACACCAATAAATAATTAGTATCTCGCAGCCAATCAGAGGAAGGGAAAGTTACGGGAGATGTAATATATTTTAATATCGCTCGAGACGGCAATGTTTGCAATTTACGGAATTATGTTCTAAAAACGTATAATGAAAAGTAAATCTAGTATTTTTGAGTGGATGCCGATCGTTTCCAGCAATAATTCAATACGTATTCACCTTGAATTGATGCATGAAACCCGCCAGTCCAAACATGGCGTGAAAGTCCGTAATATAAGTTTTTGGTTTGGTACGTAATATAAGTTTTTGGTTTGGTACGTCCTTTCAAATGACGTACCAAATCAAAAACTTATATTACGGACTTTCAGTCCATGTTTGGACTAGAAACTCGCCAACTGAATCAGGTCGCAAGACGCTATCTGTTCCGAGTATCGATCAAATCACTTCCACGCATCAATGATTCAATGCGCTGTTTATTTACTTTCTTGCATCAGTTCATGGTTGAAACGAGTGCAATTATCAGATTATTTTAAAAAGCGTATAGGAAAAAGAAAATCTCGTGTTTTTGAGTGGATACCTAAAATTATCTCACTCGTGACCGAGACAAATGGCTATTTTCGCTCGCGCAAGCGTTTTCGAAAAATAAAAATTCGTATCGGTCACTCATGAGATAATTTTCGGTATCCACTCAAAAACACTAGATATCCTCTATTTTCTTCGCTCCCATCATTCACTGTGGTGCGACTTGAAGGCCGAGGTCAGTTTGTGAGAGCTCTAAGAAAATGAACGAACATGCCTGTCCTTTTATCGAATAGAATCATTGCTTTAGTCCAGATAGCTACAAATTGTTTTCTTCAGTCAAGATAGCTACAGATGGTTAACAGTAAGAATTAATATGAAAGCCCTATCAGTGTATATCTTGTTTTATAGACTGAAAAATGTACGCTGCGTATCAATGACAATTTTTAGACGCATACGGACAGCTACCTCGTTATTTTAAGGCCAGAGCTGATAACCGATATTTTGATTACTTATGTGCAGAGGCAAAATAATCGGCGGTATCGTTAAGAGTGGTGCGTGCACTCATCGGTCTAAAAAGCTCTAAATTGGCCTTGAAAGTACCTGGCATGTTCGCAACACGTGTATCGACGTGAAAATTGCATGTTACTTACTATTTTAACCCCATGCGCCGTGTGTTGTGGCGGCAATAAATTATTTATTCATATTTGTAAAATATTATTGTAGACCTTCCGCTTCATTTTTTTCAGAATATGAAAGGCCTACCAACCGCTAGTTACGAAAAATGTGCAGAGAACAATGATGAGCATTGTTGACCTTGACGACTGCAGGTTGAAATCACCCATTATCGACCCAGCAAGTGACGCCATAACACTGTGCATGGTGAGTGTTATGTGTATTGTCATTGTAGCTTGTCTGAGTAGCCAGGTGGCAACAATACCATTATGTTGATGACGCGATGGTAGTGCGCATGGAGTGTTAGGGTGATACGACGTATTTCCGTCGTCCATTTTCTTTATTTTGATCGGCATCTTAGTTTATAAGCGTACTGTGGCATTATGAAATGAATGGCCTATAGCCATATTGGTAAATTTTAGCTTTGGGAAAGCCTGTATGCCTTTTTAAACTGGCGCGCAGCCACGTGGGGTGCTTCGATTCCTGGACCCCCAAATTTTCGCTGCCCGAAAACTGCCCACCGTATTTCAAAAAATCCAAAGGCTCAATATGGTCTCCAATATAGGCATGTACGCACTGCAAGTACAGGGTTATCACTAAGTGTTCCATTCAATAATATATGTTATTTTATTTCAGATAACTGTTGTTGTTGTCTGAGATTCAATACAACTTCCAAATAGGAAGAGTTCGTATTTATGACCACATATTGGTTTCTACAACCCCATTAAAATCTACTCGTCAGCAACAACGCTACCATGCCTGCAGTACAGTGTACAATCGTTGACAGATGCCTGGGAACACCATTCAAATGGGACGAAGACATCGACAAAATAATCTAGGACTCGAAATCAGAGATCGTCCAAGAGATAGAAAAAAGGGTGTCCAAATCTTCGCCAAATCAAACCGACATGCCTTGCTTCAGATCGGTCTAAAGAAGACATCAGTTTCTGGTTTATACAAAAGCATTGTAACTCCAAACACAGAACCCTTCTGTTGCCTCACAGGATGGAAAACTATTCTAATTGGCAGTCGTTTCACACATCCAGCTCAATCAAGATAAGCGCCAGTGGAGGGTGAAGCTCTAGCAGTCGCCGATGCCCTCGGCAACGTTCGATACTTCGTACTAGCCTGTAAGACTCTTATTGTTGCGGTAGGTCACAACCCCCTCCTGAAAATATTTGGTGACCGATCTTTGGAAGACATTTCTAACCCACGGCTACGGAACCTCAAAGAGAAAACTCCCCGCTATCGGTTTCGCATCATTCACTTTCCGGGTGTAAAGCATTATACCGCTGACCCATTGGTGAGCCCGTGAAGATGTCACTGCCAGACGACATTGACACCATCGTTAATGACCCTACAGTCGTTACAGCGCCGCTACCATCATGTTCCCTCGCCGGAATTCGTGTACTTACAAGAGATCCCGACAACCTTGAGGAATGTATCGTTGGGCTGCTGAATCAGACATTGACTCTCTTGCAATCAAATCTGTGACTTATGATATTGAGTGCGTACCGCGACAACTAGTGACAGTGACATACATCAGCTACTTGAAATGATCGAATCTGGCATTCCTGACTGTCGACCAGAGTTTCCTGCACCGTTGCGAGAATACTTTCCGTTTCATGATGACCTTTATACTGTCGATGGTGTAATGCTGTACAAAGATCGAGTTATACCGCCCTCCGTTCGACAAGACGTCCTGACTGCTTTACATTCTGCAAACCGAGGTGTCACATCAATGAATTCTAGAGCTGAATCTTCGGTATTCTAGCCAGGTATCACTCAAGCTATCACAGCAATCAGAGCCACGTGTAATCACTACAATCGGATGACTCCATCCCAACCAATGGCACCAACAACTCCACTAACACCTTCTACTACCCATTTCAATGTATCTGTGCAGATTTTTTCCACTAGAAGGGAGTCAAATATCTGGGGGTGGTTGACCGATATTCTAACTGGCCAGTTGTAGAAATGTCAACTTCTGGTGCAGCTGGACTCATCACTTGTTTACGGCACATATTTGTTACCTTTTGCATTCCAGACGAACTTTCATCAGAGTTTACTTCTGCAGCAACAAGACAATTCATGAAAGACTGGGGTGTACATCATAGACTCTCTTCCGTTGCGCACCCACAAATAATTTGTCTTGCACAAATAGCAATGAAAAACGTTAAACGCTTGATTATTGACAATACTAGTGCAAACGGATATCTCGCGACAGATTCATTTCAACGAGCTACACTCCAATACAGGAAAACCCCAGACAAAGACACAAAACTATCTCAGCCATGTGCGTATTCGGTCGTCCAATACGGGACTTCATTTCAATTCCACCTGGACGATACCACCCCCACACTACCTGGCGTGCAACCCTTGCCAACAGCGAAGAAGCACAGCGAAAGCGTGACATGAAAGAGGCAGGACACTAAACGACTCCCGCCACTGTCAGTAGGCGACTATGTTCGTATCCAGAATCAGGTAGGACCACACCCTCTGGGATGGGACAAAACTGGTGTAGTCATAGAAGTCCATCAGTTTGTTCAGTACATCATTAAGGTTGATGGTTCGGGAAGAGTAACACTTCGCAACAGGAAATTCATTCGGAAGTACACGCCAGGCCACCTACCTCCACCAAGACGATCGATCGAGGAAGATATTGCCTTCAAACAAGTAATCAAACCACCCAAACAACACCTCTCACCACAAAGACATTCATCTCAGTCAGCAAGTCATGACCCTCTGTTGGGTGACAGCAGTATCAACGATGAATCTGAAAGATCACCAATACCCAGGGCGATGTCTCCGACTGAATCCAACAGTCCCAGCTCAACAGTGTCTTCTATCAGTCCCAGACGATCGGAACGTACCAGGCGACCTCCTACACAGGGACGTAGCTAGAGGCCTTTTAATGGGGGGGGGGGGGGGGGGGGGGGGGGTTAGACCCTTTGAATTCTAACTGGGAATCCCGACACATGAGCACCGTAGGATGGTAGACGCGAAACTGCGAGCGCCAAAGGCGCGAATCTTTAGCAGGGAGTCTGGGGTCCTCCCCTAGAAAATTTTAAAAAATTGATGTGCTCAGATGCGTTTTCATGGGTTCTGGTAATAATTATAAGGCTAATTTTCAGTTCCAAATTCAGTGATTTTTTTGTAGGGAAACATTTTTAATTCGAGTTGGATACAAATTTTCAATATCTTGCTTTGCCCGAATTGTCCCCAGTGGCACGTATATACGCCTACTGTCTGACGGACAAATTTGAAACATCATCTTTGGGAAAGTGGGAGTTTTGTGTTTCTAGAGCATTTCACAGGCACTTGACATGTCAACAAGTACTTTTTTATTAACCCTTTGAACCCGTAAGACCGCTTTTCCGGTCCAGGATCATGACACACCATACATTCAAAAAGTAGAATGGCTGCTCAGTGAATTTGTAGGGTAGCCCAAAGGCTGAACGTCGAGAATATGGATTGGTCTACCCCAAATGGTGATTATGGACTCTTCTAATTGATGTCATTCAGACAGCAGGCCGCGTGGAGTCGGAATTCTTTGACCCGATTTTCACTCGAAAGTCTCGGTAGTCGGAATATTTCCTTATTATGGTCCTCCAGTCGGAAAAATAGGTTTGTTAGTGAATTATACCGTATATTCAGTAGTTTTTTAAATTTCTAACTGTTGATATTTTTGCCCTACGAATTTCCAACTATTGAGGTTTTGACAAATATTGGGGTGAGGGGGTGAAACACCCCCCCCCCCACACCCCCACCCCCTTGTCGCGAGGTCCCTGCTCGTACATGGACAAAAGATTACGACATGATTTCCTGAATATTACTTGTGTGCAGACACTTTAACATACCTACAGTTCACTCTGTGCGTTTTCTGTAGACATGACTACCGCTGTCACGCTCAGAAAAATATCAGTTTTCGTTCTACAATCTACATGGTTACAGACTGACTAAGTCTTTGCCAATATAACTTTAGTGACTTAGTCTTTGCCAATATAACTTTAGTTTTCGTTCTCCCATGTCAAAGACTCTGGGGGAGATATAGGATTATCACTATGTGTTCCATTTAATAATATACCGGTACTGTTATTTTATTTCAGTTAGCTGTTTGTGATACAATACAATTTCCAAATAGACAGAGTTCTTATTTAGCAAGGACCTCAGATTCGGTTTCAGAGCACGGAATTTTGCGAAAGTTTCTAGGGGCGCACCCCGAACTCTCACCAATGAGCTGAGCATATCCCCCCCCCCCCCCCCCCACCGTGCACTCCCCGTTTAGTCAACGAGGCTTCGTGATATGACTATGGCATATCCTGCTGTCCCCGCCTCCATGTACTGCCTCCTTATAGAATCCTTGAAACGCTACTACCCTGTTATGGCCGTTATTGCAATATCTTCGATTGTTTTGTGGTATGATCAGTCGTGAAGAAGAAATTTTAATTTTTAACATAATTCATGGTTGTAACTAATTCTTTCATTTTGCCTGCTCTCTATGTTTCTTACCCTATTGTGTTTACTTCTGCATGTTCCAATATCTAAAGTCATGCATTTTCTATCTCATGACTGGACCGACCGAGTCTCAGAATGTCAATTACATCGCCAACCACAGCCCGTATGAACCACACAGGGTTATCTCCCTTAACCAAGGGTCGTGATGCATGTGCTGGTGATTCGTATGAGACTCCCTCGAAAGAGTGACTGTTCGCACGCCTCATCTGGGAATTTGTGGACCACCGGCGACAACTCTTTGAGACTAGTGGGAATCACTAGGGGCCAGTGGGGATTACTATTTTTGGGATCAGTATCGAAGATACTGTTGTTAGAGTAGTTAACTCTTTCCCTAACGTAACGGCCAAAACCGACCAGCGCTTTTCACAAAAAATCGCCAATTAATTTTCATTATTTTTTTTCATTTTTTTCTCAAAAACATAGGTTATGACCCATCTTTGGAACGAGCTCGTCTAGCTCGTTCCAATGAGGGGTCATAACCTATGTTTTTGAGACAAAAACTGGAAAAAAAATTAGTTATTCAAGAATTTTGTTTGCAAGTGTCGTCTGCTTTTCATGTTAGGTAAAGTGTTAATGGTAGAGGACTGTTATAGAAACACTGACACAATTGCTGGTATTCACCAGACACCTGTAACCACTATTACGTCTACTTTGATTGTGCTTCCCCAACGTCAATTATCACTGTCTCTACTGTCTTTGTCTACGGAATACTGTTTTCCCTACCACTGCTAACAGTACTACTAGCTTCTTACCCCTCCAGGGCTATCATAATTAACAAGTTCTACCAGTACTCCATTTCTTTTCACTGCACTGCTACCGCTACAGGTTTTAACAATGACTTTCAACAAAGATTATCATACAGGATTCAGATAAAAAAAAATTCGAGAAACCGGAAATACCTTCTGTGCGCAGCATTAAATGTATTCTATAAGGGAAACATCAATGAATATTTTTTACTCTGCCACTTTTTTGAGAAAGGAGATACATATATGAACTTCATAAATGCACTGAGGTTATAAAATGCAATTTTCAAGCAATTCTGAAAACTACACTTAATGAGACCTCTATGACTCCAATGAACTGAATCCAAATGATTAACTTCCACGGTGTTTCGGCTCATTAGATGTTGGTCCCACGATCGTATGTCATATTATGCTTGAAATATGAGTGTAACCAACTTTCAAAATTCTTGTTCCCGTCAAATGTTTTGAGAATAAAAATGCACGTATAAACTTCGGCAATGCATTAGGGGGTCATGAAATGGGATTTTTAGCAATTCTGAAAAATGCTCTCAATGACCCTGGGTGACCTCAGTGACCTTGACCCAAATTTTGAACCTCCATTGAGTTTCAACTCTTTTAATATTGGTCCCAGGTCCATACATCATACCATGCTTGAGACATGAGCATGGCCTCTACTTTCAATATTTTGGGCTCCCGTCTTTTTGAGTGTGAAAATACATGTATGAACTTCAGCAATGCATTTAGCGTTCATCAAATGCGTTTTCCAGCAATTCTGAAAAATGCACTCAATGACCCCTGGCTGACCTCAAGAAATGACCAATATTTTGAGCCTCCATTGCGTTTCCGCTCATTTGTTGTTGGTCCCAATCCATGCTTGAGATATGTGAGTCATTTACTTTTCAGTTTAAAAATACATGTATGCACTTCCAGAATGCATTAGGGAGCCATAAAGTATGATCTCCAGCAATTCTGAAGAATGCTGTCAGTTACCCCTGAGTGTCCTCGGTGACCCCGACCCTTAGCCCTCATTGAGTTGACACCTTTGGTGTTGGTCCAAGGTCCATAGGTCATACCATGCTTGAGATATGAGTGTGACTCACTTTCAATATGTTTGGCTAGGCCCACGTTTGAGTGTGAAAATGTATGTATGAACTTCGGGATTGCATTAGGGGGTCAAAAACTGTGATTTCCAACAATTCTGAAAAATACACTCAATGACCCCTGGCTGCTGTCAGTGATACCGACACATAATTTGAACCTCCATGGCGTGTCGACTCGTTCGGAGTTGATAAAGGTCCATTGGTCATACTATGCTTGAGATTTGGGGGTGATCTACATTCAAAACAGCCATATGGACCCCCCCCCCACACCCTATTCCCCAGAAATCTGAAAAATAAACAAAGAAAAGAAAAAGAAACCATACAAAAACAATAGTCTGTGTGTTTCAGTCTTGACAAATTCGACAACTTTTCCTTCTTGTAAGAGAACTGTGTACAAAGATTGGAAAACATTGTAGGCGGGTCTGGCAAAGCAACCGGACTGTCTTCCAATATTTTCTCAGAGGTACCCCCTTCCAAAAGCTCAAGACATAAAAGATTTCTTTCACCTTGAAACAATTTGAAACATCAGTTACGAACGACATGTGCACATGAATCTTCATTAGCCGACGCAATATATCATGGAAGCGGATTTCAGTGCTTATAAATCGTTTCGCCAAAGTTTGTGTGACATTATTCAATAACGGGTGGGTTCGTAGCGTAGAGAAATCCTGTTTGAAACTGTCGGGAAAACCACCAGATTGCTTGCTTTAACCATACATTGACGTACACCGGACTCCCCATTTCGTATTCGTCTCCGGGCGACGCACCTCGCTTCGCGTCGGATATCCTAATTCGTCCACCAAAAAGTACCCCCATATTACTTCCTTGCTACAACCCTGTTTCTACAAATATCAGACGATGCAGTACTTAGATAAAGATGTGTCACTTCTTCTTTTCAATGAGGTATAACCAAACATCCCTTCATGCTGTCACCATGGCTTTGAACGGTTATGTTTTGTGGAACTTCCTTTTTCGACACCGTCGTCAAAGAACCAATTGTACCTTGGTATCCCCTTATCATCGAATGTGGGCTTGGGAGCTATGAGGAAATCCCATTTGGCTCAGTGACGTCTAACCTTAAATGCTTCATATTATTATCTGGGTGATCGCCCAACTGCTGCCGTCTTCGGCTATTACCCTAGTCTTCTACATCTTCCACTTGTAGTAACCCACCCGCGTAATTTACAAAATGAACTGTTGGAAAACATATACTTTTCCAAAAATTTCAACAAACCCCTACCATGTGACCATCTTTGGAACAAGCTCGTCGAGCTCGTTCCAATGATGGGTCACATGGTAGTTTTTTTTCTGAAAAAAATAATATTTAAATGATATTGATATCATCTGCATTGGGTAAAGGGTTAACTATCCTAAGCTGTCTTTTCAAAAGGAACCCTTCTGTCATTTTTCAACACAATCTCAAGCCTTACTTAGGGTGTTTGCTTGGAGTTGGGGGTTGAAAAATTAACATCATTTTCAGAGCCTTTTGTGACAGTCATTGTAGTATGTACACATGTATAAGGTGACACTTCCTTTTTGCCTTCATCTTTTTGAGCCTTCAACAGTATCTCCCATCGGGAACCCGGGAAGTGAAGCAGAGCTTGTTTACTGTGGTAAACAAGCTGCTTTATTAGTAAAATAGGACCCAGTCACAAATGCTTGGGGTGGAAGTCCTCTAAAATAGGCAACATGGGTATAAATGATTGACTAAACTTTACTTTATCTCCATATTGTGGTCATGATTAGCCATTATGCAGAAATATGTGACCTTAAACACCAACAAATAAATAAATGTTCAACAGGAATACCCTTATTCCTTGTAGACAACTTGATGAAGGTGAGTGGTTTAAGCTTACTTGAGCCTCTGGTTTAAATCTACTCACAATCCAATGGTCCAAATGTTTTCCTCTTGACATACTACATCTTTTTGTCATAAAGAATGAAGATTTATAATGTTGTTCAAATCAAGCTCCTGTGGTCGTATTTTGTTTCTGTATGGTTCTTCCAAGTCGAGTGACACACACCCTCTCCACGACCTCTTGCTTGTGCTTTACTTCGATGGTGAAGGTTTTTGTATCGTCTCTTTGTTTGTGAGATGCACCGTGGCTTAGCAAGTGTAGCTGTGCATTGCACGCGTCAGTACGTTAATAATAAACCACCCAAAAACTATGGAACGCCTCAGCTGCCTTATATTACACTCTCCTAATATATGCATATCGTTCGCCACTATATGCTCATCATTCTTCAATATGTGCAGATCGTTTGCCTTTATATGATTATAGTTTGTCTTTATATGCTTATAGTTTGTCTTTATATGCCTGTCATATGTATAGATATGCATATCGTTCGTCAATATATATGTATCAATTGTCTAAGTATGCTTATAGGATTGTAAGTCAAACTATGCTCATCGGTCTTCAGTATATGCATATCATTTATCTATATATTTTTATAGTTTGTCTTTATACTCTTATAGATTGTCTTTATATGCTTATCATGTCTAGATATGCATATCGTTTGTCAATATATGCATATCATTTGTCTTTATATGAATATCAGAATCTATATATGCATACCGTTTGTCAATATATGCCTATAGTTCGTCAATATGTGCATATCGTTTGTCTTTATATGCATATCGTTCTACAGTATATTGCTTGATTGATTTTATTCAGCAGTACAACATGTTTCCAGTTAATAACAAAAATATACATACAGGTAGCATACTTCAGAACTACAGCCAATAACAAAAATATACATATAGGTAGCATACTTCAGAACTAGATGACTGTACCACTGGGAGATGGCTGTCAGGGCAAAGCCAGCCTAAATATAGGGGCAAGGGGCCTCATATATAAAGATATTGTAAGTTCAAAAGATATTCCGCATCAAGGCGAAAAACCCTACGTGAATTTCACTTCTCTGTGAAGCTGGACATGGAAAAAACACGCGTGGTGTATATCCAGCTTCAGCGCAGGGACCCAGGGGAGAAAAGGTATGTTAGATAAGGTCTAATCTCATTTAATTTATACAGTATTCGCGAGTCTTACGAGACGTAATCGGTTGGTGGCAGGATATCGTCACGGCCAATTGAGAAACGAAATTCTAAAAGATAGAAATGTCGTGTCATCATTAGTAATAGCAATGCGTGGCAGGAACGAATCGGTTTTCTCCACAAGTGAAATCACCGTTAAGTCACGCGCGAGATGACTTGTATTGATTCTGTCTCGATATACGTCATCTCCCACCGTTTTGACAGATGGACAAATGAGCGTCCGTCCACCTGACAGTTTAGGGTAAAAAGTATATATACCTTGAAGAGCAGAGAATTAGACACACACTTGGGGTCACACACACGTTGGTGAAGTCCAGGGCAGGCGGACTCTGTTTCCTGACATAGGGGTACCTTCGATCACAGGACCCTGAAACAGCTGGAATCGCCAGAGAGGGCATTCCACGATTGATTTAGCTTAAGGTTGATAGGCGGCTGAGTGCCAAATTCGTTAAGAAGGAAAAACCCAGGTGGAACGTTAAAGTTTAGATTGTCGAGTAGCAGGTATCAGCCTGCAATAGTCAGAAGTGTAGGTTAATTGTATTGTGCGTATTAACCCTTTGAAGCGTCAGACTGATTGCGTTCTGAGTAGTTTGTTTTGCTGTCGAAGCATCGTAATACCGACTGGAGATCGGTGTGAGTGATAATTTCGCCCTAGCACAAAAAGGGGCATTTGTGAATCGTGAATTCAACCAGGAACAGTGCATATTTCAATAGGACTTTCACGGAGGACTTTCAAAAGGCACATAAGGTATGAGTAGACAATATCTGACCCAAATCAGAAGTACGGTGGCTTTATAGATGACGAACATTGCTGGTCGGAAACCTCCGACAGCCAGAGGTGCAGTTACGCGCAGACGTTGACATTTGAGCCTAAGCGGGTGAAGCTCTTATGGCGAGCTCACAGTAATAACATTTCAGATTTGTGAAGCTCTTATGGCGAGCTCACGGTAGTAACATTTCCAGTGTGTAGACTATAGTGCCAGTACAGGGCTATAGAATGACTGTATGATTGTTGAGAATTATTTAACCCTAGCAACCAAATTTTTGTGAAAAGAATCGAATTGTTGATTGTTGAAATATTGAAACGGCTTTATTTTTATGTGTAAATAAAAGAATCGTTGTTACTTTAAGTCATTCTTTCCATTACACAGCCTGAAGTGATTAGGAATCACACCTAAAGGAAATCGAACCTATTTCAGGCCAATTTGGCAGAGAAGGAATCACGGCGTCGGTCTAACTCAGCTCCCTGCGCCGAGTTCGCGACACTTGGATTCCGACCCTCCATGTTGGTCTAATTTTCCCGCAACTTCATCAGCGGGACTAAATAACCCCACGTCAGCCCAGGCCTTACGGGGCCTCAGGTGTCCCTGACAATGGCGTAGCCACTAGTGGCTGTCTTCCCGCCATTCCCGTTTAAAAAAATGAAGAAGAAAAAGGAGAAAAAAGCAGAGAAATGAAGAGAAGAGAAAAATGAAAGAAGAGAAATTCATACAAGAAGCAGACGTGACAATCGAGACAATCCTGACGACAGTATATGCATAGCAGTTGTCTATATATGCATACCGTTTGTCTTTATATTGTTATAGTTTGTCTTTATATGCTTATAGTTTGTCTTTATATGCCTACCATATGTCTAGAAATGCATATCGTTGGTCAATATATGCATAGAATTTGTCTTTATATGCTTATCATATGTCTAGATATACATATCGTTTGTCAATATATGCATCTAGTTCGTCAATATATGCATATCGTTTGTCTTTATATGCATATAGTTGTATATTTATATGCATACCAGTTGTCTATATATGCATACCGTTTGTCTTTATGTGATTATAGTTTGTCTTTATATGCATATCATTTGTCAATATATGCTTATCGTCTGTTGATATATGCTTATAGTTTGCCTATATATGCGTATCATTCGACATTATATACATATACTTCAACATTATATGACTTTTCATTATAATATGTTGCATTGAAATCGTGGAATTAAAAATGGAATTCTGTTCGCGGAATTATTTTTCACCGCTTGATATCATGCAGATACTATCGACTGCAGGACTGCTATGGTTGAATTACAAGCTCAACAATAAAACTAGAAGTGAAAACTTTGAGAAATATCGAAAGATTATGTTGGAATAACTATTTAAATTGGTACTTTCTATTTAATTTTCGTTCCACTTCCCCATGTAGTATTTACAGTTTTTCTACAATCCCTGCCTTTGCGCGCGAAAGTATGTCGGACGACCAGGTCAAAGCTGCGTTAGCGGAAATTAACATGGAAACTTTGTACCCGGGATTCGTACAGACCAGATCTCGGGTACAGTTTTAAGACAGCTTTCTGATGACCATCTGCAAAGATTAGGAATATCAACAATAGGAGACAGAATAAGATGTAGAACTGAAGCATCAAGCTACGTACAATGCACAGTGACATTCGGGGTCATTGTAAACGGGCCAGCGAAAACCGAAAACTGAAGATCTGGTGGAAACATTGGTCCTGTAGACCGATTGGTGTTTCTGAGATCGACTGACGCACTGACACACATTGCAGTGATCGCAACTCACCAGGAATGAAAGCTTTTGGGGACGTATCGCCCCAAATCCATTTCGCCCAGTATCACTATCAGGACGGGTGCCACTAAACACCCTAAATCACCCAAATACCCATAGAATATTACCCAGGCTTTGGGAACTTAAGTCCCGGGAAGTTTCGGCCCCGAAAAGTTTCAGCCTTGGGAAGTTTCGTGCACCACAAGTGGGAAGATTCAGCTTCGCGAATTTAGTTCCTATCACTAGTATCAGTGACGTACCGGCAGCCAAAGAGGGGATGCCCCCCCCCCCCCCCCCCCCAAACAGGTCGAGGATTTTTACCGATTGGACGATTATAGTCCGATCGAGCAATTATAGTCCATTCGCGCTAAACATTTTTATGGAAAACGCGACATTTCATGAAAAATCTCAAATGACGAAAAATGTTCGAAAAATTTCAATACCGGTATTTCAGTGTCAGCACACATGCCTTAAAAGGTTTCAATGGGCCTTCACATGTGGTCTGTCCTCTTTAATTTTGATAACAACTCGACTGAAATTTCAATTTTGAACTTTCAATTCAAAGTTTAAAAAGATAACTGTGTTAGGGAAGCTGGTGGCGGGGTGGGGGTGAGGGTGGGCGTAAAGATTAACCGCTTCAAAATGCAATATTGAGGTTATTGCTGTATTGGAGGGAATAGTTGCAACCCTACCCATTTTCTCTGAAGGAAACTCATTTTTATCCCAGCATTTCCAAAAATGCGGGGATATAGTCGCCTGAAAGGCTCGTGGGGTATTCAATTCGAAGTTTGTTTGTTTGTTTGTTTGTTGGTGGTTAACGTCACATATTTATGCACAATGGCTAATCGTGACACAACATGGCGATGAAGTCAAGTTTAGTCAATCGTTTATCAACATGTTGCCCATTTTAGAGGACTTTCACCCCAAGCATTGGTGACTGGGTCCTATTTTACTAGTAAAGCGGAACTGGTTTACCGCAGTAAACAAGTGCTGCTTACTTCCCGGGGTTCCCACGGGGAATTCAATTCGAAAACGTTTGAACTATGCTAAGGTGATCAGATGGCAACTCTAGATGTGCAGGAAGGTTTCGGAATTTTGATTTGGCCCCAAGTGGTTCCCGTGGAACCACGTTTATCATTAGAAAATCAGTTTTCATCGAAAGGCTCCTAGGGTATTTAATTCGAAACGTTTAAACTTTTACTTATGTGTTCAGGAAACATCTCTAGATGTGCATGAAGGTTTCGAAATTTTGATTTGGTCCCAGGTGGTTCCAATGGAACCACTTTTATAATTAGAAAATCAGTTATCATCGAAAGGCTCCTAGGATATTTAATTCGAAATGTTTAAACTATGCTAATGTGTTCAGGTAACATTTCTATATGTGCATGAAGGTTTTGGAATTTTGATTTGGCCCCAAGTGGTTCCAGTGGAACCACTTTTATCGTTAGAAAATCAGTTTTCATCGAAAGGCTCCTAGGGTATTTAATTCGAAACGTAAAAACTATAAGGTGTTGCTAAGGAAATGCGGGAGTACTCCGCTGTGTGCTTTCACACAAATAACTCTGTCTAGTATAATTTTGTTAGGGTTAAGGGGGTGATGCTAAAAATTTCAGGTTTGGAAAGCCTGCTTTTGTCACACCACAACGGATAATTTGAAATTTTTTATCTTTATTAGGCAAATTGAACAGAAAATAATAACCCTTTTCAGACAAATCATGAATCATTACCCTATCCACCCTTATTCCTTAGTTTGGGTAATTGTGTGTGTGTGTGTGTGTGTGTGTGTGTGTGTGTGTGTGTGTGTGTGTGTGTGTGTGTGTGTGTGTGTGTTTTGTTTTGTTTTTTTGCTCTTTTTGCATACATCACAAAAATCTTTCTTTTTTGTAAAAATATTTTAAAACTAAAATAAAATTTACTGTTGTGCTCACACCCAGTCGCTGAATAATAAAATCTCACTTTCAAATTTTTTTTTTCAACATTTGGAATTATAACTTAGGTAGGGTTGAAAATGTACAAATACATATGATACAACTGCTGTACGTTTATGTCTACAACCAGACAATTTAATTTAATAATTAGTAATTTGGTTTTAGGTTTTTTGGTGGGCGGGGGTTAATAAATAAGCTTTGTTATGAAAGAAATTATCAACTAGTCCTGGCTTTTCACTGGTCAAGTTGAGTAGAAATCTCTCTCTATCCTTTCTCCCTCTCTCTCTTTCTCTCTCTCTTGGTCCTATAGGGCTTAGGAAGAAGTGCAAGTTTGCTTGCACTTGGGGGAGGGCTTAGTTGAAATATATCATACTTTAAATTTTTCGGGCAATTTTCGTCATTTGAGGTTTTTCATGAAATGTGTTTTCTATCGAAATGTATAGCCCGATTGACAATAATAGCTCGATCGGACTATAATAGTCCAATCGATAAAAAAACCGACCTGTTTAGGGTGGGGGGGGGGGGGGGTGGGGGGGGGATGCCCCTCTCTGGCTGCCGGTACGTCTCTTATACTAGTGATAGGGACTGAATTCCCGAGGCTGAAACTTCCCACTTCCCACAAGTGGGGCCGAAATTTCCTGGGGCTAAAGTTCCCAAACCCTGGGTAATATTTTAAGGCCCTTTGGGTATACTTGGGTGATTTATGGTGTTTAGTGGGACCCGTCCTGATAGTGATACTGGACGAACTTGTTTTGTGGCGATACGTCCCCAAAACCTTTCTTGGTTAATTGCGATCACTGCAATGTGTGTCAGTTTCTTTAAATCAGGAACATCAATCGATCTCAGAAACACTGATTGGTCTACAGGATCAATGTTTACATCAGATCTGAAGTTTTCGGTATTCCCTGATCCGATTACAATGACCCCGAATGTCACCTGTACATTGTACGTAGTTTGATGCTTCGGTTCTAAATCTTATTCTATCTCCTATTGCTGATATTCCTAATCTTTGCGGATGGTCATCTGAAAGCTGTCTTACAGCTGTACCCGAGACCCGTCTTCTTCGAATCTAGGGTACAAAGTTTCCACGTTAATCGCTTTGACCTGGTCGTCCGACATAATTTCGCCCGCAGAGGCAGGGATTGTAGAAAACTGTAAATACTACATGGGGAAGTGGAACGAAAATTAAAAAGAAAGCACCAATTTAAATAGCTATTCCAACATACTCTTTCGATATTTCTCAAAGTTTTCACTCCTAGTAGTGTTGTTGAGCTTGTAATTCAACCATAGCAGTCCTGCAGACGATAGTATCTGCATGATATCAACCGGTGAAATATAATTCAGTGAACAGAATTCCAATTTTAATTCCACGATTTCAACGCAACATACTATAATGAAATGTCATTTAATGTCGAAGTATATGCATATAATGTCGAATGATACGTATATATAGACAAACTATAAGCATATATCAACAGACGATAAGCATATATTGACAAATGATATGCATATAAAGACAAACTATAACCATATCAAGACAAACGGTATGCACATATAGGCAACTTATATGCATATAATATACAACGATATTCATATAAAGACAGGCGATTTACATATATTGACGAACTGTAAACATATACTGACCAACGATATGCATATCTAGACCTGTGTTAAGCATATAAAGACAAATGATATGCGTATATTGACAAACGATAGGCATATAAAGACAAACTATAAGCATATAAAGACAAACTATAACCACATAAAGACAAACGGTATGCATATATAGACAACTGATATGCATATATTATATAGCGATCTGCATATAAAGACAAATGATATGCATATGTTAGCGAACTATATGCATATATTGACAAACTATGTGCATACATAGATTTCTGATAAGCATGTAAAGACAAATGATATGCGTATATTGACAAACTAGATGCATATATTGACAACTATGTGCATATACTGACAAACGATATGCATATATAGATTTCTGATAAACATGTAAAGACAAATGATATGCGTATATTGACAAACGATATGCATACATTGACAAACGATATGCACATCTAGACATATGATAAGCATATTAATAAAAAAAACTATAAGCGCATCAAGACAAACTATAAGAATATATAGATAAATGATATGCATATACTGAAGAACGATGCGCACATAGTTTGACTTACAATCCTATAAGCATACATAGACAAATGATACGTTTTTATTGAAGAACGATATGCATATCTATACATATGATAGGCATATAAAGACAAACTATAAGCATATAAAGACAAACTATGACCATATAAAGGCGAATAATGCGCACATATTGAAGAACGACAAGCATATATTGACGAACGATATGCATATACTAGGAGAGCGCCACATAAGGCAGCAGTGGCGTTCCATAAAAAAACGATCCGTTGTGTTTTTGAGTACTCGAATTGGTCTCGACACAAACAGCGACAAGTTCAACAGCAACAGATGCACAAACATCCCCGTCGTCTGATGCAGATAAGATAGTGAGTTGTGATAACAGACAACATTCACATCTGCACCTACTTTTGATGACCTCGACTCTTTTCTTCCATAGATTTCTAAAGAGGTCTAAATCTTTGTCCCGCCGAACAGCAGTAAGGCAGAGTACTGCTGCCCATATGTTGGCGTATTTGAAGAACCCCGCATAGGCATGAAACTGTCGGAGGCGGTTGCTAGTTTGGCGATATCCGAGTCGAACTTGCCGCACAAAATAGACGTGGCAAGCGAGAATGATGTGGTAAAAGCCTTGGCAGTGTGCCACTGCTAAAAACTGTTGAACAAATTTATGTCATGGTCGGGAAAACACGGTTCCCCCTTCCAATACTTGAATACGGTTACTGAGGTTGCGGATCTGTTTCTAATCCATCACCGTCATCAATAAAAACCGTAAAGGATATCTGCGTTTTTCTAGCCCGGCGGGAACAGGAATTAACTCTTTAAAGCTGGTGGTATGTTCCGTGTCAGTTCAATGGCTGCAACTGGAAGAGTCCATATTCATTATTATGGGGTAGACCAATCAATACTTTCAACGTGCAGTTTTTGGGGCTTCGACGAGATCGCGCGTTAATTGTTCATATTAGGTGGAAATCCCCTTCTCCATATATGGGTTACCGCTATGCTATATAGCGTAACCTGCCAGCGGGGTGCGATTAAGCCCATCATTTCCAGGCCTGAGCAGGGAAACGCTTAGGTTACTGACAGAAAAATTAATGGTCTTTCACCCCTTTGCACTTGGTTATTTTGAAAAGATAAATGAAGGGATGCAGTGACGTCATGCCAACGGTGCCCCCCCTCCCCTCGCCCCCCCCCCCCCCCCCCCAATATTTTCGGTGAAGGCCTGGGAAGTGCCATTTCCGCAATCTGGGAGGCATTTTGCTTAATTTTTTGGGCACGCTACACGCCAACCGATGGTGGCGCTTCGCTTAAATGGTGTTACCGATCGCCCCCCCCCCCCCCCCCCACCGATTTTTCCCTAGCATGACGCCCCTGAAAGGATATCCAATTCACATATTTGGAGTGTGTGTGTTTGTGTTCAAAAGGAGCAGAAGCGATTTGAATGGATGATTTTGAATAACCTCCGTGTGATATCGTACTTTGAAGGAGGCTGCACAAGGCAACAGACGTTCAACGTGAATGTGGCAGTGACAGGGGCAAACGACAGTGGCGGCGCCAGAAATTTTTTTGTGGGGGTGGGGGGGGGGGGGGGCAACTAGGGGGGTAGACTCCCATGAAGGGGGGCAAATACGTAAAGGATCATATCATTACTTTGTTATGAGGTAGTCCAAACTTGGACCCAAAGTCCGTAATATACTTTTTTGGTTTGGTACGTCCTGTGGACGTACCAAACCAAAAAATTATATTACGGACTTTGGGTCCAAGTTTCGACTAAATGTAATGGTAATTAGTGGTCCTCCTTTCAAAAAATCCTGGATCCGCGTCTGGTGGGTCTGTGCGTGAGAGAGAGAGTGACTGAATGTGTTTGTGTGTGAGGGTGGATGGAAATGCATGCGAGATGGTTGGGGGGGCAAAGCCTTCGTTTGGGGGGGGGGGGGCAAATGCCCCCTCCCCCATGCCCCCCCCCCCCCCGTAGCGCCGCCACTGGCAAACGACGATGAGCTATAAAACAAAGTCAAACGAAACCGATCTTGAACAGTTGTGAAAGATCTGCCAGTGATTTGTTAGTAAATCTATACGGGTTGCAGTTCGTATATAGTTTCCGAAATTCATTACACAGTATGGCCTGTTTTGCAGTCAGTGTGGAGGAAATGTTCAGATAGATAGTCAAAATAGAGTCACACAGGAGCACTGATCGCGTTAATTCGTTCAAGGTTATCTTTTTGTCGGTTAGTTTATCGGTTGATGTGAGGACTTGTTTAGTCTTGTGTCCAAAATTGATTATTCAGAAGAAAAAAATGTTATGTAAATGGCAAGTGAAGTGAAAAAGTAAAACACAAACTTATTTACACATATTCTGGATTATTCTCTCGACTCTCCCATTCATCAAATTCCAATAAATGTTAACTATCACCTCTGATAGAAAACAGAGTGTGACGTTTTCTATGTTTTCAAACAATATAAACAATAAATAAATAAAATCCAATCTAAAAAATAAAAATCAAATGTTTTTATTTTATTTTTAAAAGGCTTTAAAACCAGTGGCGTAGCTAGGGGGGGGGGGGGCGAAATTTTCGCTGCCCCAAACATTGACCCAATTCAAGTTTCACACAACACAGAGCCCCACACACGCTACAAATGTCCCAGATTCAGTCCCAGAGCACTAAATTTTGCAAAAAAAAAGTGGGAGGGGGACGGCCAGAAAGTCCTAGTTAGGACTATAAGAGGCCCCCAAATTCCACACAACGGCTTTTCAAATAATTATCATCTTTGGCTCCCGTGGGGCACGGTGGCACTGTGTACTAAGGCACACTGCACGTGGATGGTGCACATGTCTTCTACCATTGCTAACCCTGCTTGTTTGCATGAGTTGGTACGTTGGGAGTCTAACAGTAGTTCGCCGCTGCTCGGTGGTTCTCTGCGGGTACTCCGACTTCCTCCACCCGTAAAACTGTCAGGCTCGAGGGGATCCTGGCAGTCAAAAGTGTCGGTAAATAAATAAATAAATAAATAAATAAATAAATAAATAAATAAATAAATAAATAAATACGGATATTGGGGGTGCGGGTGGTGGGTGATGATGTTAGCACAGCTATGACATGAATCTGCCCGACACATGTCTATGTATGGTTTTAAAAGAGCTATTCGTACAAGAAGTCTACTCTCACCGCAATCCACCACGCCAGTAGTAAAATTGCCATGGTAAAAGTCGCAGTTTTATACATATATCAGGAGGTCTTTATGGCATGCCGATTGTCAAACACTGCTCCCAATCAAGACAAAGAATTATGAGGGGGGGGGGGGGGGCACCCCTTCCGATTTACGATATTTGCGTTTTCCATAGATCACGGTAGGGGTGTGGCGAAGATGACTAATTCTGGGGGATGGGGTGTAAACCTATTTCATCCAGACTGTGGACTCTCGTCCCAACTGATCATAATTATATTCCAATTACATTATTAAGGAATGTTTTCTTCGAAATTCGAAGAAACGAAATTCGAGACTTCTTGGAAAATTATTTGGTGAATAAATAAAATATACACTCATGCAGAGGTCGTGAATCAACTTCTCATTTAGTTAACACATACCGCACCGGTAGTTCTGGGCATTCCGTTCCTAAAAGCCCAAATTGCGTATGATGTCATTTCCTGGATTCTCGGGTCTTGACGAGTGTGACTTGAGGTGTTAAAAAGTGTGCGTGTATGGAGTGAAGTGTGTGTGTCGAGCTTGCACCGAAAAATATACTAAACTTTTAAAGCTGCCGGCGACGTTCTTTGTGTCACGCCATAAATTGCAGTCGCGTATTCCAGCGAAAGTATGAACACACCGCATTTCCTTTTTTAGTGAGGAATACATTCACTCACCTATTTTGATACTAAAAATATATCTCTATTTTACATGGTCTTAGTTTCAACATATGCCCTATGTTTAGAATTTCACCCCTGTGCAAAAGTGTGAAACTGTAGAGCGGAACCTTAGTAGTATGAGGACTCATTTGGGACACCCCGATGGAGGACCCCGGAAGTAACGTCATGTCACTTGGCCCAGTGGCACCATGTTGTGTTGACATGGTAGCCCGCGTGAGCGGTCATGTTGTGACATCATCCCCATAGTGATACGTGGTGTTAGTGCGCATCCACAGCGCGTGTTGTTAGGGTGATACGTGTTTCCGTTGTACATTTTGTATACTGGAGGCCGCTATCTTGGTTTCTATGGTAGCACGTGGTTGCTATGTTTCCCAAAGGCTTCTTATAGGACAGGGGTGTGTTCGGAGGGTATGTTCCTTTGTACAGGAGTAATTTCTCGATTCGTAGGATTACCACAAACAACCCGACAATCCACCCAAATGACCCAAAACAAACTTTTATTTGATATGAAAACCCAGATTGGGCATATAATAGTAGCACGTAGTGCTATAGTACCGAGAGGGCCGCCCGATGGGTAAGTTCTATTGAACTACAGTAGTTTTTGTCTGGGTCGCCCCCCCCCCCCCCCCCCCTCAGAATCCATATTTACTTCGTGGAATTATCACAAACAATCCCATAATTGTTTACTTGGCTCTGATTTCTCAGTAAATTCTCAGTTTCTACCTATGTATCTACAATCTCTGTTACGACTTCTTTGTTCTATTTATTCTGACTTCCCTAAATATGTTTATGTTCTATTGTACACATTACCTGTAGCACGAAAGCACATGCTGGATGTGTCAATATGTGCTTATGTGAAAAGGAACCATTGTGCACTAGCACAAAAGCACATGGTGGATGTGCCAATATGTGCTTATGCGAAACCGCACAATGTGACACATTGTGCACTAGCACATGGGTATATACGAAATAAATCGAATAATCACATATTAACTTACCGTAATTACACAGATAATGACTACAGGAGAACATTGTCTCTCTTTCTCATTTTATTCAGTTATCAGATAGCCCGTGTGGCGTTCAACAAGTGTGCCACAATGGACATTAAATTTTATGCTCAGTTAGCAACGATTGAATTATTGCTGGTCTGTTTAAGTGACAAATCGGTTTTCGGGGTCCAGCACATACCCATCTTATGCTTTATTTTTAACCCAGTCAGAAAGATTATGGAAAATATTTTCACTTTTAAACAAGAAAATCGCAACTTTTAGCTATCACCTTGACAGAGCCGTATGTGCGAGTCAGTCGGACGAACAATTGCTCGATAGTTCGAGCTCAGGTGCTTGATGGGATTCGAGTCGTTTGAGTAATAATTGCTCATGGAGCAATTACTCTCTTGGCTCTTTAGCTTAACAGGGAAAATCATCAACCCTGTTTCTAGGTATCCTACTTTCGGAATCCCGTTTTTTTTTAAAAAAAACGTCTGGCCTTTGGCACCCCTTTTTCGGATAATGAGTCGAAGAGTCGTATGTGTGAGTCACTCGAACGAGCAATTGCTCCATAGCTCATTTGGCTAGGCCAAACAGGTAATCGTATCCTTAGAAAAGTATCCTATTAAAAGTATCCTCGAAACGTATTCTCAAATAATTTATTTATTTATTTATTTATTGGGGTTTTAAGGTCATATATTTCTGCACTGTGGCTAATCATGACCATGACAGTTTTACGTGTGGAGGAAGCCGGAATACCCGGAGAGAACCATCGAGCAACGGCGAGCAACTGTCAGCTCCCCAACATACTAACTCCACACCAACAGGGTTAGCATTGGTTGAAGACAAGTGCACCATCGACATGCAGTACGCCTTAGTCCACGATGTCACCGTGTCCCCAGATGGGCAATGGGGCTGAAGTGTCTTGCTCAAGAACACAACGCGGTTGACGCAGGTGGGATTCGAACCGAGGACCTCTCGGCTTGCAGCCTGCACCTCTACCTACTGAGCCACCGCGCCCCCTATTCTCAAATAATACAATACCAGGTCATAGGTATCCTCAAATACCGAAATGAGTCGAAGAGCAGTATGTGCGAGTCACTCGAACGAGCAATTGCTCTATAGCTCATTTACTCGATGGGATTCGAGATGTTCGAGCAGTATGCGAAGTTACTTGATCGAGCAATTGCTCGATAGCTCATTTGCTCGATCAGATTCGAGTCGTTCAAGCAATGACTTATCAGAAACGACTCAATTTTCTTTTGGGCTTCAGAATCACAGAGGCTTTTGTTAGCTGACCTGACTGAAAGTCAGGGTGAGCTTTTCTTATCACTCTTCGTCCGTTGTCCGTCGTCCTGCGTGAAGGCGGTGTTTGAGCCTCTTTCTCCTAAACCGCGAGCCACATTTCAATTAAATTTCATGTAAGTAGTGGTTATATAGGGGCATTTTGATTTTTATGCAAATTAGGTTTCGGCTCATATTGACCAGAGGGGAGGGGAAAAACCGGCCAATTTTTTTGAAAATCTTCTTCCAATGAACCACTAGTAGCAGAGACTTGATATGTGGTATACATAGTCCTTTTGAGGTTTAGAATCAAGTTTGTTCAAGAGAAGTTTGTCCGACATTATTTGCCTTCGTTATGGGATGGGCACAAATTTTGGCCACGCCTAAAATTTCTATTTTCAGAACCGTGAGGTCGATTTGAACCAAATTTAATATGAGATGATAATACTGCCATATCTCCAAAACGACAAGGCACATAGAATTCTTATTTTGTATAAAGCTTACTTTTATCCAGTAGAATAGAATAGTTAAAAAAAATCCCTATCGGTTTAATCACAAAGTACTTTTTTTCAGGACTTTGAAAAAGTGCTGAGTCAGCACTTTTTAACACTGTAGGCAATGGGAAAAACAATAAAAAATCTTCCTCGATCCCCTCGGCCCTATAGCACAACGTGCTGCTCTACTACAAAATATCCTGTGGGAAATCCGTACTAAATAAAGTCAATTTCGGTAGTTTGGGGTGGTTTTTGGTGATTTGGAGGGATTGTCGGGTTATTTGTGGTAATTCTGCGATTTGGGAAATTAGTCTTGTACAGAGGAACACACCCTCCGAACACACCCCTATCCTATAAGAAGCCTTTGGGTAACATAGCAACCACGTGTTACCATAGAAACCAAGATGGCGGCCTCCAGTATACAAAATGGTCGACAGAAACACATATCACCCTAACAACACGAGCTGCGCATGCGCACTTACACTACGTATCACTATGGGGATGCCGTCACAACATGGCCGCTCACGCGGGTTGCCATGACAACACAACATGGCGCCACTGGGTCACGTGTCATGACGTCACTTCCCGGGTCCTGACCGGGGCCCTGCCAATGATGCCCGAAACGTGCGAGACATACTATTATGGTTGAAGTAAGAGAAATTGACCGAACAGATCGAATGTGGAATTCATTTGCCAAATACAAAATAATTTGTTTTTATTGGTAGATTGGGGGTTAACTATACACTTTCAACATCCAAGGTCACATCGTTTCAGGCAGTTTTACGGGTGGAGGAAGTAGGATTACTCTGGGAGAATCACCGCGCAGCGGTGAGCTGCTGCATGCCAGACTCTCCACCTTACTCCACACAAGCGGAGTTAGAAGCGGATGAAGGCAAGTGCCTCATCGACGAGCAGTACACCGTAGCTCTCTGTGCCACCATGCCTACCTGTTGACAATCGGGATTAAGTGTCTTGCCCAAGGAGACAATGCAGTTACCGCTTGCCAACACCGAACGTCGACCTTTCAGGTTAAAATACAATGCTCTAATCATTCAGCCATCGCGCTCCCAAGATGATACAATGCCACTATATTCACGCATGTTCTCGAATTGTAAAAACTCATCGTGTTAACATGCAGAATGTCTGTGGGAAAAATGCGTGTGTGTGGGGAAGGGGGGGGGGGGGTACCCTATGCACTCCATACCCTACCCCTGTTCCAAAACCTCTCTTTAATAGTCCAGTTTTCTTCAAGAACATGGTATTTCCCGTGCCCTGTGTTTATGCGTTGATATTTCATGTTTATACGCTAACTGGTTTATGCATATTTGTTTCCAAGATGAAAAAAGCAATAAAATGTATGCGATTTGTAAATATCAACAAGCCGTATAAATTGCAGTGACCGACTTTTTTCTGCATCAACAAATGAATGGCATTCCTCCCTTCATAGTTGTCACCCGGGTCAAGGAGTAGAATACGTATGTGGTCTCGCACTCCAGTAATGATGATTACCCTTGGCAAGCAAATGTCTGGTTAATTGTTGCACATCTTATAAGAGTGCGTTTTGATCACAGTTACAAGTTCGACTGCGAACATTAAAAATGAACTCGGAATGAGTGAAATCTTGTACTTCACTGCGCTTATTAGGCCTATAGTTCAGATCACCGACCTACTGCGGAAAGTTTGATTAATATTTCTTCTGTGAAATTGCCGCCAGGATTTCACCCTCTCTCAAATCATGCAGACATGGTTGTTGCATAAGGTCTGTGCACAACCAGTCATTAGCGGTGAGAGGGGAGGATTGGAATTGAGCATTCCCCTGTACTAAGAGTTGCTGTCTCCTTGCCCCCCCCCCCCCCCCCCCCACACACACACACATACTCAAACAAAAATACGCAAAACGTGCCCTATGATGGAGATAAGAAGAAAAGAATGAAACTGTAAAATAAAAAATGTCTGAGCGCAAAACCAGGTGAACCAACACCGTGGCTTTTTATTGATTTTAACCCTCAGCATACTGATGCTGAAAGATTTCAGGCTACTAATATTCCCACTAGAATTTTAGCTAATTCAATCTTGTCCATTGGGTTGAATTGGTTGCATTATAAGAAACAAGTGCTGAAATAATAGCGACCAAATTGCCGACACTTTGGGATTAACCTCAAAGGGGGCGGGGGGGTATTTTCTTGACGTATTCTTCGGGAGTTCAACTCAACCACCGCCCCACCCCCATATCGACCACGAATAACTGTCAGGAAAAATAAGGTATGTCTTCTCCTTGCCCATGGATAATAGTTTTTTATACCTGTACCAGTCATAAAACACATGATTTCCTCGGCAATGGGACTTGTGTTCCCCGATGAACGAGGTTGGAGCAAGGGTATCCCCCGACAAGCCCTCATTAGAGAAGGCAGTTTCCACGACGAGGCGGACCCGACCGATCCTGTAGTCTACTCTGACCACCCCCCCCCCCCCCCGCCTCCTGCGCCACATCTGTTCTCATAACAAATCCAATGTGTCAGAAGATCAATGAATGTAGGAGCATAATGATGATAAAGATGCTCCGGGTCAACAGTGCACCGCCTGTGCGAGAAACTTTGTGAAATGGGCCACATAAATACCATTTTCTCGAAGGTAATGTGTAATGAAAGTGTCAAAGACACTGTAGCTTAACTTGTGTGTTGTGTTTGATGAAAAGGATAATGTTCAATGTTTATGAAAGGATTATGAAATAAGACCAGAATTGTGAAAAGGAATATGTTCATTTCTGTTCCCTGTAAGCTATGTTTTTGATAAAAATAATATGAGATGTACACTGTACTAAAGAGCTGAGGGGTGGGTTAATATGACCTCACAGTTAATGTATGTGGCCCTCACAGGTAACGTATATCAACGAAACTTACCAAGTTACAGTGAAATTATACCAAAACGAGTCACCCTATCAAGTTACATTGAAATCCCTTCATAAATATGGCCTGTAGACTGTGCTAAAGTTTTTCGGGCTTCGGGCCCCTGCAGCCATCAGTTTCCCAATTGTGTCCAAAAGGGGACGTTCTCATCTAGACATTATATGAAGTCAACCTACCAAGTTACAATGAAATCCCTTCATAAATATGACCTGTAGACTGTGCTAAAGGTTTTTGGGCTTTGGGCTCGGGCAGCCATCGTGGTTGAGTGATCGCAACCAAAAGGGGACATTCTCATCTGGGAATCATTTGGAGTGATCCTACGAAGTTACAATGAAATCCCTTCATAAATATGACCTGTAGACTGTGCTCAAGGTTTTCGGGCCTCGGGCCCCTGAAGCCCTCATAGTTGACCAATTACGACCAAAAGGGGATGCCACCATCTAAGCATTATATGAAGTCAAACTAACAGGTTACAATGAAATCCTTCCATAAATATGACCTGTAGACTATGCTAACCGTTTGGGGGGGGGGGGGGGGGGGGGGGGTTGGCTTGGGCAGCCATCAAGGCTGAATGATCACGACCAAATGGGGACGTTCTCATCTATGCATTATTTGGAGTCATCCTACCAGGTTGCAATGAAATCCCTTCATAAATAGCACCTGTAGACTGTGCTAAAGGTTTTCAGGCTTCGGGCCCCTGTAGCCGTCACAGTTGCCCAATCACGTTCAAAAGGGGAAGTTCTCATCTAGACCTTATATGAAGTCAACCTACCAAGTTACAATGAAATCACTTCATAAATATGACCTGTAGATTGTGCTAAACGTTTTCGGGTTTTCGGGCTTTCGGCTCGGGCAGCCATCATGGTTGGATGATCACAACCAAAGGGGGATATTCTCATCTGGGCATCATCTGGAGTGATCCCACAAAGTTACAATGAAATCCGTTCATAAATATGACCTGTAGACTGTGCTCAAGGTTTTTGGGCTTCGGGGGCCCTGTAGCCGTCACAGTTGACCAATCCCGACCAAAAGGGGTTGTCATCATCAAGGCATTATATCGAGTCAGCCTAAAAAGTTACAATGAAATCCTTACATAAATATGACTATAGACTATGCTAAAGATTTTTGGGCTCAGGCAGCCATCAAGGCTGAATGATCGCGACCAAAAGGGGACGTTCTCATCTAGACATTATTTGGAGACATCCTACCAAGATACAATGAAATCCCTTCATAAATATGAGTTATAGACTGTGCTAAAGGTTTTCGGGCTTCGGGCTCGGGCAGCCATCATGATTGAATGGTCGCAACCAAAAGGGGACATTCTCATCCGAGCATCATCTGCTAAAGGTTTTCGGGCTTCGAGCCTCTGTAGCCGCCACAGTTGCCCAATCGCGTCCAAAAGGGGACGTTCTGATCTAGACATTATATGAAGTCAACCTGCCAGATTACAATGGAATCCCTTCATATATATGACCTGTAGACTGTGCTAAAGGTTTTCGGGCTTCGGGCTCGGGCAGCCATCATGGTTGAATGGTCGCAACCAAAAGGGGACATTCTCATCCGAGCATCATCTGAAGTGATCATATGAAGTTACAATGAAATCTCTTCATAAATATGACCTGTAGACTATGTTCAAGGTTTTCGGGCTTGTGGCCCCTGTAGCCGTCACAGTTGACCAATCACGACCAAAAGGGGATGTCATCATCTAGGCATTATATCGAGCCAACCTAACAAGTTACAATAAAATTCTTTCATAAATACGATCTACAGACTATGCTAAAGGTTTTTGGGCTCGGGCAGCCATAAAGGCTGAATGATCGCGACCAAAGGGGACGTTCTCGCCTAGACACAATTTGGAGTCATCCTACCAAGCTACTGTGAAATCCCTTCACAAATATAACCTGCAGACTGTGCTAAATGTTTTCGGGCTTCGGGCCCCTGTAGCCATCACAGTTTCCCAATCGTGTCCGAAAGGGGACGTTCTCATATAGACATTATATGAAGTCAACCTACCAAGTTACAATGAAACCCATTCATAAATATGACCTGTAAACTGTGCTAAAGTTTTTCGGGCTCGGGCAGCCATTATGATTGAATGATCGCAACCAAAAGGGGAATTCTCATCTGGGCATCATCTGGAGTGATCCTACAAAGTTACAATGAAATCCCTTCATAACTATGACCTGTAGACTGTGCTCAAGGTTTTCGGGCTTCGGGTGACGGATGACCAATCACGACCAAAAGGGGTTGTCATCATCTAGGCATTATATCGAGTCAACCTAACATGTTACAATGAAATCCTTACATAGATACGACCTATGGACTATGCAAAAGGTTTTTGGGCTCGGGCAGCCATCAAGACTGAATGATCGCGACCAAAAGGGGACGTTCTCATCTAGACGTTATTTGGAGTCATCCTACCAAGTTACAATAAAGTCCTTTCATAAATATGACCTGTAGACTGTGCTAAAGGTTTTCGGGCTTCAGGCTCCTGCAGTCGTCACAGTTGCCCATTCACGTCCAAAAGGGGACGTTCTCATCTAGACATAATATGAAGTCAACCTACCAAGTAACAATGGAATCCCTTCATAAATATGACCTATAGACTGTGCTAAAGGTTTCGGGTTTTGGGCTCGGGCAGTCGTCACGGTTGGCAGATCGCGCCCAAATAGGAGAGTTCTCATCTAGACATCATCCGCAGTCATCCTACCAATTTACAATGAAATCCCTCCATATTAAACATGACCTGCAGACTGTGCTAAAAAATTTTGGGTTTCGGGCTTAGGCAGCCATCACGGTTGACAGATCATGACCAAAAGGGGACGTTCTCATCTAGGCATTATACGGAGGCATCCTACCAAGTTACAATGAAATTCCTTCATAAATACGACCTGCAGACTGTGCTAATGGTTTTCGGGTTTTGGGCTCGGGCAGCCATACCGGTTGACCGATCGTGACCAAAAGGGGACGTTCTCATCCGGACATGACCCCAAACCTGCATATGAAGTTTCGTGACAATCGGACAAGAACTCCGGGATGTAGCCTGTGCTAATGGAAAATGTGAACAGACTAACAGACTTTCGCACGCGTGATGGCAATAGCTTATCTTGACTTTGTCAAGTTAAGATAAAAATGTGTGTCGGTGTGTGAAGGGAGCCTGGGGGGGGGGGGGGGGGGGGGCACCGAAAATATACTTGACCTTTGAAAAACCGCTGACGACGCCCTTACGTGTTACACCAAGTAATATAATGGTATTCAAATAAATGGACAAATACCGAAAAGTTCCTTTTTGGGATGACAATCTGGTCATGGTTCGTTTTTTTTAAAACTCACCGAGCCAGGGGCGTCGCAAAAAAAAAAAAAACTCGCAATCCTAGGTTTCGTCGGGCAAAGGTTGGGCAAAAAATTATGAAACACCAATTTGAGCAGACGTCCTTCCTTATCCGTTGAAAGTGTACTACACACGCTTTGGAATACTCAGTTGGACAAAATCTCTTACTTGCCCGATAAAAATATACACAATTTTAGAATGTGCAATAAATGCCCGACTCATTATTTCGGTAGAATTACACATCTACGGAGAGAATAACTAATAACAAATGATTTTTATGACCATGACCTGTTGAAAGCACCCAGATGGTCGGACACCTCTATCTAGCTGATGTGTAATTGTTATCTGTATATAATATTATATATTGTTTTATCAATGGAAAGTATATTTGTAGGGTATATGTCTTTGACAAAAGCAAGTAGGTATGTTCCAAATAGTTGAGTGATATGACAAACCCACCAGACACCGATCTCTTGTACCACCAAAAAAAAAAAAATGCTAGTTGCGGCCCCTGTATTCTGTGCTGAAAACAGTTTGATTTCCCAGCATTATAGTTTTTGGGTTACACTGCGACTCACAATACAAAAACTATTTTTTATTTAATTATTTTATTTGTGTATTCTTATTTGGCCTGGTTGTGGAGAATATTAGTTATCCTTGTGTTTTTCAGGGTGCATGGGAATTTACATCGGTTTGGGAACTCATACTATTTATTTATTTATTTATTTATTTATTTATTTATTGGTGTTTAAGGTCACATGCTTGTGCACAATGGCAAATCATGACCGTGACAGTTTTACGGGCGGAGGAAGCCGGAGTACCCGGAAGGAACCACCGAGCAACGACGAGCAGCTTCCAGCTCCCCTACATCGTAACTCCGCACTGCAGCACAGGCAGGGTTAGATTGGGTTGAAGACATGCGCACCATCGACATGCAGTACGCTTTAGTACACGGCGTCATCGTGCCCCCATCGTGGACAATGGGGGTTAAGTGCCTTGCCCAAGGACACGGCGCGGGAGTCCGAATCGATCGCTCAGACGGTCACCCATCCGAGGACTAACCGGGCTCGACGTTGCTCAACTTCAGTGATCTGGCGAGAACCGGCTTCCGCAACGCCACCGCGCCACCTTTGGGAACTCATACACCCCGAGGCGAAGACGAAGGGTCATGAGTTCCCACACCGGTGTAAACTCCCATACACCCTGGAAAACTCAAGGATAACGAATTCATTTCCAAGAATTTTGGTGTAGTTAATACTTGAACCTACATTGTGGGAAAAAACTTACAGAAAAGTAGTACTTTGTAAGTTTCTTAATAAAATCAGACAAATATGGATGTCATTGTAACTGGCTCAATGAGCCAGTTCCAATGACATCCATATCTGTAATATTTTATTGCACATGGATATTAAATTTCCTGTATTTTTATTTTTGTTCCAACATAACCGAGCAGAAGGTATGAATTAATAATTCCGATTGCCTACATGGGGCACGATGACGCTGTGTACCAAGGCGTACTGCACGTCGATGGTGCGCATGTCTTCAATCTAACCCTGCCTGTGCTGCGGTGCAGAGTTCAGAGTTCCGACGTTGGAGAGCTGACAGCTGCTCGTCGTTGCTCGGTGGTTCTCTCCGGCTTTCTCCACCTGTAAAACAGTCACGATTAGCCATTGTGCATAAGTATGTGACCTTCAACACCAATAAATAAATAAATAAATATTAATAATTAAAAATGGATGCTTTGTGGCCATGTAGCCTGCTATTGTGCATTCTTGTCTTTACACCGTGGTTAACTACGGTGTAAAAAAGCGAATGTGGATTGCAAGTTACACCGTACCTCTCAGCCAAACAAAACGCAGTATTTTGTTTCATTTGGAAATAATGGAGAATATCCTTCACCTTTTATCTAACGTAAAGGCCATAAGCGACCAGCGCTATTCACAAAAAGTCCTCATTCATTTTTTATTATTTTTATTCCATTTTTCCCCCAAATAGTTTAGGATTCCTGAATGGAACTAGCTCATCAGCTCGTTCCAACGAGGGGTCATAAGTTCTTGCTTCTGAGACAAAGATCATACGGTCAAATTTTAGTTGTTCAAAAATATTTTTTTAACCCGAACTTGCATAAAACTACAGACAGCAAAAGATTTGAAAAAAGAATCATGATATTTCAAATTAAATAAATAAGAAGACTCGGGTTACTTACATATATACTATTCAAACAAAGTAGAGGATATCCAAACTGATGTTGATATTTTCGGAAAATGGTATTGGATACGCGTGATTGGACACATCAATATGTTACTAAGTTTAGTGTAGATCATGAATGTCAACGGCCCACGAAAACTTCGTGCAGGTTTTTCGCAAGAGCGCCGCGTTAATGTCTGTGGGGTACGTTTTGAAATTTTCATTTGTACTGGACGGGCTGTTTCGGAGGTCTCATCGTTCCTTTTTTGTACAAACTCGTTCAACAATAGTTTCTGGTCGAAACGTAACTTTTGAGGTATGCGAAGACTGACACGTTACGAACGTTTACGTGCCGTTGGCATGTTGGAAGCTGGCAACAGACATACCGCAGAGGCTCAAATTCTCAACGTTGCTCAATCGGTGATTAGCAGGTTGTGGTCACGCTACCCGTCAGACAGGCAATGTTGATGGTCGTCCAAGGGAGACAATCGCTAACCAGGATCGTTTCATCCGAATCACAGCATTACGTAACCGCCATTAAAGTGTCTCAGAAATTGGACAGCAGCTGCACCGAGCGACAGATGTGCAACTCAGTGATCAGACTATCCGAAATCGTCTACACATCTGGAATTTTTACACTCGACGACCTCGAATAATTCCACGTTTGACTGAACGTCACATCGCAGCAAAGCGTAATTGGTGTAGAGCACGACAGCGCTGGAACAATCGTCGGTGGAGCAACGTCATTTTTTCCGATCAATCGAGGTTCACTCTCGACTTCCACGACAGGCGAAACACAGTGCGGAGGCGGCAGAACTAACGATACCACGACGTAACCGTTAGGCAGCACGGTCGATTGGTGGTGGATCGGTTATGGTGTGGGGAGGCATAACCATGACCAGCAGAACAGCGTTACATGTCATCCAAGGGCGTGTCACAGGGCAGTACTACCGTGCCAACATGTTAGCAGCTCATGTGGTGCCATTTGCGCGACGTCACGGCCGCCGATTCATTTTCCAAGATGACAGTGCAAAAGCACACAGGGCACGTGTCGCTACAGAGTTCCTCAGCGAGCAGAACATCACTACACTGCCTTGGCCAGCACTAGGTCCAGACCTTTCACCAATTGAGCACGTCAGGGATATGCTTGGCAGGCGCGTACGACAACGCCAACAGCCTCCTACCAATGTCCAGGAACTCGCCGATGCACTGCAGGAAGAATGGAATAGAATCAGTCAAGCTGATATTGGACGTTTGGCGAGGAGTATGCCACGTCGGATCCGTGCTTGTCTCGCGAAACGAGGAAGGTTTACAAGGTATTGAGGTGTTGGACTGAATGTGATAAATTCTCTGACTGACCATCACCGTCTACAGCTCAGAGCGTGGAATGTGTACTTGTCAGACACCCAACTATCACTGAAATCATTCACCAGATGTCACAGTGCAATGCCTCAACTGTCTTTTTGATGAAAATATACATATATTTCTTCATATATCTCACTTTTATCAAATATCCCCTACTTTTTTTGAATAGTATATATACTTGACCCGGTTTTCAGACTTTTACGTCTCAGACTAATAAATACGCTGCATCAATGAATTAGCTAAAGAGTTATGAAACGTGTCTTAATAATTATTGTGGCGAGGATGGAAGGTGCAGAAACAGTACAAGACATGCTGTACCCATATTGTTGTGTGGAATTGATTGTGCCAATTTAGTGCGAGGCGGTTAAAGGTTTGCGTCATTAAATCAGAAACAAGATCAAGAGCAAACAGATAAATCAGAAGGTAACACGTGTAGTGCCATGGGATTGTTAATCCCCCGCCACCTAAGTTCAACACGCCAATAATTCGCAAGTAATACCTAGACACAGCTTGTTTGCAGTCCCTCCATCACATTATCTCCAAAAAAGTTATATATTGAATAAGGGAAAACAAATCTTGAACATTTTCGTTCAAGTGTGATGACAGTACATGGTAATGTGATTACAAGAAATTTCAAGTCCAACAAGGGAAATAACTCTAAAAAAACAACAACTTCGCAATACATTCATGATATTATTGCTCCCAAGCTATATGTTTACCCTTTACCTTACACGAAAAGCATACGACACTTGAAAACAAAATTATTGAATAACTATTTTTTTTTTTTTTTTTTTTTTGCATCAAAACATAGCTTATGACCCTTCATTGGAACGAGCTCGATGAGCTCGTTCCAATGAGGGTCATAAGCTATGTTTTTAGGCAAAAAATGACAAAATAATGAAAAATGAATGGCAATTTTGGGAATAGCGCTGGCCGGTTTTGACCGTTACGTTACGTAATGGGTTAACCTTTTGAACTTTTGAACACGGAAGACAGATTTTTCGGTCCAAGGCATAATAATTTCGTCCAATTTTCTGTCTTGTTCTAAGAGGTCTATACACGGGGCATTGATGATAAAATAATAACTGCAGTCTGCAGACTGGGCGGCTGCAAATTGCAGTCATTATTTTATCATCCTTGTATATTGATAGTGGACTTATTAAGTGTACACAAAGTTTATACCATTCCAGGAAACGAGGATACAACGTGTTAAATTGGTGGAAAAATTTTGAACTGTTTTTTTTTTTAAATGACATTGTGATAACATGAAATGGTAACGTGATTCAGAGAAATTCTAAGTAGATAGCATTAAAAAGGCCGATTTTGAAACTGCCATGTTGGGACTTTAATCTATATATGCAAGGCCACAGGTCGCGGGGTGTAAACAAAGCGATTTCCATGTTCATCGTGTTGAGGTCTGTGTCAGCCAAGCCAACTAGTTTTATCAAAATAAATATCAAGTTTAAATTCGTGGAACCGTTGTCATCATTCAAATTAGCTGACAGGGGAACCCTAGACGACTTTAAACGACGTGATATCGCAGGTTTAAAGACTTTTTCACGGACTGAGGCGAGGACAAGTTTTGAGTGCTAATAAGAAAACTCTCGTTACACGGAGTTTCTCGGCTTGGGAAATCACACCTCGTGTCGAACAGTTTTACAGGTGGAGGAAGCACCGAGAACCACCGAGCAATTGTCAGACGCCCCAACGTACTAACTCCGAACAAGCAGAGTTAGCATTGGTTGAAGACAAGTGCACCATCGACGTGCAGTACGCCCTAGTATACATTGCCATACCACACCCTTCGTGGGCAATCGGGGTTACGTGCGTTGCCCAAAGACAAACGCAGTCACCCCTGGCGAGAATAGAAACGTGGACCTTCCGGTGTGAAGTCCAATACCCTAGCCACCGCGCTCCAACCAGTAGAAACTATGGCCCGGCATTGTATTATTTGAGGATCCCTATCGAGGATACCTTTTACAGGATACTTATCTGAGGATACTGGTACCTATATCACAAGGCATACCTATCCCAAATATCCCTTATAAGCTAAAGAGCCAAGAGAGTAATTGCTCCATGAGCAATTGCTCGAACGACTCGAAGCTCATCGTGCAAATGAGCCTTAGAGCAATTGCTCGATCGAGTGACTCGGCATATTGCTCGAACGACTCGAAGCTCATCGTGCAAATGAGCTATCGAGTAAATTATAAACTTAATCAAAACATAACAAAGGTGATCTGAATTTTAACTGAATGAACTACAAACCATTGAACTGAATTCTTCCAATAGGGAAGGGGAAAACCCTCGACTGTATATGTTAAAACACGGAATCCAAATTTTACGGAATCTGATAGGAATCCCATTTTAGAGAATCTCATTTTACAGAATTCAGATCACCTTTGTTATGTTTTGATTAAGTTTAAAATCTATTCAGTTCAAAGGGTATTAATACCTTCATTTAGGTTATGGTTCAAAAATTCATTCAGTTGAAAAAAGTTAATACCTTCATTAGGGTTATACTTCATTCAAACAATTCAAAGGGGTTAACACTTTGTTACATATGGGGATTAGAGTTCATTCAGTTGAAAACTTTGTTATGGTCAATTCACTTCGATACCTTCATTGGGACAGTTCGATTTTCTTCAATTTGTTCTGTTCCCCTCTTCCATCTTGATTGTATTTGATCAGATCTGTTCAGTCTGTCCAGCTAGTTCGATCAATCCGACTAGTTTGACCTTCTTTTACTTTGTTATGTTCACTTCGATCTTGGTTCTGTTGGCTCTCCGTTCACTATTTTATGTTCATTTCACTTCGCCAACTGCATTGGGTCAATTTACTTTGTTGTTTTGTAGTGGCTGATTGTCTCTGTTCAGAGTCTTGTAGTCATTGTTGAATGGGGTATTACCAATCCCTTTCCATACCCTCGAATGTATATGTTAAAACACGGAATCCAAATTTTACGGAATCGGATAGGAATCCCATTTTAGAGAATCCCATTTTACAGATTCCTTTTTTCGAAAACGGCTGTGGCTATGGAATCCCTTTTTCTGAAATAGTCTAAGAGTCGTTCGAGGAGTCACTCGAGCGAGCAATTGCTCGTTAGCTCATTTGCTCGATGGGATTCGAGTCGTTCGAGCAGTATGTCGAGTCACTCGATCGAACAATTACTCGATAGCTCATTTGACAAAAAAGGGATTCTCCAGAAGGCACCACAATTTCGGCACCCCTTTTTTGAAAACATATGGCCTTCGGCACCCCTTTTTTCTGAAATGAGGCTAAGAGTCGTTCGAGAAGTCACTCGAACGAGCAATTACTGGATAGCTCATTTTCTCGATGAGCTTCGAGTCGTTCGAGCAATATGCCGAGTCACTCGATCGAGCAACTGCTCTAAGGCTCATTTGCTCGATGAGCTTCGAGTCGTTCGAGCAATTGCTCATGGAGCAATTACTCTCTTGGCTCTTTAGCTTATAATGGATATTTGGGATAGGTATGCCTTGTGATATAGGTAATAGTATCCTCAGATAAGTATCCTAAAAACGGTATCCTCGATAGGTATCCTCAAATAATACAATGCCGGGCCATAGGTATCCTCAAATACTGAAATGAGTCGAAGAGTCGTTCGAGGAATCGCTCGAACGAGCAATTACTCGGTAGCTCATTTGCTCGACGGACTTCGAGTCATTTGAGCAATATGCCGAGTCACTCGATCGAGCAATTGCTCTAAGGCTCATTTGCTCGATGAGATTCGAGTCGTTCAAGCAATGACTTATCAGTAACTGCTCGATAGCGTATTGGCTTTAGGAATGATATTGGCTTTTATTATACATAAGGGAGATAACTCTGCATACAGGTTATGGGAAATCAAGCAATCTGATTGGTTATAAATGATCTAGATAAATGAAACAACAAGAGTACACGGAATAGGGTCAGAACTAAGAAGAATAGACCAGAAATTGCTAAATATAGTAATAATAGGTAAAGCTGTTGCAGTTGATAGGCTCTTCTACGCTACTGGCGTATACTCCAGGACAAAGGAACATGGTCAGATAGACGAAAACTATTATATATATAGACAGAAGCAGAGAATTATGTAAAAATACGAAATAATACAAGTTGTCGGGTTGTTTGTGGTAATTCTACGAATCGGGAAATACTCCTATTCAATCGAACATACCCTCTGAACATACTCCTATCCTATAAGAAGCCTTTGGGTAACATAGCAATCACGTGCTACAATAAAAACCAAGATGGCGGCCTCCAGTATACAAAATGGACGACGGAAACACGTATCACCTTAACAACACGCGCTGCGCATGCACACTAACAACACGTGTCACTATGGAGATGTCGTCACAAGATGGCCGCCCACGCGGGTTACCATTACAATACAACATCGCGCTACTAGGTCACGTGACATGACGTCACTTCCGGGGCCATCCACCGGGGGTCATCCAAATATTCCCTCAAAGGTACATGACATACTACTTACGTCAAATTTCCAAACTGAAGCATACGAACGACGAATAAATTTTTGAAGCATAGATTCGCTGTGTCAGAACTGAATCAGGGTTTTTATGTTTCATTTTACACGTTTGTCTCAATGTACATGTAGTGGATATATTTCTTTGTTTTACAGCAAGGCTAAAAATTGAGGTTTCACATTGTATGTCGAAATCTAAAACAAGGAAGAAAAATTCCCAAATTAATACATACTCATATACCCCATATTTCAACCAATCTGAAACAGCCGGTTGTGTTTTCCTGGAGGGAACGCCGTTCTTCCTTTATCTGAGTGGGGACCTCAAATGGCTTGATCGTTACGAGTATCCAAACTAGCGAGTACTCACTCATCCTGCCTTACATTAACCCCATTTTGACCGTGTCTAACTTGCGCAGCCTCGAACAAACAACAGTGCTTACTGCTTTTCAAAAGATTGGAGTACTAATTTTCAAAATTTCTCCGTGGGTAGATCTCCAACCCCCTACTACGAGAAGGGGACACACCTTCTTGGGCTCTCCGGCAACGACACGTCCCGCCTCAGCCATCGCTACTGTAATCGGAGGCTCGAGGCACCTAAACATTGTCCGATTGTTTAAGAATTTGCTGCAGGTCTGCGTGTGCTTTGAGGCGAGTATAAAAGATTGAAGCCGAACAAGAATTAACAACTTGCCAGTGATGGCCATCACCCATTATCATCCTCGAAGCGGCAGACTATACTTGCCCGAAAATCCAGATCGACTGCACCCTCGGGGAGAGGTAGTACCTTTGTGAGAGGACCCAACCTCCCACACTGGTCCTCACCCGAGGGTCCAACCGACATCAGCCAGCGAGACCGCCTACCAACAACTGGAGACACCTGCTGAGTACCGGATCCTTTTCCTCCTTCGACACGCCTAGACATGTGACAACCATAATATACAGCTACCGAGGGTCGAAAGGGGCTTGTCCCCCATACCGTCCCTGCGCGCCTTCGGCGCGCGAAATCATTTCCTTTCGATTGTCAGAATTAACAAGTTGTAACCATTGCCACGCGAGCAGGCGTTTTCACAAGAGCAATGCAACAGACATGACACAAATGTTATTCTCACCATAATCAATAAATAATTTTGCTAGATCACCGTCAAGGAGCTAATGTAGTCCCATGGGAGAACGGTGGTTAAGTGGCTATGGCATTGAACTTCAAACCGAGAGGTCCACGGTTCGAGAGGTAACTGCGCTGTGTCTTTGGCAAGGCACTTAACCCTTTACCCAATATAACGGCCAAAACCGACCAGCGCTATTCACAAAAATCGCCAATTAATTTTCATTATTTTTTTCATTTTTTGTCTCAAAAACATAGGTTATGACACCTCTTTGGAACGAGCTCGTCGAGCTCGTTCCAAAGAGGGGTCACAACCTATGTTTTTCAGACAAAAAATGAAAAACAATAGTTATTCAAGAATTTTGTTTGCTCGTGCTGTCTGCTTTTCGTGCTAGGTAAAGGGTTAATCCCGATTTCCCACGTGGGGATACGGTGGCGTTGCCTGTACTAAGGCGTACTGCACGTCGATAGTGCACCTGTCTTCAACCAATGCTAACCCTGCTTGTGTGGAGTTAGTACGTTGGGGAGTCTGGCTGTTGCGCGGTGGTACTCAGACACGAGGTGACCCTGTCTGTCGAAAGTGTTGGTACTCAGACACGAGGTGACCCTGGCTGTCGAAACTGTCGTTAAACTCCAATAAATAAATAAAAAATAAATAAAAAATAAATAAATAAAAGTAGTCCTATAATCACGATTTGCACTACTACTGCGTGCACCAAGCCACCAACATTACTAACGATCACGGTGTCCCGGTGCGCTCTCCAAATCTACCAGTAAATTAAATGCTATCAGTTAATAATCTACCGTTAAAAATATGGTTGTTAGAGACTTGAAAGTCAACAGAGGACGCAGTTAAATTTGGGAAAACTCCCTTCCGCGTCAGTGGCACGCGAACAACACTTGGGTTCGGGTTGTTCAACATGCTACTGATACGCTTTGACCTTGGAGATTCATGGAAAACAAAATTTAATGTTCAGTAGTTAACAGAAGAAGACCCTACAAGTGGTTGATTTTCATAAATCACAATGTCACATCTGCATTCTGTTTATCATACGCTTAGAAAAAATAAAGTTGGCAACATATTTCAATTACGTGAACGCAGTGCTTTTGAACTCAACGCGATACAAGCAAAGGTTGTTTCTCACTGGACGCGAAGTGAGCGATGAGAGCGATTCGATAATTTGATAATTAGTTATTTTTCTTCTCCATGTGCAATTGCATCGTAAAACAAAGACAATTTTTTAGACCTGTGTGCAAACAGAAATATACAATAACTGTTCATGATTTTGACATACCTTGTTGTCTTTGTTTTGTTCGACACTAAGACTCAGATTAGAAGCATCACACATTCACACTATTAACCCCTTTACTGCCACGCCCACTTTAGCCATATATGGAGGACCTCTGTGTACGCCTTTATGTGAGGAAGTTTAATAAAAATTCTGACATACTTGAAACTCTGTCATCTGATTAATTGTTGGAAAGGGCTCTCCAAGCCCTTTCCAACAATTAATCAGATGGTAGATTCGATCTGTGCATGCCAGAACGTACAGATAACCATCATAAAAGAGGTGACAATAGTAGCTTTCCGCGGCGAAAGTGTTAATGACGCTATGTCGAAATTCTTAACCGAGAAGAAAAATCATTAATTATTAAATTATCGCATCGCGCGCATTGGTTAAAGGCCTTCACATCAGTGTACCTGGATGGACAATCAAATAAGGTGCATCGAAGAGAAAAATATAGTCGCATCTATTACGCATCTATTACAGGGGCGTATAGTGTGGTATCCACCACTGGTACGGCCGGATGACTAGAGATGGTCACCGGGCACAGAGCGCCGGCTGCCTCAAGTCTTCGGTGGTACCTTGCAGCGCCTGTTGGGGCGGGGGGAGGGGGGGGGATGTGCACTGTGTTATTAGTGGCATCTTTCGAATTACACGTTCCTATGGCCTTTGTTTATTTCACCACTTACGTTGTGTTGCGTGTCACTACTCTTCTGGGTGCAGTGCAGGGTTGATGCAGTGAAAACAGTGCAGAGTAAAAGTATTTGATCACAATCTTCAAACGTCTCGATTGAGACTTACAAAACAGAAAAAGGCAATTTCGCACCAGGCAGTAAAAAATAATATTATCAAAGTTCACCGAAAAAAAACAAACAAAGAAATCAATAACATCCAACTTTAAACAGATATTACTGTTTCGAAAACTTTAAGGCAGGAGGATGCATGTGGCAACCACTTTTATTATACCGCCCACTTTTGTTACACCTCACCAGTTTTGTAACAGCGATCGCCCATTTTTGTTATACCTCACCAGTTTTGTAATAGAACGCCAGCTTTTGTTATAGTACATTAGACCCCAACTGGACATACACCCTCTATAAGTCTACCAAGGCCTTATGTGGTAAGTTTCGCCAAATGAAAAATTATACCACATTAAACATTTTAAAATAACAACTTGATTGTGGTTTACCACATTATCCCAGAATACAACTTAAGGACGTCCTGGACGCAAGATTTACCACATTAGGTACAAAATGTAAACACGGACGGTTAAAATTCCGCACCTGCGACCGTTTTTGCACTTCAAAAGTGGGTGTTTTGAGGGGCCGCACTTCAGAAGAGGAGACTGGACAAGTGCTTAAATCACCGGTTTGCTCAAGTAACGTCTGTACGCACAACTTGTTCACACACGTACATCTGAAATAGCCTGAACGGACAGACGGACGGACAGACAGACAAGTGGGTGGTCAGGCGGGTGGGAGGGCGGGAGGGCTTCGGGTGATCATCGGGCAGGCAAGCAGGCAGGCAGGCAGGCAGGCAAGCGGACAGGCCGGCCAGTCGGCAGGCAGACAGCTGGCATGCATGCAGGCCATCGAATAAAAACGAATTTGTGTTTCCCTTTTCCTTACATGTACGTTTCAAATACACCCCAACTCCAACCAAAATCACTTTCATCAAACATACTTTAGACTAGGAGCGAATGCAAGTTTTGATTTCAAGTATTACAAATGCTGGCGATTTATATAACAAAAATGGTGACCTCAAACTATAACAAAAGCTGGCGTTCTCTAACGAAACTGGTGAGGTATAACAAAAATGGGCGATCGCTATTACAAAACTGGTGAGGTATAACAAAAGTGGGTGGTATAACAAAAGTGGTTGCATCTGTTTCTAGTAAACTGTGTGCCTTCATTGTAAAGCTCCGTGAATTGGTACGTAGACCTTCAACTTTTCTGCCTTAAAAGTCGTACGTTTTGTCCAAAAAAAAAATTGTATGTTGTGCAAAAATATCGTACGTTTTGTCCAAAAATATCGGACGTTTTGTCCAAAAATATCGGACGTTTCGTCCAAAAATATCGGACGTTTTGTCTCGGACGTTTTGGTCATCGGACGTTTTTGTCAATCGGACGTTTTTGTTCATCGGACGTTTTGACTGGTATTCATCGGAGGGTTATTAGTAGAGGATCACTGCTTATAGAAATGTCCCTGCTTTCTGTATCGCTTCTCTATCTATTAACCCCTATATATATACGGTTCCTTCTCATTTGGTCAAATCTCATTTGATCAAATCTCAATTGGTCAAATCCCAGTTGGTCAAATCCCAGTTGGTCAACAACTTTTATAAAATTTTATAAGTATTTGCAATGTATTTCTGTGATGGATTTTTTAACTTTTTTTTACTTTTTTTCACTTTTGCTTGTGATATTTCCAGCTTGTATTGAAGCTTAGTTGTCAAGTCTGCCTTAATTACCATTAATGTAAGTGTTTTATAACAATATTCTACTGTATACTGAGAAGTTGGCCTGCTTTCAGCTATAATGACCATTACTGTCAATGTTTTTATAACAATGGTCTACTGTATACTGAGAGGTTTGGCTCTTTTCTGCCTTAATGATCATTACTGTCAGTGTTTTTATAGCAATAGTCTACTGTATACTGAGAGGTTTGGCTGTTTTAACAAGAATATCTTTTAATATTTCTCCAGTTTTATTCATTTTTTTCTTCCAAACTGCATGTTATTACCCTCTTATAGGGTCATAAAATAAATTTTGGAAGACAAAAAATGAATAAAACCAGAGAAATATTAATTAGTGACCATTTGTCTCCGATTATTCATTAATTAATATTTCTCCAGTTTTATTCATTTTTTCTTCCAAACTTTGGAAGACAGAAAATGAATAAAACTAAAGAAATATTAATTAGTGACCATTTGTCTCCGATTATTCATTAATTAATATTTCTCCAGTTTTTTTTTTCATGTTTTTTCTTCTAAACTGCATCTTATTACCCTCTTATAGGGTCATAAAATAAATTTTGGAAGACAAAAAAATGAATAAAACCAGAAAAATATTAAATAGTGACCATTTGTCTCCAGTTATTCATAAATTATTATTTCTCTAGTATTCATTTTTGATCATTATTTTCACAAAAACCTAAAACGGAAAATTGTCCCTATTATTCTATATTTACCCCCTTCAGGATCATTAAATATGTTTTGAAAGACAAAACATGCAAAAAATAAATGAAATTTGTCGCCGATTACTCATTATTTAAATTTAATATTTCTCCAGTTTTATTCATTTTTTTTCTTCCAAACTGCATCTTATTACCTTCTTATAGGGTCATGAAATAAATTTTGGAAGACAAAAAATGAATAAAACCAGAGAAATATTAATTAGTGACCATTTGTCTCCGATTATTCATTAATTAATATTTCTCGAGTTTTTTTTCATTTTTTTCTTCTAAACTGCATCAACAGTTCTCAAGTTTGCTTCATTTTTACCTATACCTATCATGTTCTGAAATTTCTAATAACAATATTGAATATAGTTACCACATAAAGAAAAAAGGTTAATAAATATGAAAAGTTATTAAGATTTGTTTTCTATTCTATTTATTTGACATCTCCACCTCCCCATAAATCTCAGAAAATTTTCAAAATATTATTGACCAACTGGGATTTGCCCAACCGGGATTTGACCAACTTAGATTTGACCAACTGGGTTTTGACCAAATGAGATTTGACCAAATAAGAAGACACCATATGTACACCTCAATGCATGCATTGCTTCGGGGCATACATAAGGGTGAGCAGAGGCGGCGGATGCTCAAAAAAGTGTGTGTGTGTGTGGGGGGGGGGGGGGGGGGGGGGCTCACCGTTTTCTGGGTGCCGCAAGGGTGTGGATGGAAAATAATTTTTCTTCGGGCGGAAGGGGTCAATAGTGGTAGGGTGGTGTATTCATGCAAAATCTCAGATAAATTTATATAAGTTACCCCTCACCCTCGTCCCCACCCTATTTAAGACACTAACCCCAGCGACCTCAATCTTATTGTCAGTATTTTGCGATATTGGATATTGACCGGTCAGTATTGAAACGCGTGTGGCAGTTGTCTTCGTGTGGCATCAGTTGTCTTCGTGTGGCATCAGCTGTCTTCGGGTGTTACCACAGATTAGTGTAGTGGTAGTAGATTTATTTTTTTTCGTTTTTTATTAAGAGTAGCATTCGTCTTTATATATCTCACCTTTTGGTACACACTATACAACCTATATGGCATCCACCCAATTCGCAAACTTTGGATTGAACTGAATTGAACTATACTACTCAAAGTTTGCTAGGCACCAAATATTTGACACATCATTGTGAAATTTGCTTGTGACATATTTGCGATATTTTTGGTGGATATTATTGAGGAATGTATTGAGACGGTACCCAGTGTTTACATTAGCTCTCTTGACAGGCAGACTTTTCGTGACAGTCATGGAAAGCATTACCCCCTGACTTTCATGATGTTTTCGTGTACTGTCCACATGCACATGACATTTGTAGGGTATTCAATCTTCATTTCAATACAAACCCTTGTGATTTAATGACTGAAAATGGCAAATGCAAATGCCGGTAAGAAGACATTTGTCAGAAGCAGAAATGTGGCGGGCTGTAGGGATGGTGGAGCAAGGGGCTACCCATCGTCAGGTTGGTGAAGCCCTTGGTGTGCATCATACGGTGATCACCAGAGCCTGGGTAAGATTTCAGCAGTATGGCACACTAGTAAGACAGCATGGTGGTGGCAAAGACAGGGCAACATCTGCAGCTGAAGACCGGTTTTTGATCATTCAGGCCCGTAGGAACCGCTTTGCCACAGTAACCCAGCTTCGCAGTGACCTTCAGAATGCATCCGGGGTAAACGTTTCGACGCAGACCATCCGGGCAAGGTTGCACGAAGGTGGTCTCCGATCGAGAAGACCATGTATTCGCATTCCGCTGTCCCAGAACCACCGCCAGGCACGATATGAATGGGCTATGGACCACGTTGGATGGATCAGAGAAGATTGGCGACCTGTCCTTTTTACAGATGAGTCAAGGTACTGCCTAGACCACACGGATAGGCGTTCTAGGGTATGGAGAAGACCAGGAGAGCGATTCCATGCAGCCAACATTGCTAAGCATGACCGCTATGGTGGAGGGTCAATCATGGTCTGGGGCGGCATCAGCTGGGATGGACGTACAGAGCTCTGTGTCATTGAACGTTGTACATTGACTGCCCTATGGTATATTGATGAGATTCTGGATGTCCACGTCAGATTGTATGCAGGTGCAGCGGGCGATAGATTCATTCTAATGGACGATAATGCCCGTCCTCATGTTGCCCATGCTGTCGGGGAGTACCGACAGAGGGAGGGGACTGAGCGTATAGACTGGCCAGCAAGATCTCCTGACCTCAATCCAATCGACCATATTCTGGGATGAGTTGCAGCTTGCAATTTCAGCCCGTCCAGTCCAGCCAAGAAGTGTCCGGGAGCTTGGTGCTATGCCTGTCCAAGGGAGCGCGTTGGCTCAGTAGGTAGAGGTGCAGGCTGCAAGCCGAGAGGTCCTCGGTTCGAATCCCACCTGCGGCAACCGCGTTGTGTCCTTGGGCAAGACACTTCATCTCCATTGCCGGCGTGGGGGCACGATGACGCCGTGTACTAAGGCGTACTGCACGTCGATGGTACGCATGTCTTCAACCAATCTAACCCTGCCTGTGCTGCAGTGCGGAGTTACGATGTTGGGGAGCTGGTCGTTGCTCGGTGGTTCTCTCCGGGTACTCCGGCTTCCTCCACCCGTAAAACTGTCGCGGTCATGATTAGCCATTGTGCATAAATATGTGACCTTAAACATCAATAAATAAATAAATATTATGCCTGTCCAAGAATGGAACAACATCCCACAAAGGACTACCAGGAACCTGACTGGGAGCATGAGAAGGCGTTTTCGAGCTGTAATTAACAGTAATGGGTCTCATACTCGATATTGAAGCCATACCAGTTCGCTCCGTCAACTTTTTGGCATATTGAAAAATTTCCTCTTTTACCAAAAATATCCATTTTCCATGGTTATCGTATTCAAAAGCTTAAAAACAATGTCAAACACAAATAAAATCTTAATTTCTGTACTTAAATAATTAAAGATATAATTAAATAAAAAGTATATACACTTTTCATAACAATCTTTCGACTAAAACGTAAAACAGGTAGTTGGATGTACTTGGTGCTTAGCAAACTTTGAGTAGTATAGTTCTTTGCCATTGAATACAAATTTATATTTTGCAAAATCACAGGGTAGGCTAAAAGTGAACATGAAAAGAAATGCAGTACATATGAATCGAATGAGAATGGATGAGAAAGAAATGAGAAATTATTGTGGTTATATGTATGTATTTTACGGGTTGAATTGTGTCAGTACGAATATAGAGATAGTCCCCCTGCATAGCTATCGAAAAAAAACCCAACCAGGGCTGGGAGGAGTTAAAATTTCCCTTAACACGTTAACGTGTTAAATATTCCTGCGTTAACGTGTTAAATGACGTTAAATGTTAAAATGAACAAAATTGTAGTATAACAGACCAATACCGGCCATTTTTGCTGATTTGATCTTGAATCTGATTGAACTTGCCTTACTTACGTACACTATTAACCCTTTTAACTCCAGTGGTATCTCCCATCCCAGTTCAATGGCAGCAATTAGAAGAGTCCATATTCATTATTTGGGGTAGACCAGTCAATATTTTCAACGTGCAGCCTTTGGACTGTACGTTGAAAATACTGATTGGTCTACCTCGTAGGTTCACTGAACAGCCGACCTATAATATAATGGCGTTATGAAGTGTCATGTTCCTGGCGGGGAAAGCGGCCGTCTGGATTCAAACGGTCAATATAGTTCTCTCGACAATGCGGCACAGTTTCAGTTAACTGAGTGAGACGAAAAAATAGATGCCTTATACAGATACATCAGATGAGTCACGATGAGTACAAAATCATTCCTGATGCACCCTAACAAACTTCAAAGTTAAATGTTAATAACTTAGTTGAAAAATTGTTAACTTTGTTAAAATAATTTAAAACGTTAACGTTTGAAACGTTAACTGCTCCCAGCCCTGACCCCAACAAACAAACAAATATTATTTGCGTGTTATTAAACAACTGAGTTCATCTTTGAAGAGGGACCTGTTTTTTTAGAATCTACTTTAGTGTGAATATAAATGCTCTCAATCATTAAAATTCAAAATCGGCTAGGTTTTGGAGAAACATTGAGAAAATCATGCGAATAATGAAATAGAGCAACCGGAATTATGTATGAATTCCTATTTTGTTTTGTTTTTACTTAATCATAACTTTTAAACCGTCCTTGGAAATTTTACGTTCCATTAAATTTTGGAGCTTACTATCTTTATTCAGTAAAATCTTGAAAATCAGTGTGGGAAAATATATTTTTGTACAGGTGATGTGTAGTGGGCATATATATAGGGGTTATGTCGGAAAATGCTGTTCGGGTACCTATAGGTGGTGAAAAAGTGTGGGGGGGGGGAGGGCACGTACCCCTTATACTCCCGGCTCCGCCGTCCCCGAGGGTGAGTTGTAGTGGGGTGGTTGTTACAACCCCACTAATATTTTTTAGTCGGAACATTTTCGTCTGTTTTAGAGTAGTATATATCGATTTGCTCTTGTTAGTAATCGTGTACTTTAACCTTTTATCTAACATGAAAAGCAGACGACACTTGCAAACAAAGTTCTTGAATAACTATTTTTTTCTTCATTTTTTGTCTGAAAACAAAGGTTTTGACACCTCATTGGAACGAGCTCGTTCCAAAGAGGGGTCATAACCTATGTTTTTGAGACAAAAAATGATGAAAATTAATTGGCGATTTTTATGAATAGCGCTTGCCGGTTTTGGCGGTTAAGTTGAGTAAAGGGTTAAGACTAGATTTGATTCCGAGGCTTATGTCATACATATACAATTGGTCGAACAAGAGGATGCCTATGGTACCCGATTTGGGTTGATGGGGGACCCGTATACGATGAATTCAGGGTAGGGTATGTGCTAAGTAAATAAGAAGTTGGGAAACGCATTTATCTGTTGCGTCACGATTACTATATGTATTTACCCACAAACAGGGGTGGCGCCAGGGATTTTTCGACAGGGGGCTGACCTCTCCGACAGGGGGGCTATAATATTTGACCTCCCAAACGAAGTAAAATGAGAGAAAATTGGAGAACCAAAATAGAAGTAAATTGAGTATGTTTGTTGATTATTTAACTTAAACATATTATAATAAGGTCGGGAAATATTTCATCTACAAAGCCAGTTTGACGAACGACTGCCTAACTGCATAATCGTTTTGAAATATTTCGCTGCAAATAGAACACCGCACATTATAGCGGGACGCTATTGTTGTTTAGATTTCGATAGATTCCAAACTTTTACTTTGACGATAACCGATGATTAGTTATGGAAGTAATGGAACGCCAGTTGGATAACAACTGTCATAATGCCTTACAAAGAAAAAACATATTCCTCGTTCTTGATCGACACAAAACGAGATATCAACATTCGATTTTCGAAAATTTCTCGTGAAGTCGGGTTTACGAGTCTCTCCGACGGACTGACTGAAAATCTCCGACGGGGGGCTGGACCTCTCCTCTCCCCCTGACTTCCCCCACCCACCCCCTGGCGCCACCACTGCCCACAAATAAATTTTAAAGAATTAACTCTGAGTTTTTAAACTATAATCCTGACTGACTAATATTCCAGTTACATCATCAAAGCATGCTTTTGACGAAGTCATGCCGTGATGATGTGACTGGAAGATTTATCAGTCGGGACTTGAGCCACCTCAGTGGGAACCTAATCAGGATTACTTCACCCCACCCCATCGGTCATGTTGGCGACACCCCCGTGTATTATGGATCCCAGGTCTAAGATCAGCAAGTGGCTTTCATAGATTCTAGCCCCGAAGATATAACCAATAACGTGATTTTCACCCGTGTATTCCAAATGTGGAATCGGAAGGGAAATAACGTCATACCGTCAGTTTCTCGACACTCCACTTACAGCAGTTTTATCTCACAACCGACTTGACGTCGGAACCCCTTTTTCGAGATGCGTCACACGGTGATACGACTGGGAGTCGGCACCCCTTTTCTGAGATGTGTCGAAGAGTCGTAGGAATGCATGGTCTTTCGAGCACTTTGCTTCCATTGTTCTTTGACTCTTTTAGAGAAAATTATCATTCACGAGTTTCACATTTCTCGACACTCCACCTGTAGCTCCTCCCTTTACAATCGACAATCGGTGTCGGCTATCCAGGAACACGAGCAATAGTTTCCGTGCATATTATTGCCTGGCGCTGAAACGCCGATGTGTTGACCCTCCACCAAAATTGTCTGATCCTGAACAATATTGTTACACACCGTCGTAAACAATGCGAGTTTAATCCTGAAAAATTAACAATTTTCAAACTCCGTTTTGGGGCGTCAGACACTGAGAATAGTGCCGTTATAGTTTTTATGCCGAAAATGTCCAGTAACTTAGTTTACCCATGGCGATCCATAAATCCATACATTTACCAAGCTATGGCCACATGGTCTAAAATTAACGAAAAACTGGACACCTAGTCCTCTAGCGAAAATGTAAATGCCTGACGACGACTTTACACGCCAAATGCAATGTTCAACACAGCTTTCATGAGAGTAGTACGTAATGTGGTTTCCGGGCCTGATCAGGATGATCGTGGTGAGTGGCCGCGGTAGTGAGGTCATGTCACATGACGCTGTTGGGTTGTGATGGTAGCCCGCGTGACCGGCCAAGTTGTGACGTCATTACCATAATGATATCTGGTCTCAATGCGAATGTGCAGCGCGTGTTGTTAGGGTGACATTTTGTTAGCTGAGGCTGCCATCTTGGTTCCTATGGTGGCACGTGGTTGCTATGTGGCCCCAAAGACCTCTAATAGGACGAAGGAGACGGGAGGGGGGGGGGGGCGGTGTTCGAAGGTTGTGTTCGTTTGAATGGGAGTATATCTAATTTCCACAAACAACCACACTAGTCCCCCAAAGTCCCCAAACACCGAGATGAGGATATGAGGGATGCTAGATTATACCTCACTGAGAGATTTTCTCTAGCTTCCATGGCCTCATACAACAAAAAGGGATTCTACAACCATGGACAGACAATACGTCCCCGAGTTCCAATGTGTTCTATGTGCCTATTGGCACATAGAACACATTGGAACTCAGGGGACGAATAGTCCTCACCATTCCCCCACTAATCCCAAATCACTAATGTCTTCAGTCCCAAAATACCGAGACGAGGATTTGAGCAATGATAGAGTATACCTCGTTGAGGGATTTTCTCGTGGCCCTCGCAGCCTCGTTCGACAAAAAGGGATTTTACAACCATAGCCATGTACTAAAAGGGATTCCAAAGTGGGGTGCCACAGAACGTGGTAGTTCAGTAACCAGATGAGGATATGAGCAGGGATATAGATCATCCCTCATTGAGGGCTTTTCTCATAGTCCTTAGTGTCTCATACGATAAAAATGGTTGTTCCGAAAGTCAATGGCTGTTAGGATGAGGTGGTTGAAGCGGGGTGCCATGGGACGTGGACTTTCAATACCCAGGTGAGGATAATAGGGACAATAGATTATACCTCAATGAGGAATTTTTCTATGGCCTTAATGCCCTCATATGGCGAAAGACGAAGGTCCTGGTCCAGGTACGATATGTGGTGATAGTGGGTTGGGTTCAGATGAATGGGGTGATTTGATTGGCCGAGGCCAAAGGCTTCAGATCAAACAGAACGCTAGGTAAGTCAGAATAGTGTCAGTAACAGGTGGAGCAGGATATAGACAGATAAAAGCAGAGAACCCGAAGGAATCCGAACTGGATTGATAGGAAGTAACGAGATCGTTCCAATGAGGGGTCACATGATATGACAATGTTGAAATTAAAAATAAATTTCAACTGCTTGATTTGTAACTTATGCAGACGAATGCGGCCAATTTGTTAAGTGAAGGGTTAACCCTTTACCCAACGTAACGGCAAAAACCGGCCAGCGCTATTCTCAAAAATCGCCAATTAATTTTCAAAATATTTTCATTTTTTGTCTCAAAAACATAGGTTATGACCCCTCGTTGGAACGAGCTCGTCGAGCTCGTTCCAACGAGGGGTCATAACCTATGTTTTTGAGACAAAAAATTAAAAAATTTAGTTATTCAAGAATTTTTTTGGCAAGTGTCGTCTGCTTTTCATGTTAGGTAAAGGGTTAAAGAAGTGTATTAAGTTACGTTTCAAGTGCGTACCGATGGTCAACGACCCGAGTACACTGTTGGAAAATTTTAATTCTCGCTGCACTATGTCCGAAAATTTTGAGATCCTGGCTTCGAGCCTGTCGTCCTATAGGGTCCAACTACCCCCATGCCAGTTCAAGACGGAAATCAGAGTCAAAATTTCACTCGGATATTCTACCTTATCGGAACAATATAACATACCCTGGTGCTTTGTGATCGAAAGAGGCTAAGAGGTATACCTTATCGCATCGCTCACGTGGTATCTATAGCCTGTTAAAGTCTTCTCTATAACTAGTAGATCGTCGGAAATATAAATAAGCATACTGGTGCTGGACAGAATTCTATTTTAGAGATACTTCGCAAAAATCAAAGGCCGCCCGTCGAACTAATTGATCGATGTAAACGATTTTTGGATGCGTTTGGGGCATGGGGAACCCACCGGAGTGTCCGAACCAGGTCGAGGAAAATCTCTCGGACTTCGTGTGCAGCGAAATCAAAACTGAGGAGGTGCGAAGGGTGATCTCAAAATTGAGGAATGGAAAAGCGGGAGGGCTGGACGAAATTCCTAACGAGTTTATCAAAAAAAGGGGGAGAGGAACTCTTGGAAAGCCTAACTGCCCTATTCAATTTAGCCATAGAAAAACAAGAGGTCCCAAAGGAGTGGAGGGAAAGTAAAGTGACATTTATTCACAAAAAGGGGGAAGAAGACGTCTTGGATAACTATCGAGGGATCTCTGTCAGCAGCAACATTGGAAAAGTCTTTTGTAAAGTCCTGTATGGGAGATTAGAGGAGGTGATTGAGGAGAAGGGTTTTTTGGGAGAAATCCCTTCAGGAAGGGAAGGAGAGTCACTGACCATCTTTTCACGCTATCCCAAATGATAGAATCCGCGAAAGCAAAAAAGAAAAAGATGTTCATGGCCTTTTTGGATGTTAAAAAGACATACGATAGAATATGGAGGGAGGGTATGTGGCGCAAGCTGGAGGCTCTGGGCTTGGGGGGGGGGGGGGAGAGTTTGTTGGGATTATGAAAGCATTATATAAAGATGTACAGAGTGAACTTAGCCTGGGTAACATTACAACAAAACGTGTGCCTATGGAGATAGGCCTAAAACAGGGGTGTATCCTTTCGCCAATTCTTTTTGCATTGTACATCAAAGGTTTAGGAGACGAACTCCTGCATTGCGACGAGGGGGTTGCAGTTGGTGACTTGAAGATTCCAGGGCTATTTTTTGCAGACGGTATGGTGCTAGTGTCAGAAAGCGAAGAGGGGTTAGAGAAGATGCTGGGAATTGTTGGGAAATATGGGAGCAAATGGAGACTCGAACATAATGAAAGCAAGAGCAAAATTATACCCGTGGGCCGCAAAGTGGACCCCACTCGAAGGTGGAGAGTGGGGGAGCTCTGCATTCCGGAAGGTAGCAGTAGACTTCTTAGTGTAGGAGAGACTAGTGACTATGAATACCTGGGGGTAAATATAAACATCACAGGAAGAGGCATCTACCGAAACCACACAAATAAATTGATTCTGAAGGGGAAGCGAATCCTTAACCAAATGAAACTTACAGGGAGAAACAGTTTCAATAAGGTTTTCGTGGGGAAAACCATCTGGGAAATGGTGGGTCTGCCAAGTATAACATACGTTTCGGAAGTTGTACCCCTAAACTAGACAGCTGTTAAGAGCTTGGAAATCCTGCAGAACGATGCAGGCCGATGGATAACAGGCTCGAGCAATGCCGCAGCACTAGAAGCAATCAGGGGCGAGCTTGAGTGGATGAGGATCAAGGACAGGATAGACCTATTGAAACTCGGTTTTCTTAATTATTTGGTAAATCTCCCCGATAGCCGATGGTGTAAAGTAATGTTCCTGAGAACTTTCAACTCAAATATCAAGACGGGGTGGATGGTCCAAGTGAGGGAGCTAGTAGAAAACTACTCAATGGAGATCCAGGGCAAAAAGATCGTCAGAGAAAGGGTCATGGGGGATTGTAACCGTAATTGGCGAGAGGGGGTCAAATCAAAGAGATCTTTGGGTGACCTGCGTGATAAGGAGAAGCCTGGTTTTGAAGAGTACCTTGGTGGCACCTTTGGGGTCACTGTTGTTCAAGCTGAGGTCGCGATCCCTGGAGCTGAGGGGAAAAATTGGGAAACACAGTGAAAAGGAGTGCCAGATGTGTAACGTGGGCGTGTTGGAGACCCTGGAACACTTTCTTATAGAATGCCCAAAATACCAGTCTAAAAGAACAAGATTCACGGGGAGTATAATGGAGAAGTGGGATGGGAGAATGAAGGACATGTGGTTAGGGGGCGACTCAAAGGAGAGGGTTAATATACTAATCGGAGAGATTGGGAAGAATGGGGCAAGGGATGTCATCAAGCAGTTCGTCTCCGAGTGTTGGGAGGAGAGAAGAAGCGCGGGAATAGGGGGAGGCAGTTGGTAGAACATGGGTAACCAAGGCCTTCTCATACGAGAACCGCGACAAATCAGCGGCCGGCCGAAGTGTTGTTATTATTATTATTATTATTATGGTGATAGGATTTGTCCATAACCTGTCTGGAATCTGTTGTCTGACTTGATCCTTCTACGCTAGCACCATGATGGTCCATCGACAAACCAAAGATTATTCAAATCCGACTTGCACTAACCGAGTCTTCATCCAGAAACCGAAAAGTCGAAAAGTGCCATAACTCCAGAAAAATTGATTGGACATAATTACTTGTGAATATCCTTTCCCCCACGGTGGTCCATCAGCATACCACAGATCATTCAAATTCGACATGCACCGACCGAGATACAGAGGTCTATAGTTGTTAACGTCGGACGGACGGACGAACGGCGAAAAAAAAGTTGAAAAAGGCCCATAACTCTAGAAAAAAATGATTGGACAAAACCCGTTACTTGTGAATATCCTTTCCCTTATGATGGTCCATCAGCATACCAAAGATCATTCAAATCAGACATGCACTGACCGAGATACAGAGGTCTAAAGTTGTTAAGGACTGACGAACCCCATTGTATGAGTCTCCGCAAAACTTCGTTTTGGCGGGGGGTAATACAATTTAAATGGTGATTTTTGTGAACAGCGCTGGACGGGATTTTTTGCGGCTACGTTAGATACAAGAGTTAATCTCTGAACTGCACATTTTTTTCAGTCGTGTTTTGTATTTTGTCGGTAGTATCTTTAACCCTTTACCCAACGTAACGACAAAAACTGACCAACGCTATTCACATTATTTTATTATTATTATTATTTATTGGTGTTTAAGGTCACATATTTATGCACAATGGCAAATCATGACCGTGGCAGTTTTACGGGTGGAGGAAGCCGGAATACCCTGAGAAAACCACCGAGCAACGGCGAGCAACTGCCAGCTCCCCAACATACTAACTCCACACAAGCAGGGTTAGCATTGGTTGAAGACAAGTGCACCATCGACGTGCAGTACGCCTTATTACACAACGCCATCCTGCTCCCACGCGGGCAATGGAGATGAAGTGTCTTGCCCAAGGACACAACGCGGTTGTCGCAGGTGGGGTTCGAACCGAGGACCTCTCGTATTGCAGCCTGCACCTCTACCTACTGAGACTGAGCCACCGCGCTCCCAGCGCTATTCACAAAAAATGCCATTCAGTTTTCATTATTTTTTTCATTTTTGCTTCAAGAACTTAGCTTATGACCCCTCATTAGAACGAACTCGTTGAGCTCGTTCCAATGAGGGATCATAAGCTATGTTTTTGACGCAAAAAATGGGAAAAAATTAGATATTCAATAATTTTGTTTGTAAGTGTCGTCTGTTTTTCATGGTAGGTGAAGGGTTAAATGGTGCATTTCGAATTTTCTCTCTCACTTAAATTCCCAGGGATGTAAATTAATAATATTATTATTGCTACTATTATTTTGTGTTCGCTTCTCGGTGCATGCACACCAATTTGAAATGGGAAATTGGTTTGTGTGAACAGTAATACAGAAAGTGACCATGACTAAAAATTCGGTTAATAAACATTTTTTGTTGTCGTATACATTTCAAATACCTTATAATTCACGTGCTTACCAAAGTGGTTGGTATGGGCGTTCTATATTTGTTATCACGTAACCGACCTGATTTTACTACCGGGACACTATATAATGGAGTGGAATCAGCTGACTGGCAGATAATCTGATCAATAAGAAAAACGACATTGCGCTCTTTGAAATATCTTCGGCATGGGAACCCGAATAATGCCGGAACCACTGTCTCCAGTGTGCAAAGGGTAAGTGCATTATTTTTTCTTTTATAAAACACTTTTCATCGTAATCAAAATTCAGAATACAATTTTTTCCAAATTTTTTTCTCTTTGATATTTTTCATTCTTTTTTCATTTTTATAAATAATAGACGCTTGAAAACATAACATCTTCTCTCTTATACCTAACATCGTGCTCAGGTTACCATAAACTCTTATCTTACGTATCTGTCAAAAACACAGGATATTTTCTTTTTTAATTCATGTTACATTTTTCATCTTTTGCTTATGGACCCTTATTTGAATGAGCTGGTAGAGCTCGTTGTGGTTGTGATGGGGGTTCATAAACTATGTTTTTGTAAGCAAAAATGAACATTATTAGTTATTTAAGAAAAAGTATTGCAAGTGTCGTTTTCTCGTCGGTTAGTTAACCCTTTTACCTAACACTAGATAAAATGTGCACATAATTCTTCTTGAATAATTGAATAAATACATATTTTAATTTTTTTAATAAAAAATATATCTTACGGCCATTCATTTGGACAAACCCAAAACCCAACCAGCTTGTTCTTGTGTGTGTGTGTGTGTGTGAGGGGGGGGGGGGGGGGGGGTTCATAAGCCATGCTTTGGTAAAAAAAAAGAAGAAAAAGTATTAAAATTTGAATTATGCTCTTTATGAATAGGTGTGCCAAGTAATGTCATTACTTCAGGGGAAGGGTTAACACATTACCCAACGTAGCTGCCAAAACCGACCAACGCTATTCACAAACATCACCATTCAATTTTCATTATTTTATTTCATTTTTGTCTAAAATACATAGCTTATGACTCTTATTGGAACGAGCACGTTGTGCTCGTTCCACTGAGGGCCATACGCTATGTTTTTGACGCAAAAAAATGAAAAAAATGAGTTATTCAGGAATTTTGTTTGCAGGTGTCGTCTTCATTCGTGCCAGATAAAGGGTTAATGGGTGTATCAGAACTGATTTGTTGAACAAGTTGCAATATTATTACCCACTACACACAATCGGAGCACATGATTGTGCCCCTCCCCCTCCTCTGGCTGGGATCAGTAGCGTAGCCATAGGAGCGGACTGATCCTCCAAATTTTCGCCCCCCCCCCGATAAAATGGCCCAAATGCAAGTTTTAGATAGCAAAGAGCCTCAAAATGGTCTACAACTTTTGCCTACACACGCTCGAAGACCTCAGATTCGCCCCTACCACACTGAATTTTATCAAATTTCCAGAACCCCCCAAATAGGTCTTCTAAATATCATACTTGGTCCCCCTCTCCATAAAAACTTGCTAGGTACACCTTTCTGCAATTTAACAAAAAGTATTTAACCCTAAAATTACTGGCACTCTTTTCCGTCAAGCAAGACCTTTATATTTCATTCCGACAAGCTCCTCGAGCTCGCTCTTTTGACCTGTCATCACACATGGTTTGAACAAGAGTCCGAACCAGCTGCTGTGAACCCCCACACCGTCAGTCACGACGCTTCTTAGGCATACTAGCCGTTCAGATTTTTCAGCCAAATATTACTTTGAATTTTCCCATTCCTCGTGACGATTTGCATGCTATAGTAGCCATACTGTTTTTCCCCAACAAGTGAATTTTTTCCTCTTCTAAATCATAACTTTTGACCCTTATTAGAACACTTTTTCCCTTCCTGCTCGCTTAGGCGTCCCTGGTTCAATTTGTGAGTTGGTTAAAAGATTATTGACTGTTCGCACCGGCGAAGATACATGGGGGGGGGGGGGGGGGGGGGGGGTCAGGAGGGGGGGGGGTCGGTCGAAAAATTTACGGTTTGTCAGAAAACTTTTAGAGCTTCCTGGTACAATTTTGAAAAAGTTCCTGATATTTTGGTCATTACATGTGTTTACGGACTGAAGTTTCGATAACTTATAGGTTTTGCGTGCTAAAATGGTAGAAATTTGGTTAAAAAAATTTGATTGGTCGGTTGGAAAATTTTGGACTCCCGAAAAAGATATTTACGCTCCTGTTCACGGTGGTGTAATGCACATAATACCAGCAGCTGTAATAAACAAATCAGTAGGACAAATAACTGTAAAACCAATAAGTTTAATATCGGACAGATGCCATCTAAATCGAGTGTGATATTTCGTATTGTTTGTGGTTTGCTCTCCAAAACATCGTGGCGATCAGCTGATTTTTGTAAACACAGTTGAACTGAAAATAGAGCGCGTATGAAAAAAAAGTTGGCATAGATCCAAGTCACTGTTCACATAAATTTGTCGGCATAACAGTCGTAAAAGACGTGTTTTACGCATATCAAGTAAGTTAGAATAGATCGACATTAACCTATAGACATCTCTGAGATAGTAGCCGGCGTTGTGAAGAGGTATTCAACAGAATAGGATTTATAATTTTTATGTGAAAAAAACGGAATTCACACAATCGTATCAGAATGTTTCCAGTTTTTGTGTCCAACAAAAAAGTTATATTTCTATACAAGAAGTAGGCTACCGTTTCACGCGGCGCTATGTTAGTAACTCCATTAATTTTGTTGACAAAAAACATTCAAATTTTAAATTCAAACTTGAAAATTTCATCGTAAAGAGTAAGTGTGCAATTTGGAAACAACGAAAGATAAGAATGTAAAACGACTTTATCGTGTCGGGCATCGGGAGCATTTGTGGGCCGCATGAGCAAAAACTCACCACTTGGCCCGTACGTTTGCATGCTACACACGGACCTTTCCTAAAATTGAAAAAAAACGACACTCTCCTCCTGGTGAGTGAATCAGTGCTTGTTTACTGTGGAAAACAAGTTCTGTTTTACCTGTAAAATAGGACACAGTCACCAACAACTGGGCGGAAGTCCTCTAAATTATGTGGACAGCACGGGTAAAAACGATTATCTATATTTATTTAATTATTGGGGTATAAGGACACTTTTGACAGCCAGGGTAACCTCGTGTCGGACTGTTTTATGGGTAGAGGAAGCCGGAGTACGCGGAGCGAACCACCGAGCAACTTTCAAACTCCCCAACGTACCAACTCCACACAAGCAGGGTTAGCATTGGATGAAGACAAGTGCAACATCGACGTGCAGTAAGCGACAGTACACAACGCCACCGTGCCCCCTCGAGGGCAGTTGGGAATAAGTGCCGTGCCCAAGGACACATCGCGGTTGCCGCAGTTGGAATTCGAACCAATGACCACGATTGTTTATATCTACTTGACTTCATATTTGTGTTGCGGGCATGATTTAGCCATAGATGCTGAAAATGACCTTAAACACCAATAAATAAATAGATAAAAACCGATATTTATGAAATGAAACAGCACCTGGCGACTTCTCTGATTTTTTTGCGACTGTTTTTTCTTTCGTGATTTACCTTTCACATCGGAACGCATCAACTTCACTATAAAAGAAGTTATACTACACGTTCAGCAAACAATTTGACCCTCTGCACTCCGATGCCAAAATATCACAATTACAAGCTGCAAAGCTTTCCCATAATGCAACTAGGAATTTAACCAATTCACTCTTGAGCATACAATTGAACTCTGCACATTAATGCTGAAATATCAAAATTACAAGCTGTAAATTTTTCCCATAACGCAACTATGAATTTAACCAATTCACCATTGTCTATCAGACAAGACTGAATTATTTAACCCCCTACCAAACTCGAAAAAAAGACGACACTTGCATACAAAATTCTTGAATGACTAATTTATTTCATTTTTTGCGACAAAAGCAAAGCTTATGGACCCTCATTAAGCTCTTCACAATGTGGGGTCATAAGCTACGTTTTTGAGACAAAAATGAAAAAAATAATGAAACTTGAATGGTAATTTTTAGCTCGCCTGACTTTCAGTCAGGGGAGCTATAGTGATCACTCACCGTCCGTCGTCCGTGAACATGGCTTCTGCGTCTTCTCTAAAATCGCTAAACCAATTTGATTGAAATTTGAGATAATAGTTTGTTATGACATAGCACTTTGATTTTATTCAAATCAAGTTGCCTCGGTAGGGCCACGCCCAAAAAGTGTGCTTAAATCTTAAAAAATCTTTTTCTCATGAACTAACAGTAGCAGAGACTTAATATTTGGTGTGCAGCTTCCTTTTGAGGAGTAGACTCAGATTGTTCAAGAGAAGTTCGAGGTGCTATATTTGCCTTCGTTATGGAAGGGGCAATAATTTTTGCCCCGCCCAAAATTTCTATTTTCCAAACTGAGAGGCTGATTTGAACCAAATTTGATATGAGGGTTTATTGGGTCATAAGTACTTAATTTATGCCAAAAACAATTTTTCTCGCCCCCCCCTCCCATGGGAACCTCAGGAGCTAAAAATATACTTTTTTTTACAACACCCATATCTCCAAAACTGCACGGCACTGAAAATTCTTATTTGGTGTGAAACTTCCTTAGGACCAACAGAATGGAATGGTCCAAAAAAATTGCTATCGGTTTTATCATGGGGTACTTTTTCGAGACTTTGAAAAAGTGCCGAGTCAGCATTTTTTAACACTGTGTGGCCAGTCTGTGGGTAATGGGAAAACATTTAAGACTACTTTTCTCCCAAACCACTGCTCCAAAAGCTTTCAAATTTCACGTATAACATCTTTGGAAGATTGTTTCACATGTTTATTGAAATCAAATCCCTGGGTCCATATTTGGGCTCTCTATGGGAGCCCAAATGTTTAAATTAGTGCAGTATGAGGAATATTCTTTAAAAATCTTCTTCTTCAGATCTACCAATAAAAATCTTTTGATATTTGTTATGCAGCATCCTTAGGGAGGTGAGATTCAAGTTTGTTCAAGCCAAGTCCCAGGGTTCATATTTGGGCTCACTGTGGGAGCCCGAATTATAACTTACTTCAAAATGAGGAATTTTCTTTAAAAATCTTCTTCTTCAGATCCAGCAGTTGGAATGTTTTGATATTTGGTATGTAGCATCCTTAGGGAAGGGGGGGGGGAGATTCAAGTTTGTTCAAGCCAAGTCCCTAGGTTAATATTTGGGCTCACTGTGGGAGCTCGAATTGTAACTTAGTTCAAAATGAGGAATTTTCTTTAAAAATCTTCTTATTCAGATCCAGCAGTCGAAATGTTTTGATATTTGGTGTGCAGCATCCTTTGGGGGGAGATTCAAGTTTGTTGAAGCCAAGTCCCTGGGTTCATATTTGGGCTCACTGCAGCAGGGTGGGGGGGGGAGGGGTGAGATTCACGTTTGTTGAAGCCAAATCCCTGGGTTCATATTTGGACCAGAATTATAACTTAGTTCAATATGAGGAATATTCTTCAAAAAGCTTCTTCTTCACATCCACCAGTCACGTTTTTTTGATATTTAGTATACAGCATCCTTACGGAGGTGAGAGTCAAGTTTGTTCAAGCCAAGTCCCTGGGTTCATATTTGGGCTCCCTGTGGGATCCCGAATTATTACTTAGTTCAATATGAGGAATATTCTTTAAAAAATTTTTTTTAGATCCACTGGTCAGAATTTTGGATATTTGGTATAAGCTTTTTTAGGAGGGGCAGATGCAACTTGTTGCAAATAATTCCCTGGGTTGATATTTAGGCTACCATGTCAGGTGAGCGCTCTCAGGCCTCTTGTAGTGAATAGTGCTGACAGATTTTGGTCGTTACGTTGGGTAAAGAATTAAATCCCTAGCTGTATTATGTGGGAAATTGCTGCTTGAATATCTGGCATTTTGATAGCAGTGTGTTGGATCATACAGCCCATGGGGGATATATGATTAAATTATTACTGACTGTCCATAACTAAATTGCACGTGCACATTTCATAACCTCCCTACAACTGTCAAGTATACTGTCCCAATTGCTGTAGCCAGTATTGATTGATTTAATGTGTTTTACGATACTTTCAAAAGCTACGGTCATTTCGTATTAGATAGCTTTACCGGTGGAGAAAGCGGGAGTACCCAGAGAGAACCACTGAACAGCGGCGATTCACTGTCAGACTTTCCATCTCAAACAGCAACACCACACAAGCAGGGTTAGCAGCGATTGAAGCCGCATGTACCATCGACGTACAGCGTATACACTTTAGCACACTGTGTTCCCACGCTGTAGCTACTACCGTGTTACAAACGACGATTGAATTCAGGAGCTACTGTTGAAAGCGTTGTTTTTAAACCCAACTAAACAAACAATTCTGGAACTGGAGGTATAAATGTTTAATGCATGATACCAGGCCTATATTGGGATGTTTTTATTCACAATTGTAAATTTAATCGGGCTCTAATATTGATTTAATGGATGTTATTTTTTTCTTATGTCAAAATCGCTGCCCTTGCTTCCGAAGACCGTGGGTAGAGGGCGATGCTCCCGTTAGGAACGGCTTTCAGGCGCCTTCGGTGTCGACCATTATGGCAGATTTATCAGCATTGAACACACACACACTCATCTCCACCCCAAACCATCTCCACCCTCACCCTGCAGCTGCCCCAGCCTCCTGGAGCACACACAAACACACCGATGTGGGTTTACTTTCGCCCTGATGAAGGCAGGGAGAAATTCCACTGTACGTTTATGAACCTTTCGCACCGACATTTGCAGATAACATTTTAATATGATTTTAGTTACCGATATAGGTCGCCTAGTCTTCACACCTAAAGGTCAGTAAGCCAGCTCGAGTCAGTTTACATAACAACAAATATCGTCAGATATTGTCAAAGTTCAGATATGCGACAAATATTTTAAGAAAGTTAGGGGCTGAAGGCCCTATATTCCAACCATTAAAACTTGATTAACATCACTGCTGATAAAACACAACCTCGCGAAACGAAGGCATAAATCGACCCTCGCGTTTCTTTGCAATATGCCAGCGTCCCACCGGGTGAACAAGAATTGGAGAAAGGAGTTGGATTGAACTATTCTCGCAACCAGGGACTGTCTAGTGTGTCGCGAGAACTTGAGATTTCCGGAATTATAAAGGGTCGGTAGGCTTGTGAGCCAGCTGGTATGGATCGGAAGCGAACGGTGTATATGAAAAGTAGTTCGGCGTAAGTTCAGCTATTGATGGATGTCCCCACCCCATGTGGTAGTCACAACGTTCGGAAAGCTGAACGCATATGAAAGTTAGACGAAGATCAGTGATAATTTAAAATCTTACAGCCCCGATAGGCTGTAGGATTATATTAGAACTAACCTTTCCGACAAAAATAAAGCATTGAGATTTTATATACCCCCACTCTCGAAGAGAAGGGGGGGGGGGGGTATACTGGATTGCGCGCGCCCGTCAGTGTGTCCGTCCGTCCGCGCGTCCGTCACTCCGCCTGCAGCGATATCTTACAAATGAGTGGATGGATATGAATGAAATGAGGGATCCGTATTACAAGCCGTTCCTGCACGTTATAAAAAGTTGCCCATTATTTTCAACAGAGATTACGGTTCTTACTTTGTTTTTAATTGATTTATGCTTCATCGGTCCAACATTGCAATGCGGGTATAATTGGCTTCAACAATAGCTCTTGTACAATCTGGAGATATCGTGTTGTATTGTAATGTACCTAACCTTTCATGAACACAGGGTTCGAAGGCTTAAAATTATACCACAGAAACTCCATTTCAAACGTAAATTTTATAGATCTGTCAGACAACCATCCAGCAGGTCAGGAGAGGACCAGGGTGTATCCAAAGATTTGACAAGTAGTGGGGGTGGTTCGGGTATTAAATTAAAGGACCTTCACGAGGTGCGTGTGGAGGGGGGGGGGGGGGGGCACCTCCCACCTTTGGAAAATGTTATTTACAGAGGCTCTGAAAAGCCCCGGATGCATTTTATGCGAATAATTTAGGATTTGTTCTTACAAAAGTCAAATTAGAGGCAAAATGCTGAAATATAGATAGGCTACATTTGCATACCCGAAAATTCGTGTTACCATATATATGTACCCGTGGGGGAAAAGGTGTGTTTGTGCGATGTGGGGTGGTGGATGGCCCGTGACTCACTGTTTTTCCCGCATCTGGCATCCCTGACGTATCTCATCATGAAACTCGGCTTTCGATAAAGTTATCTCCCCTGAAATTAGACTGGCAATGAAGGTCCAACTTAGAAGCATGTGATTGTTGAGAAAACACAAATTACATCAGTAGAAAATGAAGCGAAATTTCCTTTTGTTACTTTTGATAAACGTTTTAATAAACGAAAACAACAGTCAGCTCTCGGAGTTGTCTGTTGTTTTCGTTGATTCAAAGTTACAAAAGGAAACTTGGTTTTTTATGACAAACCAATAAGAAACAGCTAAGTAAACGTCCACTTTGGCTCTTTTATGTTTAGCGAATGAGTCTTAACAGTAATTTGCAAGTTTTGTTTCTTCTCAGGAAAAAAATAGCAAGTCTTACCGCCAAGACTTTTATATTAATGGAAAGGATAGTGTTTTGTATTATATGTCATGATGCGCACACTGTTGATACAATGAACAAAAAAAAAGTTTCAGCTAACATATCGAAATTTGAATTTTTAAATTAAATTCCCATATCCCCAGTGTTAAATTTACTGACAGCTTTCGGACATTAAGGTGAGCAAACTATCCCGTAAATCTCTTCCAATGGCGAATTTTTTTTTAGCCATGTTCATCCTGTTGAAACAGCACTGATACAGAAAAATCATCGTGGTGCGTAATAATTGGTTCTCACGCCGTGGATGGTCGGATAATTTTCTAGTTTGCCGGAGATTGCTGCTATTTTCTCATCATGTTATGTAACTTTGAACACTTTTCATAATTACCTACGTCCTGTTATGAACGTCAGTGCTTCCTTTGAATGTCATTGTCCCATCTTATAGAACGTCAGTCCTTAGCTTTGGAACACCCTAGTAGTATGGCATGTGCCCGAACGACCTCATTACCCGGATTTTTGGCGGAGCAGCTAGTGTTAAATTTCCATAGGAACCGGTTTTTTTCTGGAGCAACTTTTTCCTGCGCAAAACATCGGCTCCATCCAGCTGGATCCGGCAAGTGGTATACCCATTGCATTTATAGTATGCTATGGTATATATAGTGATATATGTACACTCAGGACTATGGGTATATAGTTTGGGTATGTGATCGAATATTGATGGGGAAGGCCAGTTTTCTTGAAAGTTTTTCCGCGAAACAGTTGGCGTTGCTTATGACGTCATGATCTGTACGCGACGTCATAGAAACGTTGACCGCTGTTGTTGTCCATTGTAAAATTAGTATGGCTGTTATAGGTCCCCTGTTGGCCCTTGGTACAACTTATCCAACTAAGGCTTTATGTTATCTTCTGATTGATATAGGTACTGAGTGTGTAATGCAGGCCAGGTGGTATTGTGTGGTGGGTGGGGTAATGCATGGTTGTCTAGTGCGGTAGCATAGTATAGGGGTTATATACACCTGTACGTCTCCTGTTGGCCCTTGGTACTACTAATCCACCTAAGGCTTTATATTATCCTATGACTGGCATAGGAAGTACATAATGCCAGGCCAAGCGGTGTTGTAGGGTGAGTAGGGGTAATGCATGGTTGTCTAGTGTGGTAGTATAGGATGTAAGGTCTGTACACCCGCCGGTTCAGTGTTAGTTCTTGGTACTATTAATCCACCAAAGGCTCGATAGCTTATTTGCTCGAACGAGTGACTCCACTTTTGACTTTTATCCTCATCTGGGTATTGGAGGATATCCATGATGCGAACACACAAAAATACGGACAAAATAGCACAAATATTTTAGTTTACACACCTTTCGGTTGCTGCTAAAAAGAAAACTACTGTTGCCATGTGTCATATCCTTTATTAAGATGGGTTAATGAAATTGGCCATGCTCCAGTCTGTTTTATTATTATTGGGTCAATTTATTTTATTTTTTTTTTTCCGATTTCCACCGGTCGTTGCTTTCCCTATAATGATCTGCGTAACTGTTAATCAAGAGAGCACTTGCTCTGGCACAGTCGCGAGCCAGCCTGCTCGCCTGATGATCTGAAGATGTTCGCTCGGTGATCATTAATTTATGAAGCCGTGTGCCGTGCAGTCTGGGGCGAATATATTGACATGAATATATTGACATGATTCCACCGTGTTTCTATAAGCTGAAAGGAGAACTACACAGATTGAGGATGAAGAGATCAACCGTTTGCACATTTGTCGGTTGTCCGTCATCGTGAACAAAATGTTCCCCACAAGACTTCCAACAAAGCTGCTTTTTCGTAGTTTTCGACTTGAATGTTTCTTACAAGACACATGGACCGAGGAGGGCGGGGGGGGGGGGGGGGGGGGGGTGTAGGGGTATAAGGAAACAAAAAAATTCTGAAACCGAATTGTTCGGGTAGCATGATCTAAATATCGCACAGAAACCGCGCCCAAACTGGTAGAGTAGTGATAGGAATATTTTGGGTCGACTCGGAATTGACTGGATACCGAAGACGAAGAAACTTCTTCGGGTACGCCTACCAGGATATCAAGAGCATAAAAGTTCGAATTTTCGCGGGTGAGGAACCTCGGTGTTGACAACATTTGGACTTGGTTCTGCCCATCGTAAGACTTTTCATGCAGCCGACGCTTGAACATTATAATGTTTTCGAACTACTAGGCCTAAGTTTCTAACTTCCACATACATGCAAATTCGAGTCTTTTTCAAAACTCGTCACTTTTTGTGGGACTACTATATAGGCCTAGTTCGATTGGGGTGTGACTCGTGTTTGCACAGGGGCGTCGCGTAGATTATCTATTGGGGTGGGGGGGGGGGCATTCCCCGACTGTAATGGCTCAAGTCTCGACTGATCAAATATTCCAACTGCATGATATGGTTGAGAGATTAGTCAGTCGAAAATTATTGTTACAAAATCCAAACTCCCCACAAAAAATATTTTTAGATATATAAAATGTAGGCCAGCGTGTAGTAGTCGGGACGTAACCGGAGGCGGCGGAATGTACCCCCCCCCCAAAAAAAGTGTGGGGGTGGGGGATCGCCCACATAACACAAATTGTTTGGCGGACTTGCACTAATAAAAAAAAGGTGGGAGGTCAGGGTGTATCCCATATTGTAATCCTTGTCAGTTACAAGCATGTGGGTCGGAGAGAGCGAGACCAATCACTGGATAAGAACGTCGTTGGTTTGAATACCACTTATGAAATATACTATGGAGTAATTATTCATGCAGGCGAACTGGTAATACAGCTCGTCATTGGTCTTTGATACAGTCGAAGCAGGTACTGTTATAAGCCTATATCGAGATATGCACAGGGGAGTGTCCGAATTAAGTTAGATTCCACCAACGATTCTATTATATCTTCATTCACGCATGAGCATGCAGAATAAAGTTGGGTGTAACTATTTCAGACTGTTGAAGATAAAAATTACACTGCAACGCATGGGGAAAACGTGTGTGTGTCTGGAGGGGGCACCTAACCCCACATACCACCCTTGGACGCGACGTCTTATTTAATTAACACGTGCCGCATTGATCGTGCTGGACCCCAGTAGCCCAAATCGGGTATTATTTATTTAGTTATTTATTAGTGTTTAAGGTCACATACTTCTGCACAATAGCTAATCATGACCACAACATGGAGATAAAGTCAAGGTCAGTCAATCATTTATACCCCGCGTTGCCTATTTTAGAGGACTCGCACCCCAAGCATTAGTGACTGGGGCCCAAATCGGGTACCACAGAACTACCTTTGTGTGCCGACTGTGCGTGTGACGTAAGCCTGGTTTCGAAAGGAAGTGCATCATTTGGCATATGAACGAGAGCGAATTGATATCTAAGACTTGAGTCCAGATGAACTTGAAAAATTATTGGCCTGGAGGGTCAAACCCAGCCCACCCCCTTAGCGATTCCAAGAGAATACAATGCGCATCCAGTTTATGAAATCCTTTGATCATGGTAACAGCATCCTTAAAGTGAGCACACAACTATACAAAGGTGCAGGAAGCATCCAGGGAAAATGGGTGGGGTAGGGCTATCAAAAAGGGCACTCACATCTGGGTATGGGTTGAGATTGGGAGTTTACAATGTGTCATAAATTGTAATGTAAAACTCAACAGTACAGTGAACCCTGTTAATTGAATAGCCACTTTGCCAATGAAAATTATTCAATTAACAGGAGTATTCAATTAACAGAGATTGTGTCACTTTCCTGTATTCTAGAGATAAACTTAGCATTTATTCTATTATATCTTGTTTGACAGAGCTCCATGAGCTCTGTCAAACAAGATATAATAGATTAAATGCCTGCATTGGATGTACTGAGACCAAATAGGTCTATAAACAAAGGAAAACTGGGGAGAGTCAGGGTAACTTCTCGACAGGTTATAAGATTTTTTATTCAATTAAGTGGAGTTTACTCTATAACCTATATTCAATTAACAGGTCAAATTTGTTCTGGAGATATAGTAAATGGTTTTGTGTTGGGAAATTATATTCAGTTAGCAGGGTTCTTCAGTTAAGAGATATCCAATTAAGTGGGCTCCACTGGACTCCTCTAGCCAAAAAGGGCATGTGCTGCCACCTTGCCTCCCTATCCTCACAGCAAGAAGGGCCCTTAATCCTTTACTTAACATAATGGTTATAACAGTGCTTTTTTTCACAAAACTTCCATTCAAATTTTCTTATATTTTCAATTTTTGCCTCCAAAATAGATGTTATGACCACCTCATTGGAACTCAGTGACCTCGTTTTAATGAGAGAATCATAAGCTGTGTTTTTGTGGTACAAAATGAGAATTTTCCAATATTAAGTACCTGTTAAATGTTCTACTTTAGTAGCCGGATTGTGAGATTGATCATCCCAATGATTTATTTTTACATGTCCAGTGATAAAGAATGACACCTCACCCTGGAACTTACACTCCTGCAGGAAGCCATGTTTAGCCTCTGGCTGGCCACTAGAAAGTTGCATTGCAGATGGTACCTTGTTCCACTTAAACGAAAATTAGAATTGATTTTGTACCAAAACATAGAGACATAAATTTTCCCCAAGTTATTTACAATTTCTGACAAAAGGCACGAGAAGCCAAAACAAATTTTCAACTCATAGACCAAAATTCATGTGTTTCTTATGCTTTTCTCAGAAATTATAAATATCCACAGTGCATCCAACCATCCCCTCACTGTGTCTTAGTCTTAGATGCCCTCACTGTGTCTTAGCAATAAACAAATCTCCCCTTTATCTGCCTAATTGCCAACCAACCCACCTTCACAGAATCCATCCACAAATATATGTCCAACATGTATTTTACAGAAACCATTTTAATTAATTGTCTTAGAAGAATATTTTTCACCAGTTAGGTGTACTCTAACAAAGTGTTTATCAATTTTCAGATCATTTGCTCACATGTCTATGACAAAGCGAATACCTGTCATTCTGGGGAAGGTCAAAGATTCCATTGAGATGAGGAAAAGTGCTATGGTAGAAAAGTATGGAGAGGTGAGTTGTAGAATCTGCATGCAATGACAGAAGAGGGAGAGGGTAGCAGGGTGAACAACCTCACCCCACCCTTAGAGTCTATGAAGCAAACCAACTGGATCTACTTTTATGCATTTGATTTCCAGTGGCAGTCCCCAGATGTTTGGTTGATGGGAGGGGTATGGATAGGATTGTGCAAGAGCAGGACAGGTTTATAGTTTATTTTAATCCTTTATATGATATGAATATCAAATGATAGTTGCAATTTTTTCTTTAAAAATAAAAATGATCATTTCTCAGTTTCAAAATAATAGCTTATGACCCTCTCATTGGAACTTGCTCAATGAGCTTGTTCCATTAAAGGGTCATAAGCTATGTTTGGATTCCAAAATTGAAAAAAATAATTAAAGGATTATACTAGCACTCTCCCTCACCCCCTCTGCCTCTCCCTCACCCCCTATCCAAGCCTGAAAAATAAGCAGATTGCAGCAGAATGAGGACCCCAGAGGGTGAATTTGGTGATGCTACCCTGCTGTGTAGAATCACTAAATTTACCCTCTGTGAACCTCAGTCTGAATCAAGGTTTCAAGCTTAAATGGCAAGAGGTACCCAGAGGAAAAACTGGCACATTGTTTGGGATAGCATCAGCAAATTCACCCTCTGTGGACCTCATTCTGCAAATGACAGGTTGCTTATTTTCAGGCTTGCCTCTATCCGCTTTAGAATCTTTGACCCACCACTGTCCACACACAATTTCTTATCCTTATTGTGGGAAAAATTCACTGCTTAAAATGTCCATATTAAGACATCAGTGTTAACTGGTAGAGTGCTGAATTATTTTTCAAAGGTGATTTGTAACCTGGCTATTTTTTTTAAAGATTCTATTTCTAACAGCAGGGGAATCGATGAAGCAAACCAACTGGATCTACTTTTATGCAAATGATTTCCAGTGGCAGTCCAAGGATGTTTGGTTGGTGGGAGGGGGAGGGGTAGGGGTGGGATTGCGCAAGAACAGGACACGTTTACAGCAAGGGAGTCAATGAAACAAACCAATTGGTTTAGAAAAAATTTGTTCATAAATAATTGATTTGTTAAAATTTATTGGAGAGTGCCTGTTAAACAAAAATCTTATCTAGATCTGTGTATTACTTAAATCTACTTGACACGACTAGCAGACATTTATTATACACTAAATGATAGATTATCAAAAAAAATTGCGGAAAGATAGAAATCATATCCCCCACTGTGCAGATATAGAAATTTTCACTTTCACGGTATCAATCAAAATGGCAGATTTTAAAGCATCACTTCAAAGTGAATGCGAGTCAAATTATCACTGGAAATGATCAGTTTGTTCTAAACAATGTACAAAAGAAAATCTAGTGTTTGTGAGTGGATACCAATCATTTCCAGCAATAATTCAACATGTATTCACCTTGAATTGATGCATGAAACCGGCCAGCTGAATTAGATCGCAAGACACTACCTGTTCCAAGTATCAATCAAATCATTTCCCTGCATCAATGCACGCTGTTTACTGTCATGCATCAATTCAAGGTTGAAACGAGTGGAATTATCGATAGCACTGATCAGATTCTTATAAAAAGCATGTAATAAAAAGAAAATCTAGTGTTTGAAAAAAATAAACATTTGTCTTAATCACTCACGAGATAATTTCCGGTATCCACTCGATATCCTCTAAATATTATGCCCAAAACATTTGTTCAATAACAAATAAATATTTTCATTTTTTGCCTCAAAAACATGGCTTATGACCCCTTATTGGAATGATCTCAATTAGAGATGGGCAGTATATCGAAAAACCAAACTGATACTGATATCATGGAGATACCGAAAAACCAAACCAAACAAATCACTGAATATCGAAACTTTTTATATTTTCCAGTATTCCTACATTCACTATTTCTAAGTCTTATTCAGGCTTAACCCTTTACCCAACCCAGACAATATCAAAATTTATTATTTTAAATATTTTAAAAAATTTTTCAATAAATTTCAACAAAAACATATCATGTGACCCCTCGTCGGAACGAGCTCGTTCCAACGAGGTGTCACATGATATGGTTTTGTTGAAATTTTTTTAAAAATAATATTTTTTCAACTGCTGATTTTGCATATTACGTGGGCGGATGCGGGCGATTAGTTGGGTAAGGGTTAATAACAGTTGAAGTGTTCATTTTTCATGAAAGAAGTGACTAATATTCTTTTTAGTTTTGTTGACCCGTAAGAGCTGGGGCAATTGTCCTGAACTTCCACTAGACTATAACCTGCACATGTCAAGTTGCTTTGCAGTGGTTTCTAGTTAAGTCTTGGCTGCCTTTTAAGGCAGCCAAGACTTGACTAGAATCCACTGCCCAGATGAGTAGTCTATTGTAAGCAGGGCTTTCTAGTGATGGCATGTTAAGGGCACATGTTCTGAGATTGCAAATACCTGAAATAGGCCTTAAAGGTTAAGGTGTGTTTGGGACAAGTCACAAAATTACTGCACTTAAGATTTGTGTTGGCAAAAGAATGCCAATGTTGGGCTCATTGGCAGTGGCATTTGTGGTGCTGTGAGTTTCCCTTTGGTACTATGAGCAAATCTAAGCCAAGTCAGATACCGAATACTAACCGATACCGTGGTGTGCCCCCCTAAAAACACCAAAACCGATACTGTACTCAGAATTCTAATACTACCCATTTCTAATCTCAATGAGATTTGGGGGAATAATATCTTCCATATATGACTGTTACTCTTGCTGAAAGGTTAAAAAAGTTAGAAGGAAAAGATTTTAGCCTCAACTTCTCTTCCTGACTTGGCTCTTCCCTACTGGTCATAGACTTCAAATCCGTACTTCCTGTATGCTGGTGAACAGGTTCAGATAATGACATTGAGTTTCTTCCCTTTACAGAATGCTGCTGAGGATGTAGAAACTATTGCATGCAAGATATCAAAGCTACTGAATGAAATAATGAATAATCAAGAGTTTGTACCTATAACAGACAACAGAGAAGACACATCAGTTTGGAACAAAGTTTTGAAGGAAGAAATCGAAAAGAATGGTGGAAAACCAATCCGATGGCATGAGACAACATGGTTGTATTTAGAATGTTACATGTACAGAAGACTTCAGGAGGCAGTAGAACTTTGGTGAGTTTCCATCCTAGTGGCTGTGACTATTCACTTGAAAAACTAACCAAACTATTCGACCAAAATATGGGGGAAAATGTCCCATAATCCAGTTATTGAGTTACATAAATCACATAATATGAAATTAACAAACTGAATAGAAAAAGTGTAAGGATTTTGCTAAGGGTCTTGGATGGAGGGTGTCCAGCTCTAGCTTTCCATTTGCATGCACTCTGACCCTGATAGGCAAAATGCTGACTAACACTACATAATTTTCAACAAGTGAAAAATCCCATTAGCATCCCCACTATAGTCCCCAGTCAAAATTTTCCAACTACTGGTTTTAACTGGTAGAGTGCTAAATTTCAGTCCAACTCTAAATTTCACTAGTGCCCTGAAATTTCCAACTTTTTACCAGTTTAGGCTTTGTATTTCCAGCTATTGTGAATTTGATGAATGATTGGGGAGGGGGCTGGGGTTGGGGTGGGCAAGGGATGAGGGGGTGAGACAGACCCAAAATCCCCTGGGGACATCCCTGAAAAAATGTTACTAATAAGTTTTCTCAGCATTTGCATTGCTCATATTAGTATGTAATGGACTTTAAGGCCCAGAATAGTGGTGCCCTGTTAACTGAATAGCCACTTGCCAGTGAAAATATTCAGTTAACAGGAGAATTAAGTGCAAGTATCTCTGTCATTCTGATGTTGTGTAGGGATGAAGTGGACATTTCTTCCATTTTATCTTGTTTGACAGAGCTCATACAAGATAAAATAGAAGCCTATTTGACCACAAGTTGTTCTGAAATATTATTTTTTTTAATATCGATTCTGATACGAATTTGGTAATAGACTCCCAGGAACCATTGATTCCTGCTGTCAGCTCTGTGAGTTGATTGCATATATTTTTCGTGTTCTTTGCATCCCAACCTTCATTTTGATTTATAATTTGTGTATATTTAATTTGAATTTAGGGCATATCAGAGGTGGAAATTTCAAAGTAAACAAATTTCCCTTACTTATATAGCTCCTTAAAGTCTTAATCCAGATGCAATTTATTGGTGGGATTTCCAACAATGGTATGGTAAATGCTTTGTTGTTTGAAATTTATATGCAGCTGAGAGAATTAATCTTTTAACCCTTTACCTAACGTAACAGCTAAAACCGGCCAGCACTATTCACAAAAAATACTATCCAATTTTCCAATGAGGGGTCATGAGCTATGTTTTTGTGATAAAAAATGAAAAAAATTAGTTATTAAAGTACTTTATGTGCAAGTGTCATCTGCTTTTTGTGTTAGGTAATGGGTTAACCCTTTCGTGACTCGTCGACGCATGCCACGCCAGTGGTAAACTGACATTGCAACCAGTCGGCGTGCTGCACGCCGATGGCATAGTAATGCATCTACTCTCACCTCAGTCCATGTGTGCTATCTCTATCAGTCCACAGAAGTAATTTCATGCCAGAATGAATTTAGTGAGTTGTTTCCCTTAGTTGATTGGCTATAGTTTTAGCACATATTACACCTCACACTAATTCCACGGACGAAGAAGACAATTCATAGCAACCTGGAAAAAGGATTCAGCAGTACAGTCTGGCTCAAATCAAGCTGACACTAAAAGTGAGTGCTGGACGTTCAGATGATGTTGCCAGTAATAATCCAGTTGACGGAGTGGAATAGGACTGGTCAGTGGGAGGGGACGCGGCAGAAAAAGAAGTGCTGGTCAGGGACATGGCAAAATACGAGGGAGCTGGCGTGGTCGTGGAATTGGTCCAAATTTTCAATGGGAAAAATGCACAGATTTTGTTCCACTAGATATCCCATGTTCTGAACCTGGGAAGATAAATCTTGAGTTACCTGACAATCCAAATGAATGGAACGTTTTATACCTTTATCTAACGGATGAGATGATCCCGAAATTAACCCTAATATCCCACGTCTGGGGGATAGGTTTGGCTGAGTCACAAAAGGGTTAACAAAAGATTATTTTTGTCCTTCTGTATTTTATTGTATGATATTTCGCTTTTACAGCCCTGTTCTGAATCACTTGGATCTGTTTCAAGAAGAAAAGAGAAGCACCTTCCTCAATACCCTGCAGGCTAATATCACTCTGATGACACACCTTCAGAATGTTTGTAACAGACTTAATGAGAACAGCACAGAGACAGAACTCAAGTCCCAGTTCATGCAATTCTTCAGGGTATGTTTTCTGTAATCCAATATGCTGCCTCATCAGCCCATAAAGGATGAATTCTAATTTTGACAAATTTACTGGCTTCAGAACATACACAGAATGACACGCACGTGTGGATGGGTTAGTCGATATGGCACGAGTGCCAGTGCAGAAAGATAAAATGGGAGGCCACAGGACTCATGTTTTATCCTTCTGAGATGACACAAGAGCCTTATCAATTAAGACATCCACACATGAGAGTCATTCTGTGTTTATTACATGCCTTCACGTCAAAAATAACAATTATTTGGACACTCAGCAATTCATTTGACAACTATCAACAAAAAGAACACATTTTATCGGCCAACAAAATTTGTGAGGGGAACCTGTGTTACTATTTTGTCCCCTGAGTTCCAGTGTGGTTTTTTGTAGAACAAATTGGAACTCAGGGAATGATTTTCAGCTATCGCTAGGGATTCAAATTGTAATGGCGGTTCACAATTTGTAGGAGATTCCAATGAATTTTCGCTTCAATTTAAAAATAGTCTGTCAACGATTTTCGTTCCGCACATGTTTGCAAAACAGATTTTCATTTTCCACATCGTTTAGTGTTTCAATAGATGGGGATTTCATAGAACAGGCATGTAATAAAGGCTGAATTCTAACTTTCACAAATTTATTGGCTTCAGAACAACTTCTTGAGCTCCACTTATGGAGATGTCACAGTCGACTTACCCATGCAGTGGGTTCCTGTCTAGTCTTGGCTGCCTATGATATTTTATTGCAAGGAACTTAATGAGTTTGGACCAGCAAGTTCATCATGCATATAATAAAATGCATCATACTGCATATGCTGGTGAATACAATTATTTTCAAGTACAAAAATGTTAAATGTTAAAAAAATAAATACCAAATGATATTAGCTGTCACTACAACAAATTTTACGATGTTCAAACCGTGACTTCTTGTGCTGATTAACTGCATATTTTGCGATATTTACTTCTGAGAATTCATTGTATGTCTGATATCACATGCAAACTGTGTTTATACAGTGGAACCCTGTTTCCAGTTATTGAATAGCCACTTTGCTAATGAAAATTATTCAGTTAACAGAAGTATTCAGTTAACAGGATTGTGTCACTTTCCTGTATTCTAGAGATAAACTTAGCATTTATTCTATTGTATCTTATTTGACTGAGCTAAAAAAGCTCTGTCATACAAGAAATAATAGATTAAATGCCTGTGTTGGATGTACTGAGGCCAAATAGGTCTATAAACAAAGAAAAACTGGGGAGATTTAGGGTAATTTCTCAACAGGTGACAAGATTTGTTATTCAATTAACAGGAGTTTACTCTATAACCTATATTCTTAACCTGCTTAAATTTCTTCAAATCACGACTAGATTTGATGAAAAATATTCGTCTGAATACAACTCAAGAAATCATTGGAGAAAAAATCCATTATATTGCCAGTGGGAAATTTGATTAGATGTACCCACACTATACTTATTTTAAGGGGCAAGAAAAATCCTGTCCTGGTCAGGAATATCTGTCGGCAACATGCAAGGAGTTAACAAGTTGTACCGAAGTTGGGAAATTATATGAAGTTAAAGGGGTTATTCAGTTAAGAGATATCCAATTAAGTGGGTTCCACTGAACCATACATATTTTACCCTTTACCCAACACATAGAATATCAAAATGTGCTAACTGAATTTTTTTCTTCAAATTTTTCTAATAAGTTCAACAGAGCCAAATCATGTGAACCTAACAGAATGATCATCTCTTGTCTTTTTCAATCATCAAAATGGTTGCACACGATAACTGCTTCATATTAAACAAGTACAAATTCCATCATTTATTATTCATTGCAATTGCTAGTTCAGTATATGAGAAGTTGTCGGTAACAAATATTCACAACAGTTTGTTAGTGCCCTAATATTGTATATATGGGTCAGTTAATTCCATAATTAGCATGCTTGGGCTTGCTCTCGCCCACTATATTTTTTTATAACTTTTTTTTATTGGGGTTTGACAATTTAGACAGCCAGGGTCACCTCATGCCAGACAGTTTTATGGGTGGAGGAAGCTGGAATATCTGGAGAGAACCACAGATTAGTGACAAGCAACTGTCAAACTCCCCAATGATTTAACTCTGCACAAAGAAGGTTAGCATTGGTTGAAGATAACTGCACCATCGACTTGGAGTACGCCTAAGTGCACAGCCACCATTCCCCCACATAGGCAATCCGAATTTAGTGCCTTGCCCAAGAACATAATGCAGTTACCCGACAGGGATCGAACCATGGACCTTTTGGTTTGAAGTCCAATGCCATAACCACTGAGCTCCCTCTCACCCACTATGAAAGTAACTTATACCGCATGTACAATACCGCATTAGGTCTCTAACAAACTGGAACTAATTTTTTTTGTCACAACAGCTTTGCACTCGGCAATAACTGTGCACACTCTCATAATGTATGATGCCAAGCATATTCATTATAATGTTTAACCCTTTACCCAATGTAACGAACCAAACCGGCCAGCGCTATTCACAAAAATTGCCAATTAATTTTTATTATTTTTTCATTTTTTGTCTCAAAAATATGGGTTATGACCCCTCTTTGGAAAGAGCCCATCAAGCTCGTCCCAAAGAGGTGTCATAACCCATGTTTTTGAGATAAAAATGAAAAAAAATAGTTATTCAAGAAATTTGTTTACAAGTGTCGTCTGCTTTTCATGTTAGTTAAAGGGTTAATTGGTTTAGTACAAATACCTGATTATTCGTTTTAAAAGATACCATGCTACCAGAAAGGGTAGGCCTATTTTAACAAGATTTTCTTCATAAATAATTGTGTGTTGGCACTCTCCAATAAATTACAACAAAACAATTTTGTATGAAGTTTTTTATTCTACTGCTGATGAAACAACAAGCTAATGAAAAGCATGTAAGGTCACAAAAGTGGGTCTCAGCATTTTCAATTGAGTCATGATAGCAGATGTTATATGAGTATAATTTGGGCACAATGGCAAATACTGATTAACTGTATTGCGGCTTGGTGGGAGAGAAAAGCACCGGTATTTTCACCTCTTTTCAGCATCTTTTTGTCCTTAAAAAAACATATACCCAAAGTTTACAGCCTCTTGTTATAGACCTGGTGGGGGAGAAAATCGCTGGCATTTTCTCCTTCACAGCACCTGCCCTATATACTTTTCATCAGGTTCTTCTCCCTTAGATTCATTGTTAACAACCTCTCATTATAAGCCTCCACTGTTATAATAATAATAATAATAATAATAATGACATTTTATAAAGCGTAAAATCACAAAGTGCTCTAAAATGCTGTACAATTAAATAAACTGTACAATTAAATAAACAATGAGCTTGTGACTATCAAGGCAATATACAGACTGAGAAAGGTGTGATGGCCAGCAGGTTAACTACTATCAAAAGCCTCTCTGAAAAGATGTGATTTTAAATTTTTTTTGAATTGGTTGAGATCTTTCGATGCCTGAACCTGAACTGGTAAATTTTTCTAATGTGCAGGTCTAGTGAAAGAGAAAGCTCTGTTATTCACAAAAGTGGACCTATAGAAGGGCATCTGAAGCTTGATCTGTGAGGATAATGTGTTCTTGAGCTATGGTACATGCTCGTACAGAGTTCACCAGTGAAAAACAATGTGTCGACAAGTGTCATACACTACACTGTCGATGCTGATTGCTTTTCACTGGCAATCTCCGTAGTTTTCAAAACTAATTTTATCTGTTCCATTGTTTCAGCAGAAAATCTATATTGCATGGATCGAGGAAACTTTTACCAAACTATATATAGTCAAATCACTGCAAAAAAAAGTTTTAAATATAACGTAATTTGGGCACAGTTACATTATTTAGCCACAGCATTTAGCATCGCTGTTTGGGGTAATTTAAAGGCCTGCATGATAGTGGTGTCTAACACTCAAGGGGTTAATCCTTTACCCAGCACAGATAGTATCAAAATTTATTATTTTAAATATTATGTTTTCAAATTTTTCAAAAGATTTCAAGAAAACAATAGACTGACCCTTTACCTAACACAAAAAGAAGATGACACTTGCAAATAAAATTCCTGAATAACTAATTTTTTTTTTCTTTTTGCATCAAAACCATAGCTTATGACCCCTCATTGGAATGAGCTCATTTCAATGAAGGGTCATAAGCAATGGCTTTGATAGGTGGGGTTATGCAGCATGATCATTTTTGAGATAGAATTATACTTTATGTGCAAAGCCATTTGAGTAGGAGCTGCTCATATAATTTGACCTGTGATCTATGAAATGTCCAAACCTGACCAATGCTGTACACATGAATAACCATTTAGATTTTAGTACTTTAAAAATTTTTACTTTCAAAAAATAGCCACCCCCCTCCCCTCCCCCTCCCCCCCCCCCACCTCATTGAGTTCATTCTAACAAGGTGTAACAATTATGTTTTGGCAGCAACAAATTAAGACTTTTAGTTACTTAAATAAAATAATACAGTTGTCATTTTCACATTATCTTATGTGAAATGTTTCATCAATTGTTTATGAAGTGTGGATTTCTCTTTTCAGATGGATTTATGGGGAAACCGATGTGATTTGTCTAATTCGTGTGGAAAAGAGGTTGTGATGGCAAACCCTCATGACCAGTTGAGTACATTTGAGCCAAATATTCTGGTGAATAAATTAGATGAGGTGTGGAAGATTCTCATACAGAACAAGCGGGAAGGAAATCCAGGAAGGGTGGATATCATACTGGATAATGCTGGTTATGAATTAATTGCAGATTTTTGCTTAGCAGAGTTCTTAGTATCCACTGGTCTTGCATCGACAGTCTTTTTCCATCCAAAATTATTTGGCTGGTTTGTTTCTGATGTCACCCAAGAAGATTTGAACTGGACACTTGATATGCTCTGCTCATCAAATAACAAAGTTATGTCTTCCTATGGTATCAAATGGAAGGGCAGGCTCAATGATAAAAGCTGGATCATCAGAGATCATGAATTCTGGACATTACATTTTGCTTACCATGAGATGGAAACATGTGCGCCAGATCTGTACCGAGAACTAAAACGCTCAGACATGTTGGTGTTCAAGGGGGACTTGAACTACCGTAAGCTTGTGGGAGACTTACAGTGGGATCACACAACTCCATTCGCAACAGCCCTCCAAGGGTTCTTCCCAGCTCCACTTATTACCCTGAGAACTCTGAAATGTGATGTTGTTTCTGATTTGAGAACAGGCCTTGGTGAGGAGATAGAATCTAAAGACAAAAACTGGCTTGTGAATGGGTATTGGGCTGTGATGTCTTTCCACAGTGCAGAAGTTCAGTCATGATGTTGAAAGAACAAACAATTGTAATCATGTTTCAAAGAATTGAAAATTAATAAGATTGAAGGACTTGGACAATATTCAAAAGGAAAACATTTAACTAGTAGAGTGCTGGAAGTCCATATTTGGGCTTCATTCTAAAGTGCTGGTTCCACAACTTAAAGCTTTTATATTCTGTGGGTGTGCTTCATATTATCTTTGGGAGTGAAATTATTTAATCTGTATGTAGTTGCCATTTTACAATTTATGGGAGAGTGCCTTTAGACACTCTCCCATAAATTATAAAAAAGCATAGAAATGTGAAGAAATTTTGATGACTTAAAAGAATTTAGCATTCTACCAGTTGAGTTGTAGTTCAAGTTCAACCCTTCAGGTCTGACCAGTTTCAAAGAGATTCTACCACGACACAGTCTGTAGGTATTGAGCTTAACTGTGATTCCTAGTGAAGGTTCGATCAAAAGGCAGCCAAGATTTGATGAGAAACTACTGCTGGGAAGATCTCCAGATAAGCTAATGTACAAGTGGCAACCCTTTTCCAGACCAAAATAGCAGATGACACTTGCAAAAAAAACAAACCATTTTTTGCCTAAAAAATATTGCTTAAGACCCTTTACTGGAACAAGCTCAGTGAGAGATCATAAGCTATATTTTGGAGGGTAAAATATGAAGGGCAATTAAATTGAGCATATAATCATGATGTGACATTCAAAATAGTTAATATCAGCACAATTTGCTCTGCTAACAAGTTCATGTAACTGTCTACATGTATCTCTTGAGGGTAGATCGCCTATCTTTGCTCCCCTATCCCATCTCCAAATCCATGAATTCCTTATCTCTAGTTCTTTAAAAAACCCTAAAGATTGTATTATGAAGGCCCTGGAAATGCCTTGAATTGATTCCTCATTCAAGTGCAGGAACCCTGCACTTCTGAATGGCAGACAAAATGTCAGTAGACAATTTATTTGTTTATTTATTAAGATTTAACAACACTTTAACAGCCAAGGTCATATCATGTCGGTGACAGCTTTACGGGTGGAGGAAGCTGGAATACCCAGAGAGAACCACCAAGCAATGATGAGCAGCTACCAGCTCCCCAACATCGTAACTCTGCACTTTAGCACAGGCAGTCTGTAGAGAAAAAGAACATGCTAAAGAAAGATGGACAAAAGGTCCCTACCCATAATAAAGGATGAAAAGACCCCTGTATCTTTCTCATTTATAATTTTATTTCCAATCTATTTCTTCTTTTGTTTACTCCTATGCTAACTGATGTCAAAATACTGAAATTTCAAGCTGAAAATATTCGCCATAATGCAACTAGGAATTTAACACATTCAATATCGTTTGACAGAGCTCAATGAGCTCTGTCAATCAAGATTGAATTGGTTAAATGTGTAATTCCATTATGTGTTTGAGAGTAAATATAAACATCACAGGAAGAGGAATCTACTGAAACCACACAAATAAACTAACTGTAAAGGGGAAGCAAATTCTTAAAACAAATGAAACTTTTAGAGAGAAACAGCTTCAACAAGGTTTTCATAGGAAAAACCATTTGTGAAATGGTGGGTGCACTAAGTATAACATTTGGTACGGAAGTGACAATCTTAAACCAAACAGTTATAAAGAGCTTGGTAAGTCTGCAGAATGTTTCAGGCCAATGGATAACAGAGTTGCATAATGCCGAAGTACATGAAGCAATGAGACAGAGAGTGGATAGTTGAGGGATCAAGGACAGGATGGACTTAATGAAAGCCTGTTATCTTAACTATTAAGCAAATCACCCCAACAGCCGATGATGTAAACTAAAGTTCCAGAATATTTGGAATTCAAATACAAAGACAGGGTTGACTGAGCAAGTGATGGAGTTGGAGAACTATTCAAGAATTATCCCTCTGACTTAGAAGTGGGAACAATCCAGGGTAAAAAAAATCCAAAACATCTGGGAAAGAGTCATGGAAGATTGTAAAGGAAATTGGTTAGAGGAGGAGGGGGGGCACTGTTGTTTAAGCTGAGGTCGCAGTTACCGGAGCTTTGGGGAGAAATTCGGAAAGACAGTGAAAAGGAGTGGCAAATGTGTAACTTACGAGTAGTGGAGACTCTGGAACTCATTCTATTAGAATGTCCAAAATATCAGTCTAACAGAATAAGATTAACTGGAAAGTGGGATGGGAGAATGGAGGATGTGTGGGTCTTGGGTGACATAAAAGAGAGGGTTAATATGCCTATTGGAGAGATTGAGAAGAATGAGGTATGGGATGTCATTAAACAGTTCGCTTCTGGGTGTTGGGAAGAGAAACTGTGTGTTGGAAAGGGAGGCATTTGGGAGCACAGGGTTAATCAAGGCCTTCTTGCCTGAGAACTGCAACAAATCATCGGCCAGTGAAAGTGTTATTATATTATAATTATTATGGACATAAATTGCAGATTGAAGTCTTGATATTTTGACATCAGGGTTTGAGTGTTAAACTTTTTTTCACTTCTTTTTTCTTTTTCTGTGACAAACAACAGCTTGTATATATACACAAATAACTTTCACAATTGAAGTGTTGTAAACAAGCTGTAACACACATACTTAAAATACCTTAAATACCATTTTATTTATTTAATTGTTTACACTGTTCATGTAAATGAATTCAAGTAAGAAATATCATCCAAGAGTGTTCTTTCCATGTCTGCAGTATCCCGTCAAATAAAGAATTAAAATCGAGAATGATGCTGGATGGGCTATAAAGGAAAGTCACGTTACTTTGTGACCAGTCTTTGTGACCAATATGTGTTCTCATTCCTGAATATGTTGATAAACCTGTGATGTGTATGGATGATGTGGAATGTTAATAAGACTTGAAAGAAAGATAATGTGGAGCCCACTCAATTGGATATTTCTGAATCGAACCCTATTAGATGCATAAAACTTCCAAACACCAAATAATTTCTTCAGTGCTTATTTCATCTGTTAATTGCACAGAGATTACAAAATACTGTTAACTGAATGAGAAATATTATGATCCGTTGAAGAACTGTTCAGACAACCACTGAATTCCCCATGTTATAATAACATTTAACTCTTTACCCACCAAGTATTTTTAAAATATTTTTCATCAAAACTAGTGATGGCTGCTAAAAAGCAGCCATGACTAGATTTGATGAAAAATTAATATAAATTTAACTCAAGAAATTATTGGTCAAACAGGTAATCCAATATACAAGGGAGAACTTGAATAAAAGTGCTCATGTTACACTTATTTCACTGGCAACTATTCCTTGTGCTGAGCAGGAATACCCAGCAGTAGCATGCAAGGAGTGAAACTATTATATTTTGTAACAATGTATAATCGAGTAAATGCTCGTTATGTCATCAGAATGCAGAAAAACGACCAAACTCCTACATTCCTGTTAACTGAATTCTTCTGCTTATTAATAAGGTAGTTATCCAATTAATAGGGCTCCACTGTACTTCTGTTCTGGGAGATTAGTTGCAATGTTATGCTTTTCATGTACAAAGAAACCCAAACCTGCTTTGTTGAATATTTATTCATTTGAGATTTTTGATGACTTTCAACAGCCATGTCTTAACCCTTTACTTAATGATTCATTACAAAGTGAGCAGATGAAAAAAATATATTTAAAAAAAATTGCAACAAAACCACATCATGTGACCCCTTCATTGGCACAAGTGTGTTGAGCTCATTCCAGTGAGGCGTTACTTGATATGGTTTGGCAGAAAGATTTTTAAAATAAAAAAACCCAAATAATTAAAAAATTACATTTTAATATGCTTTGTATTGGTAAAGGGTTAACGTTTTGGACATTTTAATGGGTAGAGGAAGCCAGAGTACTCAGAGAACCACTGAATGATGGTGAGTGACTGGCAAGACTCCAAATTACCAACTCAGAACAAGAAGGGTTACTGTTAGTTGATGGTATGTGTACCATCGGTATGTAGTATGCCTCAGCACTCTGAGCAGCTGTTATGTAATGCACTATTGGAAAGTGTTCAGTCAGAGCTTTCCAACAATATGATACACTACAGCATTTCATAAGCGCAAGTAAAGATATTCAATGGCTACCACTAAAGTGTATATTGGTTGATAACACTTTTTATCTTACAATCAACTTGTATTTTGTCTGTATTAACTCTGCAACTGTCGTGCATCTGACCCCCGATACAGATGTTTGTATCAGGGGGTCGGATACAAGCATGTTCTTTTCGTATGAGTTCCATTTTTTTTTCTTTTTGTTCATCCGTATGAATAAATAGTTCGTTATATATTCGTCTACCTTCTTCTCTTATCCCCAATATATTGTAAAATAAAATGATTATTACCATTATGTGGATGTACAAAATATGTATCCGAGTCTCGCTCCGGGTTCTTAGGGTAGATCATGAATAAATTTTTTCCCCAACACTGTTTTTTGGGGAAAGCATGGAATGGGAGTTCCGAGGTGTATTTTAACATTATCAAGAAATTTATTTAATGCTTTGACAGATGGAACCTTCATTTTGTTGGAAGGATTTGGGCAATTTGTGTAGTAAATGGTGGGCTGATTTTATTTGAACATATAAACAGAAGTGTGCATATATTTGAAGTTTTTTTTTGTCTATACATTGGAGCGAGCACACTTAATTGTATATCTTTTATTTGAATAATTCTGTCAATTGTATTATATAACTTACAAACACCAAACCATTTACAGTACCTTCAGTACTTATTTGACCTATTAATTGCATGCGCGTTGTAGAGTACACTCCTGGTAATTGAATAAAAAAACAAATCAAAGAAATTTTGGGGGGCGCAGTGGCTCAGTTGGTAGAGGTGCAGGCTGCAAGCTGAGAGGTCCTTGGTTCGAATCCCACCTGCAGCAACCGCGTTGTGTTCTTGGGCAAGACACTTCACCCCCATTGCCCACGTGGGGACACGGTGAAGTTGTGTACTAAGGCATACTGCACGTCGATGGTGCACCTGTCTTCAAGCAATGCTAACTCTGCTTGTGTGGAGTTGGTATGTTGGGGAGCTGACAGTTGCTCGCCGTTGCTCGGTGGTTCTCTCCAGCTTCCTCCACCCGTAATACTGTCATGGTCATGATTAGCCATTGTGCAGAAATATGCAACCTTAAACACCAATAAATAAATAAATAAATAAAGAAATTTTGTTATAGGTCAAAGAATTATTCTGGCATCCTGTGAATTCCATATATATATACATTTTGGGCCTCAATAATCTAATATTGGCAGTTAATCTAGTCTATCTTGTTGGACAAGCTCTGTCAAACAAGATACAATAGAATTATTTATTTATTTGGATTTGATAACACTTTCGACAGCTTTATGGGTGGAGGAAGCAAGAGTACCCAGAGGGAACCACAGAGCAACTGTCAGACTCCCCAACATAGTAACTCTGCACAAGTAGGATTAGCATTGGCTGAAGACAAGTGTACCATTGATGTTCTGTGAGAGAACCACTTTGCCCCACTTGGGGAATCAGGATAAAGTCCCTTGCCCAATGCTGTGACTCCTGATGGGGATCGAACCAGGGATATTTTGGTTTGAAGTCCAATGTCTTAACCAATGAGCCACCATTCTCCCATACAGTACAATAAATGCTCAATTTATATACTAGAAGAATGGAAAATAGCCCAATGCATGTTAATTGTCTACTCCTATTAACTGAATATTTTTTCACTGGCAAAGATATTAGAACAAATGCCCAGTTTGTAACTGAAAGATAGGAAAATAACTCAATTCCTGTCAATTGATTATTTTTCTCCCTGGCAAAGCTATAATAGAACAAATGCACAGTTTATGACTAGAAGATAGGAAAATGATCCAATTCCTGTTGTCTATTCCTGTTAACTGAATATTTTGTTCTCTGGCAAAGATATAGTGGAATAAATTCTTTGTTTGTAACTGAAAGGTAGAGAAATGACACAATTCCTGTTAACCGTCTGCACTCTGATGTCAAAATACCAAAGTTTTCAGCAGCAAATTTTTCCCACAATGTAACTGAGAATTTAAAAAAAATATATCTTGTTTGACAAAGCTCATTGAGCTCTGTCAAACAATATATAATTTGTTAAAATTTTGCATACTGCACAGGTAACAATGACGAAAAATTTCAAATACTACTCGAGTCGAGTACTAGGGCTTGTTAATTGTGTACTCCTGTTAATTGAATATTATTTCTGGGGTGAAAATATAATAGAACAAAAGCGCAGTTTATAACTGAAAGATAGAAAATGACCCAATTCCTGTGAATTGTCTACTCCAGTTACCTGAATATTTTCTCTGTCCAAGATCAAAGACATTAGAAAAAATGCCCAGTTTATAACTAGAAGATAGGATAATTACCCAATTCCTGCTAATTGTCTAATCATGTTAAATATTTTCTTTTTCTCTTGCATAGATAGAACAGAACAAATGCTCAGTTTGTAACTATAAGGTAGGAAAATGACCCAATTATCTTTCTCTGGCAAAGTGACTATTAAATTAACAAGGTTATAGAGAAGTATTATAGTCATACTATCATCTGTATAGAACATCTTTATCATGATAAATAGGACTACGTCTCATGTGCATGTTATCACTTGCTTTGTTGCTTTAGAAATATTTATAAATTATTCAGTTTGTTGTTAAAGATTCAAAGAGAACCAATTTAATATATTGTAAGATATTCTTCGTGATGTTAATTATAGTTATTATTATTTTGTAATATGTCAAAGAAATAAAATGAAAAACAAAAGTTTTCCTTTTTGAGTTCTTTCATGTTGCTGACACTAAGTGTGGAAAATAAGCAGGCTGTCATCTGCAGAATGAGGTCCCCAGAGGGTGAATTTGTGATGCTACCCTGCACAACAGGGTAGCATCACTAAATTTACCCTCTGTGTACCTCAATCTGAATCAAGGTCTCAAGCCTAAACAGAAAAAGGTACTCTGAGAATTAATTGGCCCACTGAATGGACAGCATCAGCAAATTCACCCTCTGTGGACCTCATTCTTACAATACTAATGTGTTTACATTTTTCGGTATTCGTCCCTTTACCTAACCTGAATAGCAGTTTCTTGAAATAAATCTGTGACAGATGGTTATTTAATGGTGTTTAACTCCTTGCATGCTGCTGGCAAATATTCCCACCAAGACCCAATACTCTTGTCAACAGAAAGGATATAATTTGGCTTCCGTTCAACAGAATACATCACTGCACATTGGACCAATCATATCACACATCATAGCCGGATTACATTTGTTCAATTTTTCATTAAATCAAGTCATGGCTGCTTCATGGCAGCCATGACTGGATTTCATGAAAACATTAAAGAAAATACTCAGCAAGTTAAGGTAACATTTTTCTGTACAATGACTAATCCTGACTGTAACATGGAGATAAAGTTGAGGTTAGTCAATCGTTTATACCCATGTTGCCCATTTTAGAGGACTTTCGCCACAAGCATTGGTGACTGGGTCCTACTTTACTAGTAAAATTAAGCTTGTTTACCACCGTAAACAAACATCGCCTCATTTCATGGGCTTCCCATGGGGAATTCTGACAGATGGTAAAAATTAAATTCAAAGTCAAAAAGGGCAATAACTTTCAAAAATACATCAAATAACACCTGCATTGACCATGGGACTAGACATCAATAACATACACATGCATACCAAATATAATGTCATTCCACCAAGAATTTTAAAAGTTATTGAATTTGATAATCAAATTTAAACAAATTCCATGTCTATAAAGGACAATAACTCTACCAAAAATACTCTGAATAACACCTGCATTGAATATGGTACACTTTCAGTCTGGATATAATGCCATTCCACCAAGTATTTAAAATGTTATTGAGTTTGAAAACTCATTGGGCACAGACAGACAGTCTGAATGACCAGCATTGTCACAAAGCTATTTTACCCAGTTAATAACTAAGTATTTTCATTTTTGCACATTTATTTATTTATTTATTGGTGTTTAAGGTCACATACTTATGTACAATGGCAAATCGTGACCATGACAGTTTTACGGGAGGAGGAAGCCAGAGTACCCAGAAAGAACCATCGAGCAATGGTCAGCTCCTCAACATTCTATGTTCAAGCTCTGCTCAAGCAGAGTTACAACGGTTGAAGACATATTTATTGATTTATTATTGGTGTTTAAGGTCACATATTTTTGCACAATGGCTAATCATGACCACTGAAACTAATCCTGGGCCTGAAAAATTGTGTAACGCCCTGAAGAGTTCACTTTCTATTTTCCATTATAATATCCGGAGTATCCGATCAAAGCTGTCGCAGATAACTGAAATTGTTGAAGAATACGACATTCTTTGTTTTACCGAAACTCACCTGCAGGGAACCTTCGATTCTGATAACATAAAAATTCCAAACTATTCACAGCCCATTCGGAATGACAGGAACCATAGTGGTGGGGGGATTGCAGTATATTTCTCGGACAATTTATTCTACAGGCGGAGGAATGAATTAGAATTCGACAAGTCTATCATGTGGTTCGAACTTGTATCAAAGTCGAAACAACTTCTTCTCGCAGTTACATACCGATCTCCCCAGTATGCGAGTCGCGACTATTGGAATCTTCTCGACGACTCCATCGAAAGGGCTCTTGACATTAATAAAACAGTCATTATTGTAGGTGATCTCAACGACGATCTACTGAGTTCCAGCCCAAAGTTGAAAGATACCATCGATCATTTCAACTTGAGGAATGTTATTACTAAACCTACAAGAGTCACTCCCAATTCTAGTACTCTACTTGATCCCATTCTAATTAGCGATATTGTAAATGTTATTGAAGCAGACATTCTCGACCTGGGACTGTCAGATCACCACGCAGTTTATATATACATTTCATTCGACCATAAGCAAAGAGAGCCATATTTTAGAATGGTCAGAAACTATCAACGTGCTGATTTCGATAAGACAAACGCGTTGTTAGTGGGTGTTAACTGGAATAATCTTGTAGATACTACCCAGGATGCAAATGAATTGCAAACGAAATTTTGTGACATATTTCTGAAAATAATTAACGAAACAGTCCCCCTCCAGAAGATACTTATTCGTCCAAACGACAAACCTTGGTTTAATCCCAAATTGCGAAATGAAATACGGCGAAGAGACAGATTAAGGAAAAGAGCTTTATACTCAAACGGTGAAGATGCATGGAGAGCCTATAAGCGCTCTTGCAATAAGGTTAACAATATGAAGAAATACGCAAAATTAGTTTATGAAGATACTCTTCAAGAACAACTCTGTTGCTCTCCCAAACAGTTTTGGCACATAATTAAAGACCTTCTTAATAAAAATAAAAGCAATACAATCCCTCCTCTCCACCGTAACAACTATCACGCACCCCATGACCTTATTGTCGATGATCACGAAAAAGCCGAATTACTAAACGATACTTTTGTCAAAAATACATTTATCAATGACACAAATCATAATCTTCCTGTGTTCACCCCAAGAAGCGACAGAACTATTTCAGAAATTATTATTTCAAATGAGGATACAATAAATGCTATTAAATGCTTGAAAACAAATAAAGCCTATGGCCATGATGGTACAGCAGCCCAAAAGATAAAAAAGACTGCAGATGCAATAGTGATTCCTTTAACCTGTCTATTTAATAAACTCCTCCAGCTTGAAACCTTTCCCGATGAGTGGAAAAAGGCTAACGTTATACCACTATTAAAAAAAACGGAGCCATCGGAATGTTAATAACTACAGGCCAATTTCCCAACTGCCATTACTTGGGAAAATATTTGAGAAGGTTGTCCTCAAACATGTCTTCTCCCACTTTCAGGAAAATAATCTTTTATATAAGTACCAGTCAGGATTCATCATGGGACGCAGCACAACTTTCCAACTACTGGAATTATATCATTCCCTTTGTCAGTCCCTCGATAATCGTCTTCTTACGTGTGCAGTGTTTTGCGATATATCAAAGGCCTTTGAAAGAGTTTGGCACAATGGTTTAATACATAAACTACGAGAATATGGAATAACGGATGGGCTACTTAACTAGTTCATGAATTATCTCGATGGAAGAAAACAAAGAGTTCTGGTAAATAACGTGTTTTCGGAGTACCTACCAATGAAAGCGGGTGTGCCCCAGGGTTCTGTTCTTGGGCCATTTTTATTCCTAGTCTACATCAATGATATCTCAGACAGCTTAGAGTCACGCGCAAGACTATTCGCAGACGACACATGTCTTTCAAATAACAACCGGAATATAACTGCCCTAACGTCTGTACTTAACTCCGATATCAAGAAGATCAACTCGTGGTCTTCGCAATGGTTGGTCTCATTTAACCCAAACAAAACTAAAGCCGTTTTCTTCTCACTTGCGCACAATCAGGATAAACCACACTTAAAATTCGATAATACCACTGTGGAATTCACAGCATCTCACAAGCATCTGGGAATACAGCTCCAATCTAATTTAAATTGGAATGTTCAAATCACAGAAATATGCAAGAAGGTCAGTATTCAATTATCGATGTTAAGAAAGCTAAAATTTAAACTAAGTAGGAAAACTCTTGAAAAAATTTACTTGTCATTTATTTTACCACTTATGGATTATGGCGTTATAATTTGGGCCTGTGCTCCAAATTATTTGTTAGACAAGCTGGACAGGCTCCATCATGACGCTGGACGGATTGTTTCAGGACTCACACGTTCAGTCTCCAAAGAACGTTTACTAACGGAACTTGGGCGGCCCACCCTCCGCTAGCGACGTACCTTCCACAAATATTGTGCATTGTATAAAATTATAAACGGATTCGCCCCAGACTTCGTTACAGAACTTCTGCCCCCCAGGCCTGGCCAAAATACTCAGTATAACTTCAGAAATCCATCAAAATTTTCAAGATATCGAACGAGAACAGAGTGTTTCAAGAAATCCTTCTTCCCTTCAACTACAAACGCGTGGAATAATTTGCCCCAAAATGTCACAAATGCGTCTTCTCTTTGTGAGTTCAAAATTTTACTTCACGAAAACGGGATTATGTGTACTCCAAAGTCACCTGTGTATTTTAACCTAGGGAATAGATGGGTAAATATACTCCACTGCAAACTAAGAAATAGCTGTTCTGACTTGAACTTCGACAAGTATTCCAATTACATATCCCTATCTCCAGAATGCGATTGTGGTAATATGCAAGAGGACGCATACCATTTTTTCTTCCAATGCCATAACTATGATAACGAGAGACTTATACTTTTTAATAGTCTCAGCCACCTGCAAATCACATCACAGGATGATCTTCTATACGGTAAACAATCGTTAACTGCAAACGAGAATAGATTAATTTTTCTAAAGGTCCAGTCTTTCATTCAGTCTAGCGGTCGCTTCCAAGAATGAGTATAAGTTTATCTCCAGATTTACTGTCTGACTTATTCCGGTGTTGTACTGAAAATTTCATTTTTTATCTTCCAATCATCAAGAAATTAATTTGTTGGTTTAACAATAGTTACACTAATATCTATTCCCAGAGCCTCAGAAGAGTATCCGTATCCGATGATAGTTCTCCGGTACACCGACGCACTGTGTCATTATCTTAAGATGGTGATTTGGTGTGCAGGTGCATCGGACCGCTGTCGCAGCGTGCCTAAATTCCTTGGTACGGTTCACTTGCCAAGACATTTTTCTGAGACAGCACAATCTTTACAGAAATCCTTCCTCGACCGCACAAACGGATTCCTCAGGGGTCTTCTGAAAATGATGATCTGGTAATGTCATGGTTAACTTCTGGTAAATTTCTAATGTTCCTTGTAATGTTCTTTTATCTTAGTCTCAATTTATATGTTTTCACATTTATATTTTGCAGAAAATTTGTTTTGTCGCCAAATTGTGTTATTTTGTTAACGGGAGAGGAGTTTTAATAAGTTGAAATAACTTTTCTCCAATCCCTTTTGCATGTATTGTTTGGCAAATAAAATATGTTTAAACTAATCATGACCACAACATGAGTATCAACTTAAGACCAGGGGTGAGCGTCAATAAGCCATGTTGCCCATTTTAAAGAGGGTTTGCACCTCCCAAGCATTGGTGACTGGGTCCTATTTTACCAGTAAAACAGAGCCTGTTTACCGCAGTGAACAGGCACTGCTTTACATCCCGGGGTTCCCGCGGGGAGGTTGAAGACTTGAGCACCATCAACGTGCAGTAAGCCTTAGTACACGGCGTCATCGTGCCCCCATCTAGGCAACCAGGATAAAGTGTCTTGCCCAAGAATACAATGCAGGTTGTCCCGGATGAGGATCAAACTTGGGACCACGAGCATGGAAGTCCAACAGTCTATCACTGAGCCACAGCGTTCCCCATTTTTGCATACTAATACTGTCCCCATGGGAACTACAATAAGTGGAGCAGAGCTTGTTTACTGCAGTAAACAAGTTTTGCTATACTGGTAAAACAGGACTTGGAACTAATGCCTGAGGTGGAAGTCCTCCAAAGTGGGCAGTATAGATATAAACCATTGGCTAACTTTGACTTCATCCCTATGTTGCAATCATGACATAGCCATGCTAAAAGCGACTTTAACCCTTTACCTAACGTAACGGCCAAAACCGGCCAGCGCTATTCTAAAAAATCGCCAATTAATTTTCATTATTTTTTTCATTTTTTGTCTCAAAAACATAGGTTATGACCCCTCGTTGGAACGAGCTCGTCGAGCTCGTTCCCACGAGGGGTCATAACCTATGTTTTTAAGACAAAAAATGAAAAAATTTAGTTATTCAAGAATTATTTTTGCAAGTGTCGTCTGCTTTTCAGATTAGGTAAAGGGTTAAACACCAATAAATAAATATTCACTGCTATGATCAAGGACTGAATATCTTCCCAAGATTCCCTTTGCTATCCAGTACAGCAGTGTTCTGTTCTCTTAACCCTCTACACACTGATGCTAAAATATAACAAATTTCAAGATGCAACTTTTTCCCATCATGCAGCAGGAAATTAAATTTTGACAGAGCTCCTTGAGCTCTGTCAGACAAGATTAAATTGGATAATTACCTAGTTGCATTATGGGGAAAATTTGCAACTTGAAATTTAAGTATTTTTAAATCAGTGTGCTGAGAGTTAAGTACAATCAAGGTTCATTTTAATCCATTAACTGGTTGAGTGCAAAATTATTTGGGTCATCGAAATTTATTCACTCCTGCTTTGCCTTGCTGCAGTTTATGAAAGAGTGCCTACATTGTAACAATGCAAACCTTGCAGACAAAATAATTTAGCTTTGAAGGTAAAATGAAACACTTCAACTATTAAAGTATGAAACATTAAGTTTCATCACCTGTTTTTTAAAATAAAGCCCAAATATGGGCTTCCAGCACTCTACTACTTAACAAAAGACATGGCAGACCCTAAAAAAGTGTTGGCACATAAATCGCTACTTAAATGTATTTTTGGAATTTTTGCTTCCTAATCATCTTATAATTCCTAACTTGTGTGGGCTCGTCAGCATCATTCCACAGATGGGAAGTGGCCTATGTTTTGGAGCCCCAAAATAATTTTCTTATTATCCAGATAAAAAAATTGTATGTGTCTTCTTTGGTAAAAGTCATTGGAGTTTGTTGTTTGTTGGTCCCAGATGTGTGTATTCAGCTGAATAAATCATTGTCATCAAAATGCTTGCCTCTTATTATTAAATGAAATTTTATGATTTGATGAAGATGTGTCAATTTGTAAAATTTGTAAAAAGGTTTACCAATTTTTTGAGACATGTGAAAATGAACCTGCTAGATGAACAGATTATAAACTTTGCCTATTATGACCTCTTTCTCTCTTAACCTGCTGAGTAGTTTGAATGTATTTTTCATCAAATCTAGTCATGGCTGCTTTGAAGCAGCCATGACTAGATTTGATGAAAAATTAACCTAAATATAACACAAGAAATCATTGGTGAAAAAATCCTAATTTACAGGGGGAAAATGTGATTTTATGTGCCCAAATAATATTGATTTCAATGTCAAAAGAAACCCTGTGCTGGGCAGGAATATCCGCTAACAGCATGCAAAAGAGTTAATTTTTATTTCCCTGTTTACATGACAATAACAGTATAAGAGTGCTTGGAAGGGTTCCAGCCATAACATACTGTAACCTCCCACTGAAAATGTCAGGATCGAAATCTCAGTAACTGAAAATCCTCGGAACGTACAAAGATTAAAATGCGAGATAATATATGAGTGGCTACACCAAAGGTTTAGCCACATTTATAGAAACAAAATATTCTTTCCAGGTATTTTTCACCACAGTCTGACAGGGGTCTTACAACGTAATTATCAGTAATTTGGGTCATGCAGACACCAAGTATTTCATTTTGCACACGGATCACCAAGTGCACACCAAACAGTGTAGTGATATCACTCAGACTGATTGGTGTTATCACAACTCCATCAGGGAATTCGTTTCAGCTTGACCAGTTCTTTGTCTCTTATGCAGGCCAATAAAACCTTTTCACCAATTCCATCAAGTCTCATGACAAATTGACCTCATCAAGTGGCCATTTTGTTGTTAAAACAGCACAGAGGAGCATCACATTTTTTCACCCTCCCCCCCCAACCTTTGCTCTGGAATGGGCGGTGTACTTGCCAACCTCTGCTCTGGAATGTTTATTGGTGTTATTTCTATATATATATTTGTAAACTTCTTGACATACTGTAGAATGAAAAATGGGTTAAATAAATAAAACAGTGTGTCGTTTTTGGACATCAATGTGACAATGTCATTGTTTTCATTCTCCCGAGTGAACAAGCTCACACTGTTGTCTACCTGGCCCATGTCGCTTTCAGTCATTTTGTGGATTATAAAAGTTATCTCTGGGTACATGGATATATAATATCTGGATGTCTGGATGTCGATTTTCAATCCTTAAGCACAAGCTGAAAGGCTGAAAAAACTAGAACTATCACTGAAGGTGATTAATACCCCCGCTTTGGGTTTTTAGAGGAATGCACTTCTGATCATGTAGGCGAAGGCCATAAGGAAATGTATACATAAAGATCATTTTTTGTTGTTGAAATTTGTATTTGCATGTGGCCTTCCACAGAACAGCACTGAATACTTAAAGAGCCCACACATATATGGTTTACATTTGGAAAAACACATTTACAATGTGCAACATGTATGCAAAATCGGTTCATTAATGTAGGAGGAGTTGCACACACAAGAATCCCATTTGAAAACCCATAATAAATCCAAGTTAAAGGGAGATAACCTGGTTAAAATTGTCGCAGATCAAAAATTTGGGAATATGTGTATGTTCACTTAGTTGTGATAATGTTTGAAAGGTTTCGTCAAAATTGATTGATAAATGTAGGAGGAGTTGCACGCACAAGAATTTCATGTAGAAACCCATAATAAATCTAGGTTAAAGGGAGATAACCTAGTTAAAATTGCCACAGCTCAAAAATTTTGGAATATGCGCATGTTTACTTAGTAGTGATGATGTCTGTAAACTTTTGTCCAAATTGATTGATAAATGTAGGAGGAGTTGCGCACACAAGAATTTCATGTAGAAACCCATAATAAATCTAAGTTAAAGGGAGATAACCTAGTTAAAATTGCCACAGCTCAAAAATTTTGGAATATGCGCATGTTCACTTAGTAGTGATGATGTCTGTAAACTTTCGTCCAAATTGATTGATAAATGTAGGAGGAGTTGCGCACACAAGAATTTCATGCCGAAACCCATATTAAATCAAAGTTCAAGAGAGATAACCTGGTTAAAATTGTCGCAGATCAAAAAGTTTGGAATATGCACATGTTCACTTAGTAGAGATGACGTTTGAAAGGGTTCATCAAAATCGGTTCATTAATGTAGGAGGAGTTGCGCACACAAGAATTTGTTCGGATGGAAAGACACAATAAATCTAAGTCAAAGAGAGAAAACCTGGTTAAAATTGTCGCAGATCAAAAATCTTGGAATATGCGCATGTTCACTTAGTAGTGATGATGTCTGAAAAGTTTTGTCCAAATTGATTGATAAATGTAGGAGGAGTTGCACGCACAAGAATTTCATGTAGAAACCCATAATAAATCTAAGTTAAAGGGAGATAACCTAGTTAAAATTGCCACAGCTCAAAAATTTTGGAATATGCACATGTTCACTTAGTAGTGATGATGTCTGTAAACTTTCGTCCAAATTGATTGATAAATGTAGGAGGAGTTGTGCACACAAGAATTTCATGCCGAAACCCATATTAAATCAAAGTTCAAGAGAGATAACTTGGTTAAAATTGTCGCAGATCAAAAAGTTTGGAATACGCACATGTTCACTTAGTAGAGATGATGTTTGAAAGGTTTCATCAAAATCGGTTCATTAATGTAGGAGGAGTTGCGCACACAAGAATTTGTTCGAACGGAAAAACATAATAAATCTAAGTCAAAGGGAGATAACCTGGTTAAAATTGTCACAGATCAAAAATCTTGGAATATGCGCATGTTCAATTAGTAGTGATGATGTCTGAAAAGTTTTGTCCAAATTGATTGATAAATGTAGGAGGAGTTGCGCACACAAGAATTTCATGTAGAAACCCATATTAAATCAAAGTTCAAGAGAGATAACCTGGTTAAAATTGTCGCAGATTAAAAAGTTTGGAATATGCACATGTTCACTTAGTAGAGATGATGTTTGAAAGGTTTCATCAAAATCGGTTCATTAATGTAGGAGGAGTTGCGCACACAAGAATTTGTTCGGATGGAAAGACACAATAAATCTAAGTCAAAGGGAGAAAACCTGGTTAAAATTGTCACAGATCAAAAATCTTGGAATATGCGCATGTTCACTTAGTAGTGATGATGTCTGTAAAGTTTTGTCCAAATTGATTCATAAATGTAGGAGGAGTTGCGCACACAAGAATTTCATGTCCGGAAAGACGTACGGACGGACATACGGACGGAAAGACGGATGGACGGACGGACGTATGGACGTACGGACGTACAGGGCGATTCCTATATAGCCCCCACTTCTTCGAAGCGGGGGTATAGTTCGGATGGAAAGACACAATAAATCTAAGTCAAAGGGAGAAAACCTGGTTAAAATTGTCGCAGATCAAAAATCTTGGAATATGCGCATGTTCACTTAGTAGTGATGATGTCGGAAAAGTTTTGTCCAAATTGATTCATAAATGTAGGAGGAGTTGCGCACACAAGAATTTCATGTCCGGAAAGACGTACGGACGGACGTACGGACGGACGGACGGACAGACGGACGGACGGACGGACGTACGGACGTACAGGGCGATTCCTATATAGCCCCCACTTCTTCGAAGCGGGGGTATAAAGACATCCAGGTATTAAATCTCCATATTAAATGCATCTTTTAGTTTCACTAAGTACAATGAACTATCCCATATGAGGCGTGAAATGACAAAGCCGGATTCCTGCACTCAGCCTCAAATTCAGAATTTGCAATCTATCGTTCGATGTAAAAGTGAAAACCTGTACACTTACCAAAGGGTACAAGAAAACAAATAGTTCAATGAACTACAGACAAACTGGGGAATGAACTTTTTCTCCAGAATTCATATTCACCCTCCATGAAACCAGTTTAATTCAACACACTAAAGTGATTCCATGAAAAAGACCACCAAAAACAATTGTAATCCTGGTACTAAAAATAGACTGAGTCTATTGATGAAACTAAGCCACACCTCAAGGAGTTTGTTACTTATGCAAATTTGAATCATTGTATTTTCAATCATCTAATGTGTATTGTAAAATTCTTATTCCAATGGAATATTTATTTATTTATTTACTGGTGCTTAATGCCACATCAGCAGCCAAGGCCATATCGTGGCAAGAAAACAGTGGTATGTAAAACGTCATAGTAAAAGATTGAATGAAAATAAAAAATAACCACAATAGACATGTCAAAGACAGGAATGATTTCAACAACAATGAGTAATGAGATAAGTGAATAAGTTATAAATCAACCTGAGGAATTGAGAATTGATGAGTCCAGATTAAAAGAAAAAAAACAATTTTAAAATTTTTTAAAAAGGTTGATTACTTTCAGAAATGATACAATTTTGTGTGGGCTCGTATTATAAAACTGATCCCTAAGGGATCCAACTGTGAAGTACTGCCCTCTTACAAGATTAAACTCAATACAATGCAAAAGAATGTGTTCCACTGACAACACCTACTGACATGGAACACACTCTGGTAACATATTACCATTCCAATGGAATAAACTTGGCAGCATGTTATACATGTTGGACTGTATGTTGTGTGTCATGGGAAGATTATTGTTATTTAAAGTAATGCTGTCAAACTCAAACCCTGTGCTGGAGGACAAAGCTGGAAGTGACATTGTAACAACAGCACAAGTTTTTATTACCTGCATGTTTTAAAACTGCTTTTTGTTTTGGCCACTTTAGCCAATCAGAAGAAGTATTCAGTGCTGATAAAGGGCAATCAGAAGTAACTCTTGACTTTTGTTTCTGTGGTGTGAGGAAAGGACAAGGCAAGGATGGGACAGGTTCTGCATGGGGAACTGGTTTATATTTTATTTTAACCCTCAAGGTAATGCGAACAGCAGACATACATGAATTTTTCTCAAACCAAAAAAATATTTGTTTCCATTTCTTTATTTTTTTTTTTTGGGGGGGGGGGGGGGGGGGGGGGGGGGGGGGGGCACAAACCATATCTCTATTGTTCCAACAATGAGCTATAAATTATATTTTAGAGATCAAAATTGAATTAAATAATTAGAGGATCATCCACCGCCACAACCTCCCTCTCATTTTGCAAGGGTCTGGATCTACCACTGGCAGTAGGGGTGCGAGGAAAAAAAATGTTTTACTGTTTCCTCCACTGCTCCATGACACCCCTAAATGAACAAAGAGGCATGATTTAACAAACTTGTAAATCATACAAAGATGTTATTCAGTGAAACCCTACTAACTGAAAAGCCACATTGTAAGAGGAAAATATTCAATTACCAGAAGAAAATAATTAAGAGGAATTGGGTCATTTTCCTATCTTCTAGTCATAAACTGAGCATTTATTCTATTCTATCTTGTTTGACAGGGCTCACTAAGCTCTGTCAAAACAAGTTGTCCCTATATCCCGATAAATTCTGTCTTTTGATTAGTCAGAATGCACCCCCGTGGGAACCCCGGGAAGTGAAGCAGTGCTTGTTTACTGTGGTAAACAAGCTCTGTTTCACTGGTAAAATAGGACCCAGTCACTAATGCTTGGGGTGCGAGTCCTCTAAAATAGGCAATGTGGGGTATAAACGATTGACTGACCTTGACTTTATCTCCATGTTGTGGTCCTGATTAGCCATTGTGCAGAAGTATTTGACCATAAACAACAATAAATAAATAAATAGTCAGAATGCCTTGGAGAAATAGCCTTGACAAAGGGTGCACCCAACATACAAGGTATATGAGAGCGTGCAACATCCAGGATATAAGCGCACGTGAAATATCGGGGATATATGGTTTAAATGAAAGCTTTCCACGTTTGCTCGCCTCGACATAAAAATCGAACCCAAAAACCTGAAAATAGTCACAAATATCATCAGATTTCTGACAATTCAATCATAAAAATAAAATGAGAGCAAATAATTCGTCCCCGGAGTACCAATGTGTTCTATGTGTCAACAAAATACTGTTTACTCGTTTCCTTAACAACCCAAGGGATGTAACTCTATCTGTTGTCTTCTGCGATTATAAAAACAAAATAATTATCACGAATTTGGTCCAAGTGATTGTGGAGCTGAGAAATGTGTTCACAAATTTATTTCCACTATGTTTGTATTATGTTTCAAACGACTAAAAAAAAAATGTTATCTCCACCAACATGTATGGTATATGGAGATTTAATACCTAGATGTCTCATTTAAACACCTCGCCTGTGGATCAGTGTTTAAAAACTGACATCCAGGTATTAAATCTCCATATACCATACATGTTGGCAGAGATAACTTATAATATGAAAGATTTAATATCATATTGGATGCACTGAGGCTAAAAGTGTCTATAAATGTGTGGAATCAGTGGTTCTCACGGCAATTTTTTGACATATTTTTTATTCAATTAATAGGAGTCTATAATCTATATGCAATTAACAGGTCAAATTTGTACTGAGCTATGGTAAATGGTTTGGTGCTTAGAAATTATGTACAATTAACAAGGTTATTCAATTAAGTGGGCCCCACTGTACATGTATGTCAAACATAGAAGCAATTGGAGCAGTGGTTTGAGAGAATAAATTTGTTTTAACCGGTGGAGTGGGGCGTGGTGGCTCAGTAGGTAGAGGTGCAGGCTGCAAGCAGAGAGGTCCTCGGTTCGAATCCCATCCGCGGCAACCACGTTGTGTCCTTGGGCAAGACACTTCGGCCCCATTGCCTATCTGAGGGTACGGTGACGTCGTGGACTAAGGCGTACTGCACGTCGATGGTGCACTTGTCTTCAACCAATGCTAACCCTGCTTGTGTGGAGTTAGTACGTTGGGGAGCTGGCAGTTGCTCGCCTTTGCTCAGTGGTTCTCTCCGGGTACTCCGACCCATTACCTATACACTGTTAAAATTACAGTGGCCCATAGCAGCCTGAAATATAGTCCCAGGAGCTTGCTTTGAACAAATTTCATGTAAATCCTTACAAACTTGTTAAAATTTGTTAAATGCATTTGGATTGTTGTTTGTGAAAAGAAAATTATTTACCTGTTTTTTCCATTTATCTACAGAGTTAAAATACTTTTAACAAAATTGAAATGCCCGTTTTCACATAAATATTGATAATAACTAGAGGCTCTCCAGAGCCTGTAATCGCTCACCTGGAACTACATATAAAAATGTGATTTCCCATAGGCTTTCCATGGTAACTATGAGCTGCAATTGTGGCCATGTTTGCAAATTACATCAACATTACATGAGGATCATTGGTAGGTGTCCCAGTCTTCAATTACGTGAAGTTTCAAAATATTTGAATCCATCAAACAAAATCATAGAATGTCTCTGGTGGCCATACTTTCCAACCAACAGGAACAAAAAGAGGATCGTTTGTAGAGGGCCTCCTATAGACCATTCTTGCCAAGTTTTGATTCCATCGGCTCAGTAGTTCCAGAGAGAAGATGAAAATGTGATTTCCCATAGGTTTTTTTATAGTAACTATAAACTGCAATTGTGGCCATGTTTGCAATATGATAAAAAATTAAAATGAGGAATACCGTGGAGGGTGTCCCAGTTATCAACCATGCAAAATATCAAAACATTTGGCCCAGTGATTTCAGAGGAGAAGAGTTTTCAAAACTGACTAATCAGAATCAAAGAATGCTTCTGGCGACCATGTTTTTTCACGCAACAGGAATAAAATGAGTATCAGTTGTAGAGAACCTCTCATAGACAATGCCTGCCAAGTCTGGTTCAAATTGGCTCAATACTTTCAGTGAAGATGATAAAAATGTGATTTCCCATAGGGTTTCTATAGTAACTATAAGACACAATTGCAGTCAAAATTGCAACCTGATGAAGATTAAAATGAGGATCATTGTTAGAGGGGGTTACAGTCATCAGTCACACTAAGTTTTCAAAACATTTGGCCTTGTAGTTTCAAAGAAGATTTTCTTGAAAATGCACACATTTATGAATTCTGTTTCAACAAAAAAAAATGAGTAAAAGAAGGTTAAATATTTTGAAAATTACAATTCTCTCGGACAGTATTCTCTTTTCATAATAGCTTTGGATAAGGAAAGGGTTACAGTCAAACACACTTTCCTCCAATATCTGTCAAATCTTAAAAGATAAACAATAATTAATGTCATCTAAGCTGACATGATTTAAACAGAATACAAACACTGTTCATGTTACTTATCAGAAACTACTGTTATCAGATTGAAATTGACAGATGCCTGTAAATTCAGAAGACTAATGATGCAAAAATCAAGGTACAGTTAAAATGGTTTACAGTAAAGTCAAAATAAGTTGTGTAGGATAATCCAAAAATTATGTATCTTTTTCTTTTTCTCTTCCTACACTGATAAGACCAGAAGCTAACATCATTTTATGGAAAGCTCTCACTGATAGTTTTCTAGAAAATGTCAGATTCTGATCTTGTCAGGGCAGGAGCAGCAGTTTACTTAGTTTGTTGCAATTATGCTACACCTTATTTTGACTTCTACTGTATACACAATATTTTGTTTTTTTTTTCCAAATCCTCAGTGGAGAAAACTGGAACCAACCCTTACCAGATTCTCAAACAAGAGGCCCCACGGGGCCTGAAGCGCTCATCTTGTACAGAACACAATTTAAACAGAGTCCAAGAATGAGTCTACATTAAGCAAGCCATCTCCATGGGCTACACTGTCAATCCTGGAGTCCCTCAGGAGTGACAAAAATAATCTGGGCATCATGCCTTTTCTTCAGTTGATCATAAGTAAAATGTAGAGCTCTCCTATGAAGCCCCTTGATACAACCTATGTGGATTAATCTTAGTACCTCTAGAGGGTAGTGAATACAAAATTTTTAATTCTTCAGCAAAATGGCCAATTCTGGCTCCCATAGAGAGCCCAAATATTAACCCAGGCTCTTGATTTGAACACAGTTAAATCTGACTTCCCTAGAGATGTTGTGTACCGAATATGAAAGCATTCTGACTGTTGGATCTGAAGAAGAGAAATTGTAAAGAAATTTCTTCGAATAGCACTAAGTTCAAATTTGGGCTACCATAGTGAGCCCAAATATTAACCTATGGATCCGATTTGAACAAACTTGAATCTGAACCCCCCTAGAGATGTTGTATACCAAATGTGAAAGCACTCTGACAAGTGAATCTGAAGAAGAAGATTTTTGAAGAAATTCCCTCATATTGTACAAAGTTAAATTTCATGTTCCCATATGGAGCCCAAATATTAACGTAGGCACTCGAATTGAACAACCTGGAATCTGACCCCCCTAGAGATGTTGTATACCAAATATAAAAGCATTCCGACTGGTGGATCTGAAGAAGAAGATTTTTAAAGAAATTTCCTCATATTGCACTAAGTAAAAATTTGGGCTACCATAGTGAGCCCAAATATATACCTAGGGATCTGATTTGAACAAACTTGAATCTGACCCCCATAGAGATGTTGCATAACAAATATCAAAGCATACTGACTGATGGATCTGAAGAAGAAGATTTTTTGTAAATTACCCTCCATATTGAACAAAGATAAAATTTGGGCTTCCGTAGGAAGCCCAGATATTAACCTAGGGACTTGGTTTGAACAATCTAGAATCTGACCCTCATAACAATGATTTATACCAAATATTAAAAGATTCTGACTGGTGGTTCTGAAGAAGAAGATTTTTAAAGAATATTCCCCATATTACCCTATGTTAAAACTTCGGGCTCCTGTAGAGAGCCCAAATATGAACCAATGAGCTTTATTTCAACAAACTTTTATCTGACCCCTCTATGAATGCTGTATACCAAATATCAAATGATTCTGATGATTGGTTCTGGAGAAAAGATTTTTTAAAATTTTTGCAAATATGCTGACTCAGCATTTTTTCTATGCCCATTACAGAACACCCTAACATAACCGATGGCAATTTTTTTTTACCGTTCAATTCTACTGGTCATAAGGATACTTCATACCAAATAAAAGCTTTCTGTTCCGTGGGGTTTGGGAAATATGGGTGTTTGAAAATATTTCTATTTTTAGCTCCCAGGGTTCCCATGGGGATGCGGGAATTTTTTTTTTTTGCATGGGTCAAGTACTTATGACCCAATACTACCACAAACCAAATTTGGTTCATACTGGACCATCGGTTCAGAAAATAGAAACTTTGGGCGGGGCCAAAAATCTTACCCCTCCACTTACAAAGCCAAATATTACTTCACGAACTTCGTTTGAACAAACCTGATTCTACACCTCATATGGAAGCTCCATAGCAAATATCAAGTCATTGTACACACTGGTTCTTGAGAAGATTTTAAAAATATTTTGGAGCATTTTCCCCCACTCCCTCCCTATGGGGCTGGGCATGCTGAGTTGAACAAAAATGAAATGCCCCTTTGGGACCATCACTCACACAAACTTTCACTTGAATTGGCCCAGTGGCTTTGGAGAAGACCAAAACATGGTGTTGACGGACGACGGACGGGAAGCGATGAGATTAGCTCAGCTTGACTTTGTCAAGATGAGCTAAAAACAAGTATTTTGCCGACAGTACAAATCTTTTGTGCAGACAGGAGGGGCACTGGGTTAAGCATTAGAATATAGCCTCTGGTGGCCACATATTTCCATCCTCTCATAGACCATTCCTGCGAAGTGTGGTTCACGTCGGCTCAGTAGTTTCAGAGAAGATGATGAAAATGTGATTTCCCATAAGGTTTCTATAGTAACAATAAGCCGCAATTGTGGCCATGTTTACAACCTGATCAACATTAAATGAGGATTGTTGGTAGTGGGGATCCCGGTCATTACTTGTGTGAAGTATCAAAACATTTGGCCTGGCAATTTCAGAGGAGAACATTTTTGAAAATCCACCTATCAGAATCAAAGAATGCCTCTGGCAGCCATGTTTTTCAACCCTCGGGAACAAAATGAGGATCGTTTGTAGAGGACCTCCCATAGACCATCCCTGCCAGGTTTGGTTCACATCGGCTCAGTAGTTCTGGGGAAGAAGATGAAAATGTGATTTCCCATAGGGTTTCTACAGTAACTATAAGCCGTAATTGTGGCCATGTTTGTAACCCAATCAACATTAAATGAGGATCGTTGGTAGAGGGGGTCCCAGTCATCATTTATGTGAAGTTTCAAAACATTTGGCCTGGCAGTTTCAGAGGAGAAGATTTTTGAAAATCCACCAACCAGAATCAAAGAATGCCTCTGGAAGCCTTGTTTTTCATCCGATGGGAACAAAATGAGTATCGTTTGTAGAGGACCTCCCATTGACCATTCCTGCCAAGTTTGGTTCACACCGGCTCAGCGGTTACAGAGAAGATGGAAATGTGAAAAGTTTATGGATGCCGGATGACGACGTACGCCAAGTGATGAGAAAAGCTCACATGGCCTTTTAGGCCAGGTGAGCTAAAAACTGAATAATCAAAGGGCAATAACCCCGCTCATCATTGTGATTTTCAAACCTTTCCATGACAATATCAATATGAACCAGTGTATCAAAATGTATGGAAATCTGATAATTACTGTTGTTCTAGTTATTGCATAAATAGTAAAATTTCAAGCAAACTATAACTCTCTTGATGTTCATCGAATAGTGATGACTACCAAACTTGTCAAAGACAATGATAATATTAAGTTGCACATTAAAATGTATTAAAATTTAATAACTATTGTTCAAATTATCGCATAAACAAGTATTCCGGGTGAATTGATGGACAGATGAAGACAGTGCTTATATAAGAAAGCAAAAATAAATCCAGTGAAATCTGATGTTCACTTTTCAAGTAATCACATAAATATTAAAAATTCAAGTAAAAGGGAACCAACAATAACTCCCTCAGTTTTCAAGAAGTTATCATAATTTTCTAGCTTGTCCAAGACATTATTAATACAATGCACGGGATCAAAATATATTGGAATCAGATGTTTTCTGTTCCAGTTATTGTACAAGCAAATGAAATATTGGGCAAAATTCAACAAACAAAGGGCAATAACTCTCAATTTTTGAGAAAGCACCATGCTTTTCGAGCTTGTCCAAAAGAATGTTAATATATAGAAGGGCCATCAAATTTTATTGAAATCTTAGATCTTTTAATTAAGTTATTTCATAATGAAATTTCAGGCAAAATTGAACAAAGGGCAATAACTTCCTTAAATTTCATCAGACATTGTTATTATAAAGCAGCGAACCAAAATTAATTACAACCCAATACCTACTGATCAAGATATCGTATAAACAAACTTCCAGGTGGACAGAGCTCATCACTATATTTCTTACCTGGGGGTGGAGGAGGGATAAAACATCCTGCTCACCTTCTCAGGTTCCCACAGGGTCAAATGTATCAGTATAAAATGGTCTATTATATTAACCCTTTACCCAACGAATCATCTGCATCCATCTGCATAATATGCAAATTCAGCAGCTGAAAAAATATCATTCTTCAAAAAATTTCAACAAAACCATATCATGTGACCCCTCTTTGGAATGAGCTCATCAAGTTTGTTCCAAAGAGGGATCACATGATATGGTTTTGTTGAAATTTTTTGAAAAGATTTTAAAAATGATATTTAAAATAATAAATTTTGATATCGTCTGCGTTTGGTAGAGGGTTAACTGATTGGGTGCTAGAAACCACTATTAGGGCTCTATTGAAAAGTGCTGAAGTGGCTTTAAATTTCATGCATTAGATTGATGTTTGCTCAGCAGTAGAACAAAGAATGTTTATTTGAAATTGCTCTGTTACAATTGGCTGAAGAGTGCCAACAGTCACTCCAATAAATTGTAACAAATCAATTATTTATAAAGAAAACCTTGCAAAACTAAGGTTCTCCTTGCTTGTGGCAATAAAATCTGTGAAAAAATATACATGTTACAAATCAACTTTGCAAAATAATTTAGCACTCTACCAGTTAAACTGGCATGGTAGCACCTTGAATTAAAAGACACATCACATTTTCTGTCTACAAGGATAATAAATTAGCAAAAACATCCCAATTTAGTAAGTTCTCTTTATTTCATGTAATGTTAAGAGTAATCAAGATATGTTAGTAGAATATGATGCTATGGACATAAACACACAAATACTGGTATTCAAGAGGTGTTAGTAGGAGGCCAATAAAATAAAATAAAGTTAAAACCACAAATACTGTATGTTGCCGAGGTATTTAACTTGTGGTCTAAACAATTAGTTACTCAGTTGATAATGAATTTTTTTTATAACCAGAAAGTGTGACTAACCCTGTGCAATGCACCTGGTTACATAAAAAAACCTTGTAACTGCCATATCACACTCTACATGAAAATTTATATTTACTAAGGCTTTGCAATGCTCAGGGTAAGTCACATCACAGAGACAATCTTATTGAAAATCAGGAAGAAACGTGTGACTAATCGTGTGCATTGCACAGAGTTAGTTAGTCAACTACCCAGTGTATTGCACAGAGTTAGTTGATGAGCTAATATATACTGACTAACCGTTGGCAGTGCACAGGATAGGCTGCCATACCACACACTGACTAAAACTGTAAAAATGCACAGGGTTTATTATTTATTTATTGGTGTTTAAGGTCACATATTTCTGCACAATGGCTAATACTGACCACAACAGTTTTACGGGTGGAGAAAGCCAGAGTACCCGGAGAGAACCACTGAGCAATGGCAAGCAACTGTCAGCTCCCCAACATACTAACTCCACACAAGCAGGGTTAGCATTGGTTGAAGACAGGTGCACCATTGACATGCAGTATGCCTTAGAACACACTGCCAGCCTGCCCCACATGGGCAATAGGGCTGAAGTATTTTGCCCAAGGACACAATGCAGTTGCCGCAGGTGGGATACAAACTGAGGACCTCTCGGCTTGCTGTCTGCACCTCTGCCTACTGAGCACCTGTAAAGTTATATTAACCATTTACCTAACATAATGCCCAAAATCGGACACCACTATTCATAAAAAATGAACATTCAATTTGTATTAATTTTTCTTTTTTTTGTCTAAAAAACAGCTTTTGACCCTTCATTGGAACAAGCTCATTCCAATGAGGAGTCATAAGCTATGTTTTTGATGCAAAAAATGAAAAAAATAGTTATTCAGAAATTGTTGGCAAGTGTTGTCTGCCTTTCGTGTTACATAAAGCGTTAGCCACTTCAGTGGCCTGACAACTCCGGTTTCAGTAAGAAAGCCCTATACCTGTATACCTATAAAGCAGAAATGCTGATGTATTTGTACTCCAGTTTTAGTTAGAAAGCCCGATACCTGTATACCAATAAAGCAGCAGTGCTGATGTATTTGTCTTCAGAGACAAGATTCTTTGTGCACTTCTGCTTGTTCTGATGAAAAGCTAAGACAGAACACAATGAGAGTGGAGTACGAGGGATTGGAAACAACAACCCGAGTTGGGAGTTTTTCTTTGCATTTCATGAGTGCTGAGGGCACAATTGAAATACAAGAAAAACTCTGTCATGGGTTGATGATTCCTGTCCTCCATTCTCTACCCATGTTGTATTCTGTATTTATACCACAGTTAAACTTGAATTAAGTGGGTGAAGCTGATAGTTTTAATATAAATTATCACCTTCGTCAGTCAGTTTATATTCTTACTTGACACTTTTTTTGTGTCAAAGCATTACATTCATGCCATAATGCCAATCAGACGTACAATGACCAATCAGATACGTTCTTACATGATGTTCTTACATGTTGACCGGATTCCATGCATGGTGTATCTAGCACATTAGGCCCTTATTGCAAACCTCAGATTTTGGGTCGAATCGAATCTTGAATCAAATAAGGCATCAGATTTCAAATAAAATTGAATCTCAAATTGAATCCCACTGCTCTTCAAGTTGTGGATATTGCCAGTCACCACTCAAATATTGTGTGCAACAATGACTCATGCAAATCAAGCGAAAAGTAGGAATATTCCACATGGAATCAATGTAATTTTGGATGCGGAATCTTGATGAAAAGGATAATGTTCAATGTTTATGAAAGGATTATGAAATAAGACAAGAATTGTGATAATTGGGAATATGTTCATTTCTGTTCCCTGTATGCTATGTTTATGATAAAAATAATATGAGGTGTACACTGTAGTAAAGAGCTGAGGGGTGGGTTAATATGACCTCACAGTTAATGCATGTGGCCCTCACAGTTAACATATATCAACAAAAGTTACCAAGTTACACTGAAATTATTCCAAAACGAGTCATCCTATCAAGTTACATTGAATCCCTTCATAAATATATATATATATATATATATATATATATCAAAATGGGACGTTCTCATCTAGACATTATATGAAGTCAACCTACCAAGTTACAATGAAATCCCTTAATAAATATGACCTGTAGACTGTGCTAAAGGTTTTTGGGCTTTGGGCTCTGGCAGCCATCATGGTTGAATGATCGCAACCAAAAGGGGACATTCTCATCTGGGCATCATCTGGAGTGATCCTGAGAAGTTACAACGAAATCCCTTCATAAATATGACCTGTGGACTGTGCTCAAGGTTTTCGGGCTTCGGGCACCTGTAGCCATCACAGTTGACCAATCGTGTCCAAAAGGGGATGTTCTCATCTAGACATTATATGAAGTCAACCTACCAAGTTACAATGAAATCCCTTCATAAATATGATCTGTAGACTGTGCTTAAGGTTTTCGGGCTCGGGCAGCCATAATGGTTGAATGATCACAACCAAAGGGAACAATCTCATCTGGGCATCATCTGGAGTGATCCTACAAAGTTACAATGAAGTCCCTTCATAAATATGACCTGTAGACTGTGCTCACGGTTTTCGGGCTTCGGGCACTTGTAGCCATCACAGCTGACCAATCACGACCAAAAGGGGATGTCATCATCTAGGCGTTATATGGAGTCAACCTAATAGGTTACAATGAAATCCTTCCATAAATATGACCTTTTACCTATGCTAAAGGTTTTTGGGCTCGGGCACCCATCAAGGCTGAATGATCTTGATCAAAATGGGACATTCTCATACAGACATTATATGAAGTCAATCTACCAAGTTACAATGAAATCCCTTCATAAATATGACCTGTAGACTGTGCTAAAGGTTTTTGGGCTTCGGGCTTGGGCAGCCATCATGGTTGAATGATTGCAACCAAAGGGGACAATCTCATCTGGGCATCATCTGGAGTGATCCTGAGAAGTTACAATGAAATCCCTTCATAAATATGACCTGTGGACTGTGCTCAAGGTTTTCGGGCTCCGGGCACCTGTAGCCATCACAGTTGACCAATCACGACCAAAAGGGGATGTCATCATCTAGGCATTATATGAAGTCAACCTAACAGGTTACAATGAAATCCTTCTATAAATATAACCTTTTACCTATGCTGAAGGTTTTTGGGCTCGGGCACCCATCAAGGCTGAATGATCATGACCAAAATGGGACGTTCTCATCTAGACATTATTTGGAGTCATCCCACCAAGTTACAATGGAATCCCTTCATAAATATGACCTGTAGACTGTGCTAAAGGTTTTTGGGCTTCGGACACCTTTAGCCGTCAAAGTTGCCCAATCATGTGCAAAAGGGGACGTTCTCATCTAGACATTATAGGAAGTCAACCTACCAAGTTACAATGAAATCCCTTCATAAATATGACCTGTAGACTGTGCTTTAGGTTTTCGGGCTTCGGGCTCGGGCACCCATAATGGTTGAATGATCACAACCAAAGGGAACAATCTCATCTGGGCATCATCTGGAGTGATCCTACGAAGTTATAATGAAATACCTTCATAAATATGACCTGTAGACTGTGCTCAAGGTTTTCGGGCTTTGGGCACTTGTAGCCATCACAGCTGACCAATCACAACAAAAAGGGGATGTCACCATCTAGGCATTATATGGAGTCAACCTAATAGGTTACAATGAAATCTTTCAATAAATATGACCTTTTACCTATGCTAAAGGTTTTTGGGCTCGGGCACCCATACAGGCTGAATGATCGCGATCAAAATGGGACGTCGTCATCTAGACATTATTTGGAGTCATCCTAACAAGTTATATTGAAATCCCCTCATAAATATGACCTGTAGACTGTGCTAAAGGTTTTCGGGCTTCGGGCACCTTTAGCCGCCACAGTTGCCCAATCATGTCCAAAAGGGAACGTTCTCATCTAGACATTATATGAAGTTAACCTACCAAGTTACAATGAAATCCCTTAATAAATATGACCTGTAGACTGTGCTAAAGGTTTTCGGGCTTCGGGCTCGGGCAGCCATCATGGTTGAATGATCACAACCATTGGGGACAATCTCATCTGGGCATCATCTGGAGTGATCCTAAGAAGTTACAATGAAATCCCCTCATAAATATGACCTGTAGACTGTGCTAAAGGTTTTCGGGCTTCGGCACCTTTAGCCGTCAAAGTTGCCCAATCATGTGCAAAAGGGGACGTTCTCATCTAGACATTATAGGAAGTCAACCTACCAAGTTACAATGAAATCCCTTCATAAATATGACCTGTAGACTGTGCTTTAGGTTTTCGGGCTTCGGGCTCGGGCACCCATAATGGTTGAATGATCACAACCAAAGGGAACAATCTCATCTGGGCATCATCTGGAGTGATCCTACAAAGTTATAATGAAATACCTTCATAAATATGACCTGTAGACTGTGCTCAAGGTTTTTGGGCTTTGGGCACTTGTAGCCATCACAGCTGACCAATCACAACAAAAAGGGGGTGTCACCATCTAGGCATTATATGGAGTCAACCTAATAGGTTACAATGAAATCTTTCAATAAATATGACCTTTTACCTATGCTAAAGGTTTTTGGGCTCGGGCACCCATACAGGCTGAATGATCGCGATCAAAATGGGACGTCGTCATCTAGACATTATTTGGAGTCATCCTAACAAGTTATATTGAAATCCCCTCATAAAAATGACCTGTAGACTGTGCTAAAGGTTTTCGGGCTTCGGGCACCTTTAGCCGCCACAGTTGCCCAATCATGTCCAAAAGGGGACGTTCTCATCTAGACATTATATGAAGTTAACCTACCAAGTTACAATGAAATCCCTTCATAAATATGACCTGTAGACTGTGCTAAAGGTTTTCGGGCTTCGGGCTCGGGCAGCCATCATGGTTGAATGATCACAACCATAGGGGACAATCTCATCTGGGCATCATCTGGAGTGATCCTAAGAAGTTACAATGAAATCCCTTCATAAATATGACCTGTAGACTGTGCTAAAGGTTTTCAGGCTTTGGGCTCGGGCAGCCATCATGGTTGAATGATCGCAACCATAGGGGACAATCTCATCTGGGCACCATCTGGAGTGATCCTAAGAAGTTACAATGAAATCCCTTCATAAATATGACCTGTGGACTGTGCTTAAGGTGTTCGGGCTTCGGGCACTTGTAGCCATCACAACTGACCAATCACGACCAAAAGGGGATTTCATCATCTAGGCATTATATGGAGTCAACCTAACAGGTTACAATGAAATCCTTCCATAAATATGACCTTTTGCCTATGCTAAAGGTTTTTGGGCTCGGGCACCCATTAAGGCTGCATGATCGCGATCAAAATGGGACGTTCTCATCTAGACATTATTTGGAGTCATCCTACCAAGTTACAATGAAATCCCTTCATAAATATGACCTGTAGACTGTGCTAAAGGTTTTCGGGCTTTGGGCCCTTGTAGCCGTCACAGTTGCCCAATCAAGTCCAAAAGGGGATTTTCTCATCCAGACATTGTAATAAGTCAACCCATCAAGTTACAATGAAATTCATCAATAAATATGACCTGTAGACTGTGCTAAAGGTTTTCGGGTTTTGGGTTCGGGCAGTCGTCACGGTTTCCAGATCATGCCCAAATCGGGAAATTCTCTTCTAGACATCATAAGGAGTCATCCTACCAAGTTACAATGAAATCCCTCCACATTAAACATGACCTGCAGTCTGTGCTAAAAGTTTTTGGGTTTCGGGCTTGGGCAGCCATCACGGTTGATAGATCAAGCCCAAAAGGGGACGTTCTCATCTAGGCATTATACAGAGGCATCCTACCAAGTTACAATGAAATCCCTTCATAAATACGACCTGTAGACTGTGCTAATGGTTTTCGGGTTTTGGGCTCGGGCAGCCATACCGGTTGCCCAATTGCGACCAAAAGGGGACGTTCTCATCTAGACATGACCCCAAACCTGCATATGAAATTTCGTGACGATCAGACAAGAACTGCGGGGTGTAGCCCGTGCTAAAGGAAAATGTGAACAGACGTCACAGACTCACAGACTCACAGACTAACAGACTTCCGCACGCGTGATGGCAATAGCTTGACTATGTCAAGTTAAGCTAAAAATGGAAAAATGGATGTTTTTAAGGCTTAGTTTTCTTGAATCAGACTCTTGGCAATCATATTTTATGTTTCCTCGTGTTATGAATGGACCATCATTTAACCCTTTAACTAATGCGAATAACAGGGGACACTAGAAAAAATTCTTGAATAACAAAAAAAATTTCCCTTTTGTTTAAAAAATAGCTGATTACTCTTCATTGAAACAAGCTCAGTGAGTTTGTTCTAATCAGGGTCATATGCCATGTTTTTGAGGAACAAGAGAGTCTAATGACATCCATATCCCCAGCCAACTTTTATGTTTGATAGGAACAAGCATTTTTGATGGATATTTTGCTATTACCAAGGCCTGTAACCACAAAAAATTTGTCGCATCGAAAATTCCTGACAAAATGTACATCTACACTTGGTACTGATAGTTCAGACCAATTTTCGTAAAAATCCAATAAAAAGTGTAGAACTTGAGCAGACAAAGTTTGTGATGGATGGATGGACAGACAGCCCGAAGGACAGATGGATGGACATTGATGCTGGTCATCAAAAGGAACCATCCTCTAGTCATGACTAATCAACCATAAAAAAATAGTATCTGTTGGATTATCACATGGACAATCAAAAGTCCCTGAAAATCCAAGATGGCTGCCGTGGTGGCCATATTGGATATGCCAGAATGCTGGTTATCGAAAGGAACCATCCTCTGGTCATGCTTAATCAAACATAAAAAGCAGTATCTGTTGGATCTATTGTTTTCAAGTTATCATGTGACCAAACAGAAGCTAATGGACAATATATCAAATAAGCTCATAATATTTCGCTAAGCTCATAATGCCTGTCTGGACACAAAAAACCCTTGTAACTCCTGTACTATAGCATGGACAGACAGACAGATGGATAGACGGATGGATGGACATTGCCATACCATAATATGGCCTGCTCATATGAGCAGCCGTATAAAAATCATCACCAGCAAAATTTTAATTAATGAAGCACCGGGTACAACCCGGTGCTTCATTAATTAAATTTTTGATGATTATTCCTATAATTAGTGTTTGAAATCTAATATTATTGTGTCTGTGCAAATATTGCCCACCTGTGGAAGGCGACCAGTCCACAGAAGTTGTACAGTAAAACAGTTGATATATAAAAGACATTACATCAGTCCTCTTTTATTCAAAAAAAGAAAGTAAATGTATTATAGAAAATCACTGATCTCTGCACAGCTGGATTGCCAGAACATCAGGGAAAACATCACAACTCAATCTGCCTCCTCCCCCCCCTCCCCCCCCCCCCCATATGGCATCAAGTCAAAAAACGTTAATCAGTGTGATAACTCCTGTCCGATGATGTTTGATGATGTGAAAACTTACACCATGCCTGTAGTTTCACCTCATCAAACATAGTGATTAACTGATGTTTGGCAATCGCATCTAACATCAGATGATTTTAAGCCAGTGGTTGTCCATCGGTAGAGGTGTTTGAATATCGGTCCATGCCGATGGTTACATGGAACACCACTGGATCAAAATTGTTTGTCCTTACGTTTGATTAACAATCTTATACAAGCAGTAACAAACTTAATAAGTTGCCACAATGATTGGCAGGAATCAAGATTGGCCTAATCTCATTGATTGGTCTGATTTTCTCCTTGATTGCTGCTCATGACACACATTCCACATGTTGAGTGATGACTCAATGAAATGCGACATCAGCAGAAACAAGTTAACAGCGCAGTTGATAGTGGATCAAAGACACTGCACGGTTAACTTGTTTCCACTGACGTCGTGTTTTGATTTTAATACACACAATGACATACTCTTGAGGTCAACAAACCAATCAACCTGACTGTACTGAAAACTTAACCCTGTTCTATGCTTTCTTAAACATACTACACCTTTTGGTAGTTACTGTCTGGCATTGGCACTCACAACCGGCAGATTGTGTGCTCAACTAATTGGCAAGCAGATGATGGTTTCAAATCCTTATCATAGGGCTGCACGGTATATCGATAAACCGATATATACCGGTATTCAAACCAATATCGACTGAATACTGGTGTAATTACAAAAATATCGGTTTAGCGTCATTATTTATTTATCCACAATTTAATTTTCAAGATGGCTTGAGTTTTTTAACTGTAGCCCCGAATGAATAATATTGTCCCTTTACCTAAGGAATCGTCTGCATGTGCCCACGTAATATACAAATTCCCTAGTTGAAAAAATAATTTAAAAAAATTTCTACAAAACTATATCATGTGACCCCTCTTTGGAACGTGCTCGCTGAGCTCGTTCCAATGAGGGGTCACATGATATTGTTTTGTAGAAGTATTGGGGAAAAATCCCGGTATTCATTTTTAAATATCGTGCAGCCCTACCTTATCAGTTAATCACTAACTAAACATCATGATATTTATCCGGCACGAAACTAGTTCAGACTATATCAGCTTTCCTATCTCAGTAATTGTTTTTTTATGTAAAATATGTTATAAATATTCAGTTTGCCGCAAATTGTCAGCATAGTCATTTTTTCTCAGATATCAAAGCACAAACTTTAACTCCTTGCATGTTGCTGGCAGATACTCCTGCCCAGGACAGGATCTCCCCAGCCACTTAAATAAGTATAATTTGGGCACATTTAATTAAACATCTCCCTGTAAATTGAATGCATTTTTTCTTCAATGATTCCTTGTGATTTATTTATTTATTGGTGTTTTAAGTCATATACTTCTGCAAAATGGCTAATTGTGACCACAACATGGAGATAAAGTCAAGTTCTGTCTGTCGTTTATACCCATCATGCCCATTTTTGAGGACCTACACCTCAAGCATTGGTGACTGGGTCCTATTTTACCAATAAAACAGAACCTGAATACCATAGTAAACAAGCACTGCTTCACTTCCCAGGATTCCCACAGGGGATTCCTTGAGTTAAAGTTATAGGAATTTTACATCAAATCTAGTCATGGCTGCTATATAGCAGCCATGACTAGATTTGATGTAAAATATCTTTAAAATACTAAGTGGGTTAAGAGTTAGAAAGCGAACAGCGATTGCAAGGCATCAGAAAATTGAAACCCTTCCAGACATTTTTTGTTGTTGATTGTTATTTATAGAAACTTCTGTCCACACCCCTCCCCACCAGATGGCAGCAGTTAAAACACTTTCTATAAAATTTACCATTTAGTATTCCATCAATTCAGTTGTATAGAGGTCAGTGTATGAAATTTACAAAAAGTCACCATCAAAATAAATAAATTCTCTTGCAACACTAAACTTCAGTAATCGATAAACAACCACTACAGTTGTGGGTAAACATCAACAGATACATTCAATTTCAAAACAACTTAACAAACATATTATAAAAGATTGAACAACAAACAGAATATTATTAACCTGTTAATTAATCACATTGACATGCTAAAAAACACATAAACTGCATCGTGTTTGCATCTCATGGTTCAAATAAATTACCTTAAAATGACATGAAATGATATTCTTACTGGGGTTTAAGGTAAGTTTTAGCATCAATGACTCTGTCGTGACAACAACATAATTATAATGTAAAGTTTAGCCAAATTGTAGAACTATGCTACCCACATGAAAGGACTATCACTGCAGGCAATGACTACCAGGTCCTATTATACCAGCAGAGCAGAACTTGTCTACAACAGTAAATAAGTACTGCACCACTTTTCAGAATTCCCATGGAGAAATAGGGAAAACAATATTTAGTATGTATGTTCTCTTGCCACTTATACAGAAATAATAAAAACTCAGGTTCTAGAGACCTATAACATATAAGTTACAGCATCAAAATAAAAGCCCTATTGTAATTTGTATTAGAATGGTTTCATACATCTCCAGAAGTATGTCAGGTTCCATTCCTGTTCTGAAAAAGTTCAAAAACCTGTATCATACATTGGTTATTTGGTCCTATTTTACAAGCAAAACAGAAAAACAGAGCTTAAACAAGCACTACTTCACTTTCCGGTGCACCCAGGGGGAATTTCAGGTATAAGTAAATTACAAAATCATAAATAATTACAGGTGTTACAAGTTACATGATCAGGGGTCAGCCTGGCAGCTGATTTTAGGGAGAAGTGACTTCTCCCTCCAGAGACTTTAGAGAGAAGTCAGGGGCCAGGAGGGAGAAGTCAGTGGACATGAGGGAGAAGTCAGAAAAAAACAAAACATATATGACATTGTGACAAAATAAATGTACACAGAGGACACAATTGTAGAGAAAAAAATTGCGACATTGATGCCGTAGCAGCGACGGGTGGTGCAATCTGTGGGTGAAAAAATGATTCTCAGAAGCAATCTGCAGAAAATAGTGAAAAAAAAAAAAAATTTTCAAGTTCATCAAGGGCCATAACTCCAAGAAAAATATTTGGAACAACACATGCATTGAACAGTGGCTAGACATCAATATGATACACTTACATGCCAAATATAAAGTCATTCCATCAAGTATTTCAAAAGTTATTGAGTTTTGAAACTCGTTGGTCACAGACAGCCCGACATTGCCACTCATAGAGCTGCTAGTCGCAGCTAAAAATAAATAAAAGTTATACAAACATACATACACACACAAAACTATGTCATGTAGGTTAAAATCCTCCCCCCTCCCCAACAAACAATTGTGTCGTCCATGGTTTCTGAATACCCTAACTCTTTCCCTAACAGTGATGACTAGGGTTATGCAGTTGATTTTGTATTTGCCTCAATGCAGTGGATTTGAAATTTAGCATTACCCATGGTGAGAGTGTTCTTCTCTGTAACAGAAGGTATATTCTTTTAAAACAAATATTTAAAGTATTTAAAATAAATTTCATGTTCTCATAAGAAGCTGGGTCATTCATGCTTTCTGAATGTCCTAATTGAATTGAAATGTGTAGTTAAAAAAGTTTTCGACATCCTTCGTAAATTAAGCGTCATTAACAATTTGAGTTAATTTATTTCCAAGGTAAATGACAAAATATTTCAGTTGTCTCCCTTACCTGCTGCGCTGGGTGATAATACCCGGTTCAGAAAAATGACAATTTCTGCCATCCATCTTACATTGACACATGCGATTGATGCTATAAGGCCTGCCATTCTTATCCATCCTAATATGTGTGATTTCTGTCGTAGCCTTATTACATTTAACCCCCTTCCAACACAGGTTTTCAAAGAAAAACTTTCAATGCAAATTGGGGGGCGAATTTCAATGCAACCAATTTTCCAGTGGAACAGAGTGTAGCCGTAAGCAATTTCGACGTTTTTATGGATGAACTGCACATTTTTTTTATTTTGAAACGGTGGTTAACTTTAATAAATTCTAATAAACTCGATGCATGTCTTGTGTAGTTCGTTGTTTTTGCTGACACTTTTGGTTTTAAATAGCATTTTGTACTGGTTGCTATCAGTTGGGGCGTATTGTTCGAACGACTACGCCATTACAACTCTTTTCAGAAATATAAAATTGGGCTAGTTTAGGCTATTTTCAGAGCCGTATGACGGATTTTAACAGTATTGTTTTTTTTGGAAATAAAACATAAGAAAATACAGTAAACTGCCATGTCTCCCAAGGAAGTTTTGGAGGGCGACTTGAATTTCGCCCCCAATGTAAGCCAAGGCGACTTGAGGAATGACAAGGCGACTTCTTCACCCTAGTCGCCCGTCGCCCATTCGGCTGACCCCTGTACATGATGAAGCAAACTCTCAAGCCAACAGTCTAATTCTGAAAGGAATTTGATCTTGTTATGGCCTGGAACCAGTCTAGCCCTTAAATGGCCCATCACCAACATTTAAATTTACTTGTCTGGAATATGTAAGTTGGTTGGAAAAGCAAACCTTTGGTTTGCTTTTCCGAACAACCGATATATTCCAGCCAACTGAATAAAAAAAAAATACCAAACAGATTCATTTTCTTTGAATCAAAGCAAGAAATGCTACTCAATCAAAGACTTCATTTGATCAAATGTTTGGTAACTTTAACATTAGAAAGAAGATTAACTACATCTGCAGTTTTATAATTATGATGTACAGTTCCACTAATTGTGTCTTGGTGTTTTCAAGGTGAATTAAATACTTATTTATTGGAATATCTAAACTGGAGCACAAAAGTATATCTTTGTGAGTAAAAGGACATCACATTACATCATTGGTAGTCTACGCACAAATTTCCATGAAAAGTGGATAACCAAACAACCTATAACAGTGTCAAATTCTGAAAAGAAGTAGACTGGTCACTGAAGAGCTTGATCATGAGGTCAAATAGAACAAAAAAAACATCATTTGAATGATGAGTTATATGAAACAATTTGAGCAATTCATAAGGTAGAGGAATACTAAATATACAAATTTTTACCAAACACTAAAAAAAAATATAAAAAAACAAATGCCTTTATCTGATGTTCAGATTACGCTTTACCTTTTTACCAAACAAAAATAGCCGACTACACTTGCAAAACAAATTTGTTGCTTAACTTTACATTTTCATTTTTTGCCCCAAAAAGATAGCTTATTCCAATGTTGGTACATAAGTTATAGTTTAGAAGCAAAAACTGAGAAAAAACCCTAAACTCTTTTGCTGCCAAACAGCACCACAGCAGTACATACCACTGCCGAATTCCCACTGGAATAGCACTATATTAAAACATATAGTTTGGATATAGGGGAATAACTTTTTTGTTTACAGGAATATCTTGCTGAAACTTGGTATGCTGAACTGCATATGACACTCGGTCATGTAAGGTTACATGACCATGGCAACCAAGATGGCCACCACACCAAAGTAAGGAAATATTGCCATATTCTGGTGTTTTGTGTGATGGTGTCAAACTATTTGTAGCCAAATAATGGAATTTAATTCTACCGGTAAACGTGGTACTACTATTGTGGTTATAGTACAAATTGATCAGCAGATTTGAAAAAAAATATTGTAGATAGTCCCTATAATTGATTTGGGAAGGGCACATTGAAAACCAAGATGCCTTGTTGTAATCAGTATGGCTGAATCTAGCATGGATCAAATAGATCTTCTAAACAATATATTTGCCAGTCAAAACTATATTTGCTGACTCTGATGACGCTGCAGAATTTTCGACAGCACCAAAATTTTGAAAAAATCTTGGCCATGATGGGTTAATATGTCCATATCTTGGCCTTGAGGGTATAATAAGTCCATATAACTGGCTGTAGCATTGATTAGATTCCTCATCTTCAGTTTCAGAGCCACATTTGCTATTCCAGTCAAAAAACATATGCTCTATAACCTCACTTTTCTTGAAACATTTCCCAGAATTTCTTGCAGACATTTTGTCTGATTGACATGCCAAAACAAACCAACATATGTTTTGATCCAAGCTGTATTCCCATATTTCCACACTTGTATTGCTATCTTCTTTCAAATTTCGACTTCAGTAGCAATCAGCAGCGAATGGGGAATTCGACTTTAGTCATGTTCTGCAGAGAATGAGAAAGGAAATATAATAATGAATGAGAAAGGTAATATTTGAAATAGCACTGGCCAGATATGTTGTTAAGTTAGGTAAAATGTTAACCATTTGCCTATTTATTTATTTATTCATTTGTGTTTAAGGTCACATATTTAAGCACAATGGCTAATCATGACTGCGACAGTTTTACAGATGTAGGAAGCCGGAGTACCCGGAGAAAAGCACCGAGCAGCTGCCAGCACCCCAACATCGTAACTCCGCACTGCAGTACAGGTAGAATTAAAGACATGCACACCATCGACGTGCAGTATGCCTTAGTACATGGCGTCATTGTGCCCCCATGTGGACAATTGGGATTAAGTGCCTTGCCAAGGACACAACGTGGGAGTCCGTATCGATCACTCAGACAGTCACCCATTCGAGGATTGACCGGGCTCGTCGTTGCTTAACTTCGGTGATCGGACGAGAACCAGTTACCTCAATGCCACCGCATCCCCTAACCATTTGCCTGACCTAATGACCAAATCCAGCCAGTCCTGGAAATGAGATGGAAGTGTAATTGCTCCTGTCAGCACCCGTGATTTCTATTTTACGGGAGCTAAAAAATGCACTCACTAAAAAATATTGTGGATCATTAATATACTGAGAAGGCATATAAATGTGTGTTGTTTTGAGAAAGCAGCACACAGTGGCCAGTGGAAAGTTTCTGTCATAATTCAGCAACTCCTTATAGATTTAACCCTTTGAACACTAGTGGTATCTGCCATGCCAGGTCAATGGCAGCAATTAGAGGAGTCCATATTCATAATTTGAGGTAAACCAATCAATATTTTCAACGTGCAACCTCAGGGCTGCACGATAAAAATACTGATTGGTCTACCTCACACATTTACAGCCATCCTATTTAATTATGTTATGACATATCATGTTTCTGGCTGGAAAAACAGCAGCTCAGATTCAAAGGGTTAGGGTTTCTGGTGTTTGGTGACAGTATTCCCTAGAAAATTCATATACTAACATTTTACAAGTGCAATTTTACTCTTGTCTCTTGATTTTGCAAAGCTTAAAACTGCACCTGTCAATTTTGTTCATTTCCAGCAACCTGCATTTCACCAAAAACTGATAATTTTTTCTATTTTTACCTCATTTATTTATTTATTTATTTTATTGGTGTTTGAGGTATGAAGTTAAGTTTAGCCAATCGTTTCCAACTGTGCTGCCCACTTTAAGAGGAGGCATTGGTTCTGGATCCTATTCTACCAGTAAAGCAGAATTTGTATACCACCGTAAACAAGCACTGTTCCACTTCCCAATGTTCGCACAGGGGAAATTTTGGCCTCAAGCTATGTTTTATGGTAAAAAAAGGAAAATTGTAAGTTATTCAAGAATGTTTCTTTGTAAGTGAAGTCTTCTATTCAGGATGGTACTTAAAGGGTTAATCATCTTCCTTCAGCAGTGCTTCAAATAAATGGCAAACACAAAGATACATTCTGAACACATTGTTATTGTAAAACAGACAACAAATCAAAAACATTAAAATAGTTATACAGTGAAATTTACTGAATGAATAATCTGTTAACCCTTTTTATCTTACAATCAACATGTATTTTGTTTATATTAACTCCGCTAGTGTTGTGTATCAGGGGGTCGGATACAAGCACGTTCCTTTCGAATGAGTTCCATTTTTTTCTTTTTGTTCATCTGTACGAATAAATAGTTTGTTATATATTCGTCTACATTCTTGACTTATCCCCAATATATTGTACGATAAAATGATTATTACCATTATGTGGAGGTACAAAATATGTATCCAAGTCTTGCTCAGGGTTCTAAGGGTAGATCACGACTGAAAAATGACCAAATTCTTATTAACCCTTTACCTAACGTAACGGCCAAAACCAGCCAGCACTATTCACAAAAATATCCAATTAATTTTCATTATTTTTTTCATTTTTTTGTCTCAAAAACATAGGTTATGACCCCTCTTTGGAACGAGCTCATTTAGCTCATTCCAGTGAGGGGTCAACTATGTTTTGAGACAAAAAATGAAAAAAATTAGTTATTCAAGAATTTTGTTTGCAAGTGTCGTTGGCTTTTCATGTTAGGTAAAGGGTTAATTGAATATTGAATTCAGTGGGAATGTTACGATGTACATAGAATTAACCCATTACCCAAAGTAATGGCCAAAAACCGTCAGCGCTTTTCACAAAAATCATAGTTTAATTTTCATTAGTTTTTCATTTTTTGTCTCCAAAACATAGCTTATGACCGCACATTGGAATGAGCTCATTCCAACGAGGGTTATAAGCTATGTTTTCGATTCAAAAATTAGTTATTCAAGAATTTTGTTTGCAAGTATCATCTGTCTTTCGTGTTAGGCAAGGGTTAACTAGGCCGTTCTATAGAGCCAATACTCTACAGAAAGAATGAAATTTTAACTTTACTGATACCATATTAATTCTCAGTCTGGTTAGATACATAAAGGTATTTACTACCATGTGGGTTTCCAAGATGGTGTATTAAAATTGAGACCTTGCCTCTGAGCATATATTATGAGTCTATCTGGAAGGGTCGATTTATAACATTTATAACACAGAGGTGATTTATGACTTCAATACACCATCTTGGACCCCTCCTCCCCCCTCCCCTTCTTACAACACCCCTAAAATGTGACCAATCAAAAACACAGCACTGTTGTGTGAGTGATTAAACCATTGAAGGAAATCCTGTCACATGATCAGTAACTGTTGCTTCTATCACAGTATGGTTTGTGCTGGTTGAAGGAAAAAGTCTATTTACACTATATACATTTATTGAAGTCTATCATATCACATATTTACACATCTATTTACACAAACTGGTACTATTACATAAATGCCGATCTTTTCACATTGCTGGCCAAATTCAAACTCTTCAAAAAAACCCCTAAAATCTCAAAGCTGCCAACAACATCCAAAGTCCATAGGTCCACCTATCCCAAATTCTGAGGAATCAATTGGCTAATTGGGTTGAGGCTATTGGCTAATTAAAAACACTTTCTTTGTTTAGAAGGTGGAATGGGTGAAAGGTGTGAGTTTGTCTTGTCACATGTGTTGCAAATTGTTATTAATCCACAGCTACCTAATATTTCTTTTGTTCTCTGTCATGAAAACAAGCCCTATAAAATCACACCAAGAACGGTCATTCAATTCAACGAGTTTACTTGACGAATAGAATAGAGAAAACACCTTCACACCTTATCACTTTAATTAACATATAACTTAGCAATGGAAATCACATTCGACTCTGACTTTGCTGATTTTGCACTTGCATCTGCAAGCAGTGGCCCTTCTCAGGGCGCAAACTCAGCAGATTTCAGGGAGGTAGAGTACACCGGAATCAGAGAAATCAGAGAACTGAAAGAAGAAAATATGAAGTTGAGAGAGAAAGTCGACCAGCTACTGACCAGTTTGGGAGAGGAGAGAGAAGCCAACAAGGAATTACGGCGTGATATAACCAGCCTGACCCATCAGGTAGCAGGCTTAATCACGAACAGCCAGAACAGCCAAAACAGCCAGAATGAGAATCGGAAGAATGAAGGCAACACGAGCAGCAACAACAACAAAGGAAAGAAGAAAACCCAGAATCAGAACCAGAACCCACCCTCTCCAAAGGATGCTTCAGCAGCCAGGCGCGCGGTCAGCGCCACTGTCCATCGAGAATCTACAGAAGCAACGGAATTTCCAAGACCTACAGCAGCTCCGACCCCGAAACAATCTGCAAACATAGCCATAAGAGAGGTGACGAGTGACAACGCGACAGCAAGAGAGAAAGACACAAGAGACATAAGAGAAGAAGAGGTAAACAACCATGAATGGGGGATGGCAGGAAAACGGAAAAACAGCTGCCCTCTAAGAGGGGAAGAGAAAAGAGCGCACGTAGAGAAGAGCAAAAGCAGTCAAACACACAACTCGAGCAGACCACAGAACACATAGAACACAGACAGTAAAAGAAAGCAGACGCTTGTAGCTGAGAGATATCCAGAATCATATCTCAACAATCCAATAAAGTTGAAGACAGCAATGATCAGAGAAGGATCTTCAGAGTACCTATTTAACACAAGTGTCACAAGGGCTGGCACAATAATGGCTTATCCACGAGACGAGAAAACCTGGGACTTTCTATTAAAGGGCGGACCAAGAAACATCAAAGAGTTCAAAGACAACAACACAATATTTCGAGCACCCCTACAGAGGAAGGATTCAACCCAGGACCAGAGAGAGAATTACATCTTGATCTGTGGAGTTAACCCTGAGATCACAGAAAGAGAAATAGAAGATGATATCGGACAGGGAGTGAAAGCAAACAGAATGAAGAGTGGCACGACAAATCAATTCACCTGGAAAATCAAATTAAGCTGCCCCACCCCCACACTAAAGAAGAAATTTTTAGAGGGGGTCAAACTTGGATTATCTAACAAGCGCCATAAAGTAGAAGACTACAGACCCGAACCTCACATCACACAATACTACAATTGCCAGAAGTTTGGACACACAGCGAAGTTTTGCAACGACGAAAAAACAAAAAGCAAGTCATGCTCAGGGGAACACAGCCACAAAGAATGTACATCTGCCACAAAAACATGCGCCAACTGCAATGGTAACCACAGCTCAACATTCAAGGGATGCTCCGTACTAAGAGAAGAGATAACGAAAAAAATCTCATCGAGACTATCATTAGCCAGCGCAGTTAAAAAGTGTGCAAACCCAGAAGACAGCATTAAATTAGGCCTAGTCTTCACAAGAACACTTACGAAAATCTTAGCAAGCAAAGAAAAAGACCCGAGAGAAATAAAAAACTACGTATGCAAAGAAGTGTCAGAAAACATCAGCCAGATATACAAAACAACACTGCATAAAGATGTATTACAGAACATAGCATTCAGTCACTAAAACAAACAACCAAGAGAAGAAGAAAAACTCCGCTAAACAAACACCAGCATTTTAATTATGGATAATAATTACAACGAAACCAGATAGACAACCAGATCAAAACAACCCAGAATAATCAACACACCAAGAATCACAAATGCCCACACTTCACCAAACCGAAATTGCCAAACTGTGACAATCACACAACAAAACAAGTTCCGCAAGCAATTAATACCTGGTAGTGGTAGTACCTCTCAGGGATGAATTAACACCTCTCACATTGGTCCACACCAAGTGTCAAATCTGCCTGTTAGAACTCGTAATGTCACTACCCACATCATTCACTTCACATCAATATTAACGGATTAATGGCAAAACAACAACAGCTACAAGAATACATCAGCAACGAGAATCCAGACATTATCTGCATCAATGAAACCAAGCTTAATCCGCAGACAAAAGTCAACTTCACTAATTACATAATAGTCAGACGCGACAGAAATTCACATGGAGGTGGTGTAGCAATCCTAATCCGCAAAAACATCAAACACAGAATTATAGACACAAGCCGACTTGACAGCAAAACCCTAGCCATCGAAGTAACAATAAAAGAAATGAAAACAACTCTAGTTGCCACCTACAACCCTCCAAACAATCAGCTCAATGAAAACATCTTCAGGCACTTCACGAACAACTCCAGACATTGCCTATTCTTAGGAGACTTCAATGCAGCTCACAAATCCTTTGGGTGCCGCAAAACAAATAATAACGGACAAATACTACTAGACACTACAGATGAACTGAACTTAACTATCCACAACAATGAAACAGAACCAGCTCACTACAGCAAAAGAGCAAAGAACTGGGATATCCTGGATCTTGCACTCACAACACCAACACTCGCAAACAAAATGACAGAGTGCTATGTAGGAGAAGATATCAGCAGCGACCATCTCCCACTCCACGTCAAGATGGGAAGTGACTCACCCAAAACACACCCACCAACCTGGAGACAAAATCTTCACAAAGCAGACTGGAACAGTTTTCGAGATCTACTCACAGGACAAATTGACGACGAAAAAATCCAAACTATAAAAGAAATTCATGAAAACATTGAGAGACTCCAAGTAGCCACCCTATCAGCGCTGAATGACGCATGTCCACCTCAAAAAACCAAGAAAAAAGCCTGGAGAGTATCTGCCAGAACTCTAAAGCTGATCAAAATTAAACGAAAAACAGGACGGCTGCACCAGAAACACCGTAATCAAGAAGAATTCAGAAACCTGTACAACACACTCAACAAACAAGTTAAAGAAGCTATCAGACAAGAAAAAGAAAACGCTTGGCACAATATCACCGAAAAACTAGGAGAACAGAAACTTGATAAAGAATTCTGGAATACTTTCAAAGTATTAACAAGCAGCACAAACAACGACCCTACCAAACCCGAAAAACCTCTACTCAAACCCGATGAATCTCTGACAGAAAGCGACACGGAAAAGGCACAAGTTTTCGCCTGCAGTCTCCAAAGAATCCATAACACCCACGTCGGACCAATATTTGATGACACCTTCAAGACCACTGTTGAAACATACATGGAACAAAATGAAGCACTCTTCAAGCCGCTGCAGGATGACACCAATGAAGACACAGACAGCCATGACTTAGTACAAGACTTCACAGCAAACAAAATCAGGCACCAACTAAAATCATGCAAAAATAACTCGGCACCAGGCGAAGACGGCATCGGATACGCCATACTGAAACAAGCACCGACTAAATTCTTCGACAAACTAGCGACAGTCTTCAACAGATGCCTACAACTACGATACTTCCCACAATCCTGGAAAAATGCAGTCGGGAAAATGATACCAAAGCCCAACAAAGACGAAAAAGTACTAACAAATCACAGACCAATAAGCCTACTTTCCTGTATCGGCAAATTATTTGAAAAAACACTGAACGACAGATTACTAAACCACCTAGAGAACACAAACTTCTTCAATAGATGGCAAAGAACTTACAGAAAGGGGAAAGAAGGCATCGAGCATGTAGCATGACTAGCCCAAGACATCAGACTAGGACAAGCAAAAAAATGGATTACTGCAGCTGTACTTCTAGACGACAAAAAGGCATTCGACTCAGTCTGGCATGATGGACTCAGATACAAACTCAGCTACATGAATCTACCACAAAAACTCATCAGAATAATATCATCCTTCCTAGACAACAGAACCCTGAAAGTAAAAATAAACAGCGACACATCTAGACCGGTGAAACTAGAGGCAAGCACACCACAGGGATCGATCCTCAGCCTGCTTCTATTCCTAATCTATGTAAATGACCTCCCTCTCAACCCAAGAAACGTGCATGTATCCCAATTTGCTGACGACCTGGGACTCTGGACATCACACAAAAGAATCTCCATAATCCAAAAAAGACTACAAGAAACCTTAAACGACATTGAAAAATGGTGCGCGAAATGTAGGATAAAACTAAACAATACAAAGACGCAATTAACCTATTCCACAACAAGCAAAGCGTGCCAAACATCAAAATGACCGTATTCGGAGCAAACGCTGAGCAATGCAATGAAGTCAACCTACTGAGCATCACCCTAGACAAAAAGCTCACCCTGCGTAGTCATGGCAAAAGAATTTGCAATGAGGCGAGAAAAAGAATCAACCTACTCAAGAGGCTTCGAGGAACAAACTGGGGCACAAACACGACAAGACTACTGCAAATCTACCTAGCCTACATCCGCCCAGTACTAGAATAAGGTGCAATTATCCTGAAAAACGCCTGCAAATCGACACTTCAAGAAATACAACAAACACAAAACTATGTAATCCAAACAGCCCTCATGCTTCCCAGAGACACAGGAATAAATTACCTCCACAAAACAGCAAACATCCCAACTATCATGGAACGCTATGCCGACCTCCACCAAAAGACCATCAGCAGACTAAAAGATAGCCCACTATTCGAGGAAATAACAAGAACACAACTCCTGGAAAATGGGTACACCAAATCCCTCTTGGGATGAACTTGACAACTTGGCAGTGGTAGTACCTCTCAGGGAAGTAAAACTTCCCACATTGGTCCACGCCAGTCGAAGGGTTAATCCCGAGATACTATAGAAACAACAACTCAAAACAACAACAACGGTCTAATCCCAAACCAATAAGAGCTACGGCACAGACGAAATTCAACATCACAACAGTAAAGAGCCAAAAACATCAGGACACACAAGCCCTCACCAGAGCTACGCCACCAGACTAAAAAGACAACCCTATAAAAATAAAAATCCATTTAAGAATGAACTCAACAACTTGGCAGTGGTAGTACCTCTCAGGGAAGCAAGCTTCTCACATTGGTCCACGTCAAAAGGAGGGTTCACTCTAAGATGCCCCCAAACCAATAAGCTAGAACAACAACAATAAGAGCAAATGAGAAGATCAACAACACAGTCCCAGACAAATGCCAATAAACACCAGGATTCAGAGACATAAAGCCCTCAAAACCAACAACCTAGAATAGGATCAACAACAGCGAATCAGAAGATCAACAACACACCCCCAGACGAATGCCAAAGAATAACGAGAACAGGCAGAATGACAATGGAAATACACCAGCAGACGAAAACATCAATCAAAACCAGAAGATCGAACCACCAACTACAACATCAAAAAAAGGCCCACAAAACTACAAAGGAACAACACATGACGCAAAACCAGTAGACCAGACATAGCTGGATCTGAAACAGACTGTGGTAGTACCTCTCAGGGAGGACTGGCTCGTCCCACATTGGTCCACGTCCTTTGAGACTCAGCTCGTCAAAAAATTAAAATATGAACCAAAGACTGCACTCCTGCCAACCGAGACATCAGACAACTAGGAGAACATGGAAGAAAAGAATGAAAGTGTTAATGACACTGTAGTTCAACTTGTCAAGACAAAGACATGTACATGTATAGTATGTGACACAGCAATGACAAACATCTAGGTAATGACCTGATAACAAAGGTACATATAAAGTATTGTAACGGTCTGTACATAAATACTGACCGTTGCCTGTAACAAATGTATAGGTAAAGTATTGTAAAGGTGGGTGACAGTCAGATGCTGAACTAGAAAAAATCTTTGAGTCCCAGAGTGGGTCTGACTGAACCCCAAAATATTTGTTCTCATAGCACAGTGATAACAAAGGCACCCCAAAACACACTCGTTCCTGTCCCAAGGTGAAAACAAAAGTACTCAAGAAGTTTTGTGAAGATCAGTTCATAAATACGAGCTGTATAGAACTTGTGACAAAAAACTGATTGGACCTAATTTCGGTACAAAATGGCCACTGGCAGCCATCTTGAATTTTGGACCGTACCCAGAAACACTCATTCTCATCCCAAGGAGATAACAAAGGTACCCAAGAAGTTTTGTGAAGATCGGTTCATAAATACAGCCTCTATTGACATGTGTGCTTACATTGTGTAAGTAGCACTGAATAAATCAAAGTTCATCTAATTTGCATAATTTCTGCACGAAAAAAACCCCCTTACAATATGTGATGTATTCCATGTTACTAAACATTCATACAAAAATTTATTAAAATCAGAACTTTCATACAGAAGTTCTATACAAAAGACTGATTGCTCTAATTTTGGTACAAAATGGCTGCTGGTGGCCATCTTGAATTTCGGACCACACCCAAAAACACTTGCTCTCATCCCACGGTGATAACAAAGGTACCCAAGAAGTTTCGTAAAGATTGGTTCATAAATATGGCCTCTAGTCTGAGCTGTATAGAAGTTGTATACAAAAAACTGATTAGACCTAATTTCGGTACAAAATGGCCACTAGCAGCCATCTTGAATTTTAGACCGCACCCAGAAACACTCGTTCTCGTCCCAAGGTGATAACAAAGGTACCCAAGACATTTCGTGAAGATCAGTTCATAAATACAGACTCTAGTCTGAGTCGTATTGACATGTGTACTTACTGTGTGTAAGTCGCACTGAAAAAATCAAAGTTCATCTAATTTGCATAATTTCTGCACGAGAAAAAACCCCGTATTATATGTGATGCATCCCATGGTACTAAACATTCACACAAAAAAATTATTCAAATCAGGGCTTTCATATGGAAGTTCTGTGCAAAAATCTGATTGCACCTAATTTTGTACAAAATGGCTGCCATCGGCCATCTTGAATTTCGGACCGGACCCCAAAACACTCGTTCTCGTCCCACGGTGATACCAAAGGTACCCAAGAAGTTTTGAAAAAATCGGTTCATAAATACGGCCTCTAGCCCGAGCCGTATTGGCATTTGCACTTACAGTGCTGAAAGTAACCCCAAAAAACATCAAAATTAGTCTAATTTGCACAATTTACGTACGAGAAAAAAACCCGTATTATATGTGATGTATCCCATGGTACTAAACATTCATACAAAAAATTATTCAAATCAGAGCTTTCATATGGAAGTTCTGTACAAAAAACAGATTTCTGCATCGTCGGTACAAAATGGCAGCTGGCAGCCATCTTGAATTTCAGACTGCACCCAAAGACACTCGTTCTCGTCCCACGGTCATAACAAAGGTACCCAAGAAGTTTTGTAAAGATCGGTTCATAAATACGGCCTCTAGCCCGAGCCATAGCAGCTTGGCACTTACAGCTCTGAAAGTAACACTAAATAAATCAAAGTCAGTCTAATTTGCATAATTTACGCACGAGAAAAAAACCCGTATTATATGTGATGTATCCCATGGTACTAAACATTTATACAAAACTTTATTCAAATGAGAACTTTCATACAGAAGTTCTGTACAAAAAACTGATTTTTGCATCATCGGTACAAAATGGCCACTGGCAGCCATCTTGAATTTCGGACCACACCTAAAAACACTCGTTCCCGTCCCAGGGTCATAACAAAGGTACACAAGAAGTTTCGTAAAGATCGGTTCATAAATACGACCTCTAGCCCGAGCCATAGCCAATTGTTGACGTACGGACAGACGGACAGACGGCCAGACGGCCAGACGGACAGACGGACGACGGGCCATGACAATAGCTCAAATTTGACTTCGTCAAAGTTGAGCTAAAAAACTGAACTCAAGCGGAAGATCAAAGCTCACAAGGTGGGATGAAGGGACCTCCATTAGGTCCGAGCCTCCTGGGCCCACTCCGGCCTATGACCGGATAACCACAAATCGATTTGATAAGAACAGCTCAGTAAAACAGTACCAATATCTGGATATTGGGGCGGTTTTGAAACAGTCCCAATAACTAGATATTTGTATGATTGTCACGGTACTGTAATCATAACCATTCAAAAGTAAAGATGCTGTAAAGGAGGTGTGAAAAATTTTCTAACACATGAATTATCGACAAGCTTTTCTCGACAGAGCTTCTGAATTGAGTGTGCATCGTGTCCAAATTATAATGCACTTTTTAATTTTTTATTGCTTTTAATAACCAACAGCCCTGGTAACCTAAAAAGGACTCCTGTGGAAACCTTGGAAGTGAAGCAGTGCTTGTTTGCTGTGGTAAACAAGTCCAGTTTTACTGGTAAAATAGGACCTGGTCACCAGTGCCTGGGGTAGAAGTCCCCTAAAATGGGCAGCATGGCTAAACGATTGGCTAAACTTGACTTTACACCTTTTTTTGCGGTCACAATTAGCCATAGCTGCAGAAAAGTGACCTTAAACACCAATAAATAACCTAAAAAAAACGCCCTTTTTCAAATATTAAGATGGCAATCAGGCACCACCACCCGCCACCCCTGAGGGAAAGCGAACATCTTCTTCAGATAAAAAAAAAGAATTATTTTTCCAAATGCTTTAAAAATGAACGATTATTAAATTTATCTGCCGCACTTTCGATGAGGGATTGAATAAGTGTTCCACCCTTGAGCTGAGACATTATATTAGCGAGAGAAAACATTACGTCATGATGTGAGTTCACTTCGAAGCCACAGATCTGTTCACAATATCTGAACTCCTGATGCGTGTCATAACTTCAATAGACTTTCTAGCAAGCAAACAATGGGTTATGCCCATTTTGTTTTTTGGGAGTAGACCCAGCAAAAAGTGTTTTAAAATGTGGTTTTGCTCGTGTCAAACTTTCTAAAATATAATTTTTTTTACTTTTGTTAACATTGAGGGGCTGTGGATTAAATCACAAAGATCACTATTTTGTGTACTATATGGGTAAATAATTGTACAGTTGTGCAGGTGTCCTCCAATATTTGGACTCTGCTTCGCCTCATCCAAAATATCTTCGGACACCTGCACAACTGTACAATTATTTACTCACATAGTACAGAAAATAGTGATATATCTATTACTTATCTCAGTTGTGAAAATTTAGTAACAAATAATGACTTAAAAAGGTGTCTCAAGTTTCTTAAACATTGGATGTTGGCTAGCTGTTAACAGCAGTAGGTGTGATATACAACTAAATTAATTTTACACTTGCATTTGTTTAGGGGATAAGGATCGGATATCTCTACTGATTAAAATGTGTTGAACAACCAGATGTTTTACCTATAAAATACATTTAATTCTTAGGAGAGAATATTACAAATCCCAAAAATATATAAATATATTTTTTTGACTTGTTATACTTGAATCAAGAATGATTCTTCTGAATTTACCCTTCGAACGTTCAATGGCAGCTGTTTTCTGAGAGTGCTTGATGGTGTTAAATGCTTATTAAGTAGTATTACCCCAAACACTAATATAAACATGTATAGAAACTGAGGTACATGTATTTGATTAATCTTGTGAGGGAGTGGTGCTTCAAAAATCTACCTAAAGTGCCATTCTCATTTATCTTGTGCATGGAATGCTGTTGCTACTCTCAATACAGATTTTTTTTTCTGTTGAGGCATTTTTACTTGTACATGTATTGGCAAAAATATAAGCATGATAAGATAAGTTCATTTCTGATGAATATCAAATGTTTAACAACCGACAAATCAGCAATGGGACTGCAGATTCTAACCCTTAATGATTAACAATAATAAAAAAAATCACCAAGATGATGAGAAACTGAGGTAAAAATGGTAATGGAAACACTTGAAAAACTAGAACATGGAAACACATTCAAATTGTACTTTCTTATTGACTTCAGGTCCTTATGGCATTTAATCTATTATATCTTGGTGATTAGCCAGTTAAACTGTATAAGAAACTAAAGTCAACAACAAAATGGAGGCAAAGATCTCAATATCTTTTTATATCTCACTTTTCAAGTCATCTGGCATTTTTACTGTAGGGGTTTGTTTTGCAAAAATTCATACAAAATGGTACAATAATGTTATGAAGAGATATGATTATAAATTATAATGAGATGAAAAAGTTAAAAAATTTATAGTAATTTATATATTTTTTATACTTATCAATGACCCAGACTTAGCTGGTGCTAACTCTTAAATTCTAGGGCCAAACACAAATTTTACCCCCAATCCCCAAAATTTGCATCTAAAACCGAAAATTACATGTCCTATATGGTCCTCCATACCTTTCCTCCACTGCGCATGCGCAGTGTCAAGGAGGTCTCGAAATTGGCACCAAAAGTCATTCTTACAAGCAGTGCCTGGAAAAGCATTATGTACTCAGTGGGGAGGTATGAGTTCCCAACTCATGGGAGGGCCATCCCCGTCTGGGTCATTGGTAAGTATAAAAAATATATAAATTACTATAAATTTTTTAACATTTTTATACTGTACCAATGACCCAGACTTGGCTGAATAGTAAAAAGGTTAGAGGGCCTAGGACATAAAGCAATCCAATAACTCAACTATATATATACAGAATTATCCCCTCAAGGAGAAAGGAGAAATAGGCTTTACATGTATCTTTCTATTCTGCATCAAAACGAGAAAGACACAACCCATTCTGTACTTGAGCATAATAACAACACTGATGTCTATTAACCTCCAGCAGGGGTCAGCCGAGTGGGCGACTTGGGCGAAGAAGATGCCTTGTCATTCCTCAAGTCGCCTTGGCTTACATTGGGGGCGAAATTCAAGTCGCCCTCCAAAACTTCCTTAGGAGACATGGCAGTTTACTGTATTTTCTTATGTTTTATTTTTTAAAAACACCCGCTTCCGCATTCGCAAAAAAAAAGTAAACACGGCTGCTGTTAAAGTCCGTCACACGGCTATGAAAATATCCTAAACTCGCCCAATTTTATATTTCTGAAAAGAATTGTAATGGCGTAGTCGTTTGAACAATTCGCCCCAACTGATAGCAACCAGCACAAAATGGCTACCCGGTATTTAAAAACAAAGTGTCAGCCAAAACAACGAATCACACAAGACACGCATTGAGTTAATTAGAATTTATTAAAGTTAACCACCATTTCAAAACAAAAAAAATGTATTGGAGACAGTTCGTCCATATCGAAATTGCTTGCAGTTATGCTCTGTTCCACTGAAAAATTGGTTGCATTGAAATTCGCTCCGCAATTTGCATTGAATGTTTTTCTTTGAAAACTTGTGAAGTTGTGTTGAAAGGGGGTTAAATGTAATAAGGCTACAATAGAAATCACAGGTATTTGGATGGATAAGAATTGCAGACCTTCATAGCACAAATCGCACATGTCAGTGTAAGATGGTTGGCAGAAATTGTCAGTTTTCTGAACAGTGTATTATTACCCAGCACAGCCGGGAAGGGAGACAACTGAAATATTTTGTCATTTACCTAAGAAATAAATTAACTCAAATTGTTAATAACGCTTAATTTACGAAGGATATCGAAAACTTTTTTAACTACGCTTTTCAACTCAGTCAGGGCATTCAGAAACCATGAATGACCCAGCTTCTTATATGAACTTGAAATTTATTTTAAACACTTTAAATATTTTTTTAAAAAGAATATACCTTCTATCACAGAGAAGAACACTCTCACCATGGGTCATACTAAATTTCAAATCCACTTCATTGAGGCAAATACAAAATCAACTGCATGGTAACCTTAGTCATCACTCTTAGGCAAAGAGTTAGGGGGTATTCAGAAACCATGAACGACATACTTTTTTGTGGGGTGGGGGGGGTGGGGGGTGGGGGAGGTAGGATTTTAACCTACATTCTGTTATATACCATCTGACTTAGTTTTGTGTGTGTATGTATGTTTGTATAATTTTTATTTATTTTTTTCTCCACAATTGTGTCCTCTATGTTCATTTATTTTGTCACAATGTCATATACGTTTTGTTTTTTTTCTGATTTCTCCTTCATGTCCACTGACTTCTCCCTCCTGGTCCTGACTTCTCCCTAAAGTCTCTGAAGGGAGAAGTCACTTCTCCCTAAAATCAGCTGCCAGGCTGACCCCTGACCTCCAGTATAATCCATTATGGTAATTATTTTTAAAGGAAAGCCGATAAATAAAGTAGTCCAGATAAATGAAACTCTTCAATTCATTAAAAGTGACCGATAATTGTATATTAACGTCTACATGAAATGTGACATATACAAATACTACACTCTGAGGTACACTTGAAAATATTACATGGATGAGTAAAAAATTATCTTTACACTTTAAAAATCATCCCGGTACCGACTAGAATTACTGACTCTAGGGGAGGTATTCCCTTGCTTTTCACTATAAAGCAGATGACCTAAGGGAACACCCGCCCTCCCCCCCCTTCCCCTGGGTCAAATATCCCTGAGCGAAGAGGGCGGCAGCACAGAGTCACTGCCGGAACCAAAAGCCTACACAACTATAGTTGCAACTGTTTAGTGGACGACATTCTGAGCAACAGATAACGAAACTAAACAATGCCGGTCTCTAGAAATGGACTCAATATTTCTGAAGTATAAATTCGTGCAAGTGAAAAGCTAAAACCAATATGCAGCCATCATTAGAACTGTAATAGCAACGCTATTAGCATAAGCCTCTGAAGTAGAAAGAACTCTTACTTCAAGAGCTAAAATCTTAATCGCAAACTGCTGTGTTGAAGATATTATCATAAGCAGTACTGAAAGCTAATAGAATCCATCTAGCTATAGAATGGACCAAAATGTGGAGGAAGCTTCCACTGCATAAGCCACAACAGACACCTGAATAGATTAATGCACGGTCTTTGTGGAGACAGAGGTGCTACCAACAGAATTGCATTGAGATTATTTAACTTAAGCAATATCTGCTGAATCAACGGCGCTGGAGGATACCCATATCCTATTATCCCGTCTCACGAGAGGGATAGAGCGTCAACTGCAAACGCTCGAGGATCCGAACATGTTGACACATACACTTGCAACTGATTGTTGAGATGCGTCGTATATAAGTCCATCATTGGCCACTCTCATAGGTAGCAAATCTGATATAAATACTCGTTGTTAAAGGTCCATTTGACTGCAACAAGTGGCCCTTTCATGAAAGGGAGTCTGCTAATACGTTTAGACGACCCGGAATACGACGGACCGATAGGAGAACTTGATGTTCTAGTACCAACAGAAGGATTCATTCCGTTATAGTGAATAACAGAATGGATTGAGTACCTCCCTAGTTCCGAAAATACGCTTATACCGTCAAATTGTCGGACAGAATTGCCTGTGGGCAATCTGGATAACATTCATGCAATGACGTAACGCAAGCCAAAATAACATCAATTCCTGATGTTTATGTGCTTGATTAGGAACTACGGATCCCAAGGACCCTGGCACTTAAAAACCGTTGGGCTCAATGTTGGGTCCCAACCTATTTAACTGGCATCCGTCAAAACTGTAAAACTCGGATCCGGCAATTGCAGTGGAAGTTATTTACCTGCATAAACCACTGAATATCTGCCCAAGTCTGAATCTGTTTCACTTGACTTACAAGAGGATGTACGTAACGAGCGAAATCTTCACCCTCCAACTCTGTTCTTTTTGAGTCAAAAAGATTTGGAGAGGACAAGTGCGTAGCTGCCCCATTGGAATAAAATCCGCGGCAGCTCCACACAACCCTATCAGTCTGATGAATTCTCTCGCTGTAACTTTGTCTGAGTGAAGACAATAGCGAGCGAAACAACTGATTAATTTCGCTCTGGTTAACGGCAAACAAACGAGATTGTTGTGCATCTCGAAGCTCATTCCTAGATGAGTGAATGACATGGACGGCAGGAGAGACGTCGGAGTAATAGAAGCAGATTTTGCACATCGTTCTGAAGAGTTAACTCGTTGCCGTATCTCTGAAGAATGTCGACAGGTAGGCCGACGTTACCGCAGACGAATGAGCTCGGAAATATATCATTACCGAGTTCATTATTTGAGTGAAAGCCCAGGGCGCTAGGTTCAAACCGAAGCACATCGCTCGGAACTGATATACAACTCCTAGGACTGCGAAGCGTAGATACTTTCTGAATGTTGGATGTACCATGACGTGAAAGTACGCATCCTTGAGATCTATGCTTGTAGCATAGTCGTTCACCCGAATACTCGCTCTGACTGATCGAAATGTCTCCATAGAGAACTTCGGAGCGACGATCAGCTTGTTTATCCAGCTCAAATCTATGACTGGACGGAACGAGCCGTCTGGTTTCGGAACCAGAAACAGATGGCTGTAGAAACCCGGTGATTCCTGGTCTTCTACGACCTCTACCGCGTTTTTCTTCAGAAGAGACTGTACTTCAGATAAAAGAGCATCTCTTTTCTGCAGATTTGACGGAAGCCGAGTCCATTTTGGACAGGAGTTAATGGAGGCTTTCGTTTGAAGGATATTCTTAGTCCTTCCGAAATTACCCCTCGAACCCAGAGGTTGTCCGTAATTGACGCCCAATCGTTTATAAAACTTGATAATCTTCCGTCTACCGGAACACGATAGAGGTTCAAACCATCACCTCCTGGACCTGCGAGGCTTGCGGAAGGAGAAATTACATCCTCCACGACCCGCACCTTGCCCCGTCGACCTAGGGACATCTGACCGGTTATCTCGGCCAGAATAACGTCCCCCACGTGAGTCGCTGCCTTGACGGTCTCTAGAATAAGACCTAGAGGACACATAGGAACCTCTATAGGAACTTCTCTTGAAAGTACTTGTCCCAGAAGTGCCTGTCTTACTCTTTTCTGCTGTATCCGACTTTTTAAAAGCGGATTTGAATAGCAGAGAATCCGAAGCTTTCTTAATTATCTTATCATAGATTGCTGAAAGCTTGCCATCGAAGAGAAGCTCTCCGGAGACCGAAGCGACTCTTGAGAGAGTTTTTCACCTTACCATCCACACGCGTGGATGTAGCTAGGGCTGCGTCACGTCTAACCAACTCCAGGTTTGCCACTGAAATACGTGGAATAAGCTATTGCCCTTGAAAGAACTCTTAATGAGGATTGTATATCCTGGAATTCTTTCCCTTGAAGACGTAATGATAACGCCTTAGTAAGGTGATCTGCGTATGATAAAGGGTCTAAGTTAACTCTGTTAGACATTATTGTCGTTTCCAATTTCATGGTTGGAATTGACATAGACAACGGTATAGACAATTCTAAGTCTTCAGCATGGTCGTCTAGACGCAGAGGAACTCTCGGTATGCCCTGTCCTGCCGTTTCGAATTTATTCCTTAAATTGATGAAAGGCAGATTTAGAGCATTTGCGGACAAGAAACCAGCCTTGCTTGTTTTGGTAGCAAGCTTATATATAGCATCATTCAATAATTCAAATGTTCTTGTGACATTATTGGACTGTGTCGGAAACTCAGGGACGATGTCCCTGAACCGATAAAAAAATTCTGTGTCCAATGACGCTATCAGTCTCTTATCCGGCATCGCAGCATTCTGGTCCGACGGAACAATCTCTGGAAGATAATGCCGGATAAAATCTACGGCAGCTTTATGTTGTTCCGAAAGGGAAAGCTCCAATCCTCTGAATCCCTTTCGCCATCCTATCGGACCCTATGAAGTTCTCGGTCGTCCGTACCTGATGCTTCAGCAGAGCGTACCGACCCAGCGTCGTCGGATAATTCCTGATCCGACAGAGATTCTGTCGTCTGCTGGGATGCTGCGATAAGTTGTGCTATTTGGGATAGCACGTCCATCACTGAGGCCTGTGGAGTAGCGGTCTTACGCTGCTTTGCCACTGGAAGCTCTGTGTACGTTGACTCCTGCATACTTCTTTTATGCGAACGTCCGGAGTCTACAGGCTTCGTGTCCCTGGCTACCGGATGGCGTGACCTGTAGCTGTGGAATCCCTGATTGGCGAAGCTGGCTGGATATCCGTGGTCACATAGCCAAGGTGCGGTCGTGTGCATTGCCGTGAGGATGAGGAAGCCATATCGACAGTCTCTCCGGACTGTCTATATAACGGAGCATCCCGAGTGGCGGACGTATGCTCCGAATGCGGAACGTTTTGTACCACAACATCTGGTCCCAGATGTTGTTGTACAGGGGAGGGACCTCTCTCGCTCGCAGCCCGGATGGACCTGGACGAGCTAGGAACCGGACTAATAGGCTTCCTCCGTTCTCTCCTCTGATCCGTCGTCACTGGGTGTGCACTTTGTCTTATTATAGTGCTCGCATCACCCAAATCTCTTTCCTGGACTGCAACGGAGGAACCTGGCTGCCGAGCCATTCGATGAATGGTCGCTACACCAGGCGAGCTAGCGGACGCCAATGCCGTCGATCCTACTAGGGACCTCTTAGGCAATTGACGTAACATCATGAGCACTTATCCGCTAGCTCTTCATTTGACTGTGACGACGGAAGCACACTTTTGAAGACATCACAGAAAATCACCGCACTCTTATTCCTGAATGAGGCCTGTGGAGCCGTGACTTACATAATATCCACTGTCAGCTCCAGGGACGTTCATTCCTGCATTTATATAATATGCGAAGGTCCCATCAGGAAAGACCTCATATCCTTGGCTAAAAGATGAAGTAACCTGGTCGACAATATTCCCTGGTCGGCAAAGCAGGAGCTCTAGGTAGACACCGAAGCCGCCGCCATGAGCCGCCGCCGCCAGCCACATTTTTCGTAAGCCACCGCCAGCCACATTTTTCGTCAGCCACCCTTATTATAAATCAACCGCCACGAAATTTTGCGCCGGTGTTACAGGAATGGAAGTACATAGGAAAATTAGTCCCTCTGGACTATTATTCCGCGGAATTATAGTCCTAGGTCTAACATTTCTAGGAATAGTAGTCCGCCGGACTAGCCCTAACACTACAACGACGGAGACAGACTTGTTGAAGACATCTCGAAAACATCACTCTGAATTCTGAAAAATAAAATGATAATATAGAGTGACCCTACGGAGAGAGGACCGGTATGGACCCCTCCCCGCAAACACAATATCGTGACACACGTCTCCAACGTTGTCATTTCAATCAACACAAACAGAGTAGGAATTAGTGCGAATACATTGAACCTGAGAATAAGAGGAAGATATCCTCGCATTGTAAATAAAAAATATTTTTTCATCAATAAAAAAATACAGTCATATTAGTCGCACTATCCCTTGAAATAAAGATACATAATATAACATAATCCATTATAATCTTTGAAAGAAAACAATTTTCCCAAAAAAAATTTTTTTGAAAAACTTTTTCAGAAGAGCCCAAGTTCCCAATGGGAACACCGAGCCCAAATGGATCCCCAAAAAGCCTAAGTGTGGACAAAATTTTTTAAAACATTTCAAAAAATTAATGCAACACTTACATACAATATTAATGTATCTTGCTAAGTCTAAACTAATGTAAAGACAAGAAATCACTATCAGCAGTAACCGTTGTCAATGTAAACAAGAAGTTGTACAAAACCGGAAACATGACTCCAGGCACTGATAAACATGGCCCGAAATTAGTTACCAATTTAAACACTATCTGATGCAAAACAGAGATTTCCATAGAAGAAGCTGCAGAACATCAGATGGTAGATGCAGATCACAACGCCTAAACACCTAAGGGTGAGGACGTCAACATGGGGAAAAGAACAGAAATTCATTCTGTTACGAAGCCAAAACTCCCAAGAAATTTTAGTAATAATTATTACAGAAAATATGCCAAAAGCATGGGAGAATAGCAAGGGGGGAATAAAGGAAAGGGAGAGAGGCAACACTGATCAAGCAGTGGAACTTTCATAGCAAGAATGATAATAACAGGCTCATGCCTCGAAATTAGGGAACATAACATAATTTTGTAAAAAAATTTAAGTTACAGCCCTGATTATTTCCTGCCACTGAATTTTCCTCTCATCCTTCTATTTCCTCTTTAGATCCACCAATTCTCTCATATTTATGTGTCTGGCATCATTTAAACTGAGATTTATAAGCACAAATATCAGTCAGATGTGAACTGATGAAGGGCCAAACAAAGAATGACTTTTGGCGCCAATTTCAAGACCTCCTTGACACTGCGTATGCGCAGTGGAGGAAAGGTATGGAGGACCATATAGGACATGTATTTTTCGGTTTTAGATGCAAATTTTGGGGATTGGGGGGTAAAATTTGTGTTTGGCCCTAGAATTTAAGAGTTAGCACCAGGTAAGTCTGGGTCATTGGTACAGTATAAAAATATATATTTTCAAAGACATTTTTTATCAATTAGCATTTATATCAATGATCACAACAATAATTACAAATAAATGAAGATATTCAAGCTGACCGTTTAGGCTCTACAAAATAGATTTGTTTCTCAGGCCATTATTTGTAAATTCCATGTGGGTGGGAAATTTTTTTTTAAAAATTTATATATTTTTGTAATTATTTCTTTGCCATAAAAGTCCATGCTCTTGGTTTGCTTTATGTTTTCGGCCTCATAATCTACAGATGAACATGGGTGGTGGTGTATTTCGTCCCTTTAATGCAAGAAGGTTTTGCAAGACTAAAGCACTTCAATGCCTTGTTGCACTCAAGGGACAAATTTATAAATTTTATTAACATGGGTAAAATATCAGACATAAGCCATTTAATGTTTATTTTATTGAGTCTGCATTGGTTATAAAGAGTGAGCATGTGGCAGCCAAAAGGACCATATGGGAGGGCCTGAGAAAGAGACCTTTAATTTTTATAGGCCTTATTACTGGGCTCTACTGGGCTACAACTGGATTGCTGGAACATTTCAGTACAGCCTCCCATCATTTTATATCCTATCTAAATGGACAGCAGATTATCATTTGTTAACCCTTTACCCACTACACCAGATATAAAGATTTGTTCTTTTAATTATTGTTTTTTTTAAATTTTTTCAATAAGTTTCAACAAAACCATATCATGTTACCACTCACTGGAATGAGCTTGATCAGCACATTCCAATGAGGGGGTCACATGATATGCTTTTGTAGAAATCTTATAAAAAAATTCTACTTTTTTCAACTGCTTAATTTGTAAATCAAGCTGGCGGATGCTTGTGATTCCTCAGGTAAAGGGTTAAAAGCAGACCATTTTTTTTACTGTAAAAAAATATTTGAATGGAATATTTCCATTATTTCACATAACCAACCTATCCTTTCAACAAATTTCAAAGTGATTAATTTTGCCTTTCACGTCATCTTAAATGAAAATAAATTGGAAAAATACTAAATATTTTTTTAAAATACTGAAAAATATACACTGCTTACATTTTTAAATATTTGCAAAACTTTCTTTTTTTATATTTTTCTTTATTTAGATAAAGATGGTGAATATATATACAGCTGACTAAACAAAATACATGCTGAAAAATGTACAAATACAGCTATTAGTTCATCAGTATCACAAAGACAAAAATAGGATAAGATCAATTTTGAATATATTGACCCTCAAAGGCCTATTTCTGACTTTTCCAACCTCTGAACAGGTGCACTTAACATGCCATTATGTGTAGACCCTGCTGATAATAAACAAATTACACAGGCAGTGGTTTCTAGTCAAGTCTTGGCTACCTGTTAAGGCAGCCGAGACTTGACAAGAAATCACTGTTAAGCCACTAGACGTGTATCAGGTATGAATTCAGGACAATTGTCCATGCCCTTGAGGGTTTTAAAGCTCAAATTATTTAGAAATGTTGCTTTTAGAGAAGCTAATAATTCTAAAAAACTGAATTTGAGTTCCCTTCAGGCTACTCAAAAGTACTAAGCAATATTAACTGAACTGACATAATAAATCGTTGAACGAACCTTGCAGTGATGGGTCTCTCTAAAAAGATTTTTTTGTTTGTTTTGGGATTGAGGGGGAGGGGGTGGGGGTACATGGTGACATGGTATCAATTCCCCCTCTTTTCATATTTCTCTGTTTTTCTTTCTCTGAATATCTATAGCCATAACACTGTTGCAATCTCGAAGAGCATAAATGTTTATTCTGATGTGTATATATTAAACAAATGGTGCATTTACTTGTTAATCATGTACAAGGGAGAGAATGTGTCTTGAGTGTTCAGCGTTTGTTATCCAATCTTTTTTGTTAATTCTGACATATAAAATATGTTTAAACTACTATTAACTAAAGGGTATTGCAAATGCAGATGGAACTCTCTTAACCCTTTGTGCACTGATGTCAAAATAATGAAACTACAAGTAGCAGATTTTTTCTCTTAATGCAATTGAAAATGGGGTCTCACTTACCCGGTTGGCATTGTTTCGAAGTAAGGTGTGAATTACCTGGTGATCAAAGAGGTACCGACTATAGTCTTTATCTAATAAATTACAAGCAGCTTATGAAAAATAGGTAAATTCATTGAAGTCTATTAACTCTAACAGTGCCATTTAATTAATATATTACACATATGTCTAACTATATATATAATCTATATTTGTATGGTTTCATGTTAAATGATAAGAACAGATACTCAATCTCAGATGACTTTTCAATAAAATATGTTAACCCCATCCACACTGATGTTAAAATACCAAAAGTTCAAGTAGCCATTATTCCCATAATGCAGCTAGAAATTTAATCAATTCAGTCTTGTTTGACAGAGCTCAATGAGCTCTGTCAAACAAGACTGAATTGAATAAATTTCTAGTTGCATCATAGGAAAAATTAGCAGCCTGAAATTTTGAGATTTTTACATCAGTGTGCAGGGGGGTTAAAATTACACACAAAAACATAGTTATACTTCAGTTCAATACCCAGTAAAACAGGACACAGAATCCAAGTACCGGAGAAGTCCAATTTCACCACTACGAAAAACTCTCTTAAAATGTTCAATGGAATTGTCAATTTTCCTGTACTTTTTTTTTTTTTTTTGCTGAAGCCTACCACTGGCACTTAGATGAAGTATTGTTGCCTTATGGTAGGCTTGTTCTTTTTTGAGGATGTCAATCATTTTGTGTAAGTTGGGATGTGAGCTGGCAATGAAAAGACTCAACTTCCTATGCCCCCCCCCCCCTCGATGTGGTTTGTAGTACGGGGTCCCACCCAGACCTGTTAACCTCTGAAGGTTACCGTCAGTGAGATTTAGATGAGCTCTCAGTGAGATATGAATGCTTGTCAGTGAGATTTTTGCACACGGCTATTACATCAATATTTTCTTTGTTATGCCTCCCATAGTCCCACCCGAGGACCCCCCCCCCCAACCCACATGCATTACATTTCATTTTAATAATTTATTTTAACACTTTTAATGGTATTTGTCAGTAATAGCATACAAATATGGATATCACTGGTCCAATCCCCCCCTAACACCCCCCCCCCCCCCCCCCCCCCCGACACAAACAAATGTGAGTGGATGCATATCTAGCCATCAATGAGATTTAGATGAGCTCTCGAGCACCCCCCCCCCCCCCCCAACCCAAATGCATTATATTTCATTTTAATAATTTATTTTAACACTTTTAATGGTATTTGTCAGTAAAAGCATACAAATATGGATATCACTGGTCCAATCCCACCCCACCCCACACCCCAGGGACAATGCCACCCCCCTGACACACACACACAAACAAATGTGAGTGGATGCATATCTAGCCTTTGCCTGTACCCCCCCCCCCCCCCCCTCGGTGGTATGTTTTATCAAAGTCTGCTCAGATAATAATTTCCAAAGTCTGGAAATGTTAACAGGAAAAGATGTCCTAATGTTCAGTTACTTCAAGATTTGAACTTGGAAAGTATTTTTATCAAAATCCTTCATGAATGTGTGGACGTTTGTGCCCTAAACAAAATTTTTCTTTTCATCATTGAAGGATTTAGGGTTTTTTTTTATTCCATTTGAAATCTTGTGTACAGACGGCCAACAACAGTTAACAGCTTTGTTGTCAGCACAACGGCATACACGTATTGTTAGAAAATAAGTCCATTGTGTATAAATCTGCAGTCATAATTTTTCGGCATCCTAAGCTGGGACTGGACTTTTCGCCGGAAAGACAGTTCGCTGGAATTTTCAAGACAATTCACCAGAATTTTGGACACTTTGCCAGAAGTTTGGACAATTCGACAAAAGTTTGGACAGTTTGACAGAACTTTTAAGACAATTCGCCTGGATTTTGGACATTTTGCCATAATATTGGACACTTTGACGAAGTTTGGGCAGATTGTCGGATGTTTGGACAGTTCAGCGAAAGTTTGGACAATTCGCCGTGCCAGACAGTCTGCCAAAATGTGCCAGACAATTGCCAAGGTGTCTCAAGCAGTTCGTGAAATCTTCAAAAGAGCCTGCTGTTTATTTATTTATTGGTGCACAATCGTGATCTTTCTTTTTTCTTTTTTTGGGGGAGGGGGGCATTGATTCACTATCCTGGAGTATGTGGAGGGTTTTGTTATATAGGTCTTATTAAATGCATTTCAATCGCGCTTCAGCAGAGTTGCAAGGCAGTCCTCACAGACTCTATCCTAAAGTTCTCAATGAGTAGCGAGGCAATCCTCACTGATTCCTCACAATTTAGTTATATTGTATAATTTGTTTTTATTTTCGGAAAACTTTTTTTTCTGTTAAGGGATTGGTGTTCATTCAGCTCAACCATTAGTTTACTATCTTGGAGTCTGTTGAGGGTTTTGTTTTGTATGTCTTTTAATCGCGTATCAATAGTTTCTATTTTTGCTAGCTCGTGAATTCCTTTATCGGTGTCCATTTGGGTTTGCAGAGTGCCACATGCAGGGCATAATTTTGAACCCTCTGTAGCTTCTGAATGTTGGTTTTGCTCAGGTCGATGCATGAATGAAAGGTTTTAGCATGCCGCAGAGACGATGTGGGATTTACAAATCCCTTGCAACCAGGTTAACCTTATTTTATTTCACTTGGATCACACAGGCCTAGCTTTCCTATTGCCTTAAATTGGGTCTGAGGGGGTATGCACACGGTTAGAATTCCGGAAGTTCACATAGGAGTGAATTCCCGACAGTTTACATAGAAGTGAGAGATTGTCAATAATCAATCCCTCAATGCCATTAAGACTAATAGAGAGTGGGTTCTATTCGGTTCTAGCTTGGCGATGGTAGAGGTTTTGCTCAGGTCACTTGTTATTATGGGTATAAATATTTCACCAAACCTTAAGAAAACAATGACAACAATAATCTCCTAACATCAATGCTATCCACCGGCAGAAAATGTTTTTGTTGCATTTAACAACACTGACATATGCCATTGTAGGGCCCTGCGAAGCTTCGAGAATTCGATTTGATGTCGACATCACTTTGGTATTCGTATATCGATCTCGAATAGTTTGCCGATTCGTTAGTCAAACGAAGCTTCGAGGAAAACGAATAGGTGTTCGACAGTGTATATTTTGAGTCTTTAGAACGGGAAATTGAACGTTCGTTTTTTGACTTTTGCAAATTGGAGCTGTTTTAACTTGTAACCTGTTCACGCCTCATCTATACAACTGAAATATCCAGTTATGGGCCTAAAGCCTGTTCCCAGTCCCAGAATCTTCTAACACAATAATGGGGGCATGTCGCCTGGAGTGCTCCCATTATTATGTTAGAAAACTGTGGGAGGAAAACCTCTGTAGTTTCTTTGCATTGTTCGGCGTTGGTACTTGGAAGTTGGAAAGAAGTAAAAGCAATTTGTGTGAATGAGCACTGCGTCAATATTCGAGTTAACTAATGCAGAAACTAACACAGTTTAACGCCTTCGCTGCTTTTTATGTATACAGAGTTATTGAGTTAAGAACGGACCGAAATCTACAAGACACGAATCCTGATAATACAAAAACGACCAAACATTACAATAATGAGGTTCCTATAAGATGTACATGTATGTAGCCACGCTAGCGGCTGTAGCAGACTTCAATCCATGGGAATTAATGTGCCACTTGTATTACATTTGTGCTTTTAATTCTCATGTTTCAATTTAGTGGTTTGTCTCAAATGACTCTGGGCAGTAACACCTTAATTTATGTCCATATTTATGTCTTGAATTTATTGTCGGGCCAAGTGAATATCTGAATGGCCATTCAACGAGAAAGAAATTTAAAACAACTCCAAGTTGTCAGCTTATGTCAACGATCTTTTCTCGCAGTGCTTTCCGGACATTACTGCACAAGATAATGCCAGTTATAGATATTTCCCGAGTTTATCCTGATTCGATTCGAGATTCGATTCGATGTCGACATCAGTCCCGATTCGATTCGAGATTCGATTCGAACAAAAATTTCCCGATTCGCAGGGCCCTATGCCATTGCCATGTCGGTTAAATTTGTTTTTGTTGCATTTCACAACATTGCCATATGCTATGTCGGTAGAAAAAAAGAATGTGCCGTCAGTGTTAATTGGCATTTTGGCTTGTCGGCGGAAAAAACAGAAAAAAAACCACTGTGTTCAGTTAAATGTCCATTTCAATTTAGAATTTCATCCTCAATGGGCCGGTTTTAACCTGTTAAAGAGATTTTAAAAAATGGGTAAGTCATTTTTTAAATTTTAAAATCTTTTCGGCGAACTGTCCAATTTCCAACATTTAAGATCAGGCGAAATGTCTTTTCCGGTGAACTGTCTTTCCGGCGAAAAGTCCAATATTCTCGACTTTTACCTATTTTCAAACTGTATAATAGTTGAGGTCAAGGTGTTGTTTACATTTTGTGTTTGGAAAAGGGATGAGAATTAAAGCCATTCTATGAACAAATAAATATATATTATTTAATCCCTTTTCATATGTTTTATTTACCAAAAAACTGCATTTAAATGAAGGTGGAGTTTTAAATTTTTTTTAAAGTAAGTCACCTATTTTCACGTCGACACTTGCACATTGATCACAAATTTTCGATTGTGAAGAAAAATACAGAAATAAACCTGAACACAACTGAAATATATATCATAAAATACCCTTTCCTTAAATAAATTTAACTGAAATCCTTATTTTACTGCTTTGTGAGTTTTTACCAGAGTTTGAAATGCATGTGATTTGACTCCGAATGTTTTACATAAGTTACAACAGGAAAGAAATGTTTAACTGTTGTTTTCCGGGATTTTTGGTCCAAAACTGATTCCCGTCCGGGAGTCTGGGAACTACACTGAAATTTCGGGATTTTCCCAGGCATTCCAGGAGAGTTAACATGTCTGTATATATAATAGGTCAGCTGAAGTTAATTATACGTGAGGGATTATGTTTTATTTAATTTATATTTCGAGTTTACATAATTTTAATTTAACGTAACCATATATATATGAGAATATATTTGGCATACAATGCATTTGATAAAAACCCAAACTATATTTAATTTGACCACCCTGGAGCACATAATGTGTCCCCATTGTTGTAAACAATATGGCTCTCCCTTATTTTGTTTTCAAAACAGTCTTTCATGTAGCATGGATCAAACTGGATATTACAACTCTGGGTTATTAATTCGTATTTATTTTTGAGCAGCTATTTTTGCAGGGATCACATCAGGTAATAATAATAATTGGGTCTTCTTCCTTGCTCCAAAAACCTTGGGACATGGCTTTACGAAAATAACGTCTTTAAAAACAGACTATAATACACTCGTTTTCGAAACGCTACTTTCGATTTCCATGACTTTTCCATCAACAACATGGGAATTCTCGGAACTCATTGGTAAAACTGAATGTGTATCTTTGATAAATTATCGTTTCCATCAAGCATTCTACGTTATAAATTTATATATCATGACCAACTTGTTTAATTTTCAAAATAGAACAGGACAACTATTTTGAAAAATGTCAAATCGGGAGAAAATAGGATATGAACGTTAGAGTGTGAGTTGGTGCCTCAAACCGGGAGACTCACGGTGAAACCGGGAGAGTTAACAGGTCTGGTCCCACCGTATCAAAGTGGTTCCACATCGAGAAGCCATGATCACCTTCCACCCAGTAAGTGGTCATGTAGTCCTTAAACAGTTTCACATTCGATCCCTCTGGCACTTCATCAAACACACACCACCAAACATTACTAATCTGGTTATCAGGCACTAGAGGTAGAATTATGGCACGAGGCACTAACCATTCGACATCTTCTTCATTGTCGTGATATAATGTCTTTAGGCCACATTTTTGTGCGTATATCCAGACAGCTTGGCCATAACGGAAAAAAACATCCTTTCAGAGTCACAGATGGGAATGTTGTTTTTATTGCATTTTGTGCTGCATTTTTAAAATCTGTTGTTTTGGATCAGGATCGGTAAAGTGCAGACCTTATACTGCTGAATGTTGGGAGTTTGGCGATGAATTTGGGGTCACTCATTATCATGCATAGAAGTGCATATTTATACACCATGGGAGAAAGAACAGTTATCAGAGGAACTTTATTCAACTCAGTTTTAAATAAACTGTTGTAAACATTTTAAAAACATTTCCTAAAATGAAAGTGTCAATGACACTGTAGCTCAACTTGTTAAGACATGTACATGTATAGTATGTGACACAGCAAAGACAAACATCTAGGTAATGACCTGATAACAAAGGTACATATAAAGTATTGTAATGGTCTGTACATAAATACTGACCATAGCCTGTAACAAATCTATAGGTAAAGTATTGTAAAGGTGGGTGGCAGTCAGATGATAAACTAGAAAAGAAATATTTGAGTCCCAGAGTGGGTCTGACTGAACCCAAAAATATTTGTTCTCATAGCACAGTGATAAGAAAGGTGCCCCAAAACACACTCGTTCCTGTCCCACGGTGATAACAAAGAACAAAGGTACCCAAGAAGTTTTGTGAAGATCAGTTCATAAATACGAGCCATATAGAAGTTGTCACAAAAAACTGATTGGACCTAATTTCAGTACAAAATGGCCATTGGCAGCCATCTTGAATTTTGGACCACCCCCAGAAACACTCGTTCTCATCCCAAGGTGATAACAAAGGTACCCAAGAAGTTTCGTGAAGATCAGTTCATAAAAACAGGCTCTAACCCGAGCCATATTGATATGTTCACTTACTGTGTACAAGTAGCACTGAATAAATCAAAGTTCATCTAATTTGCATAATTTCTTCACGAGAAAAAAACCCGTACTATATGTGATGTATTCCATGTTACTGAACACTCATACAAAAAATTATTCAAATCAGAACTTTCATACATAAGTTCTGTACAAAAAACTGATTGCACTAATATTGGTACAAAATGGCTGCTGGTGGCCATCTTGAATTTCGGACCAGACCTCAAAACACTCGTTCTCGTCCCACGGTGATAACAAAGGTACCCAAGAAGTTTCGTAAAGATCAGTTCATAGATACGACTCTAGCTTGAGCCATATAGAAGTTGTGTACAAAAAACTGATCAGACATAATTTCGGTACAAAATGGCCACTGGCAGCCATCTTGAATTTTAGATCGTATACAGAAACACTTGTTCTCATCCCAAGGTGATAACAAAGGTACCCAAGACGTTTCGTGAAGATTGGTTCATAAATACAGACTCTAGCCGGAGCGGTATTGACATGTGTACTTACTGTGTGTAAGTAGCACTGAAAAAATCAAAGTTCATCTAATTTGCATAATTTCTGCACGAGAAAAACCCTGTATGTGATGTATCCCATGGTACTAAACATTCATACAAAAAATTATTCAAATCAGCGCTTTCATATGGAAGTTCTGTGCAAAAATCTGATTGCACCTAATTTTGTACAAAATGGCTGGCATTGGCCATCTTGAATTTCGGACCGGACCCAAAAACACCCGTTCTCGTCCCACGGTGATACCAAAGGTACCCAAGAAGTTTCGTAAAGATCGGTTCATAAATACGGCCTCTAGTCCGAGCCATATTGGCATTTGCACTTATAGTACTGAAAATAACACCAAAAAACATCAAAGTTAGTCTAATTTGCATAATTTGTGCATGAGAAAAAAACCTGCATTATGTGATGTATCCCATGGTACTAAACATTCATACAAAAAATTATTCAAATCAGAGCTTTCATATGGAAGTTCTGCACAAAAATCTGATTGCACCTAATTTTGTACAAAATGGCTGCCAGCAGCCAACTTGAATTCTGGATCGGACCCCAAAACACTCGTTCTCGTCCCACGGTCGTCCCAGGTCATAACAAAGGTACCCAAGAAGCTTCGTAAAGATTGGTTCATAAATGTGGCCTCTAGCCCGAGCCGTATTGAATTGTTGACGGCCTGATGGACGATGGACAACTGGCCATGGCATAAGCTCAAATTTGGCTTCGCCAAAGTTGAGCTAAAAATTAGATATTCAATAATTTTGTTTGCAAGTGTCACATGCTTTTCGTGTTAGGTAAGGGTTAACAGGGTCAGGTGTTATTTTCAATTAACAGGATTATTCAGTTAAACGATATCCAGTTAAGTGGGCAGCATTGTTGTAGATTCATACAATGGAAATGTAACTTATGCTAATATCTTGTTTAGCCCTTTACCTTACGAATCAACCGCATCCGTCTATGTAATATGCAAAGTAAGCAGTTGAAAAAAATACATTTTTAAATTTTTTTTAATAAAACCATAGCAACAGACCTCTCATTGGAATGAACCCATCAGGCTCGTTCCAATGAGGGCTCACATATTATGGTTTTGTAATTTTCTGAAAATTGGAAAAAACAATAATTAAAATAATAAATTTTGATATCATGTGCTTTTGGTAGAGAATTAAATACTCAGGTCTGATCCCCACAGATTTGCACAAAAAATCTTACCCCTCCCATTATAAAGGCAAATACTGATCCACAAACTTCATTTGAACAAACTTGATTCTACACCTCAAAAGGAAGCCCTCAAAAGGAAGTTATTATACCCACTGGTTAAGAATTTTGGAGCATTTTCCCCCGCCCCCTCCCTGGGCATGTTGATTTGTCCCAAAACAAATTGTGATGTCAGAACAAACAATCACTTCAAATTCAACTAAAATTGGTTTAGCGGCTTAGAAGCAGGTACAAACACCATGTTCACAGACGACGGACAGTGCGTGATCACTACAGCTCATCCTGACTTTCAGTCAGATGAGCTAAAAGCCATGTCCCAATTTGATTAAAATATAAATGTCACCGTCTATGTCACTTCAGGCCCAAGATTTTTTGTCTTGTGATAAATTTTCATGCTTCTTTGACAAATGAGATCATCCCTATTACAAATCCCCTTCAATGACAAACAATCTCCATATGAATGATGAATAATGAATTGGTAGGTGAGGATATTGAATTACTGGAAACAACTCATACAGCTCTCAGAAAGTCTGGAATATTTTAGAACTTTGTCAAGAAAATTATTTATATGGATGTCACTGGGCCAAGCTCTAAGAGCTGGAGTATGTGGGATCCATGTATTATTGGTGTGCTCATACTGACAAATATTTAAATTGTTCAAATAAATTTAAACATAATGTGTTAGGATGGAGCAAGGGTGTGTGTGTGTGTGGGGGGGGGGGGGGGGGGGATAAGAGGGGGACATGAAATGTAAATTATTGATGCGCTGGCTGCACATGCAAATCTTCCGGACAAGCTGAGAAATCTCCCTCACATCTCACCAAAATCTCACTGACAGTCATATTCAGAAGTTAACAGATCTGGTTATAATCTGTCAGACCTTGGTATTGTTACGCCGGAGTCCCAGGCCTAATAACAACTTGCATTATCATTCCCGTAATTTTTTAAGTCAGATCCCCAGAAAGGAATTGTCATTTTTCAGTCCAGAAAATGACTCAATACTGCTGTGTTTTAACATACACGAAATTAGGCAATAACGGCTATAATTATCTTTAATAACTTTTCCAGAAATGTTTATTAAGACGTATACATAAATAAATGCTGAATTTTTCCCATCAGTAATTACCTATCAAGGACTGGCAGTGAATTATATACCTGTTTCAATGCATTTCTGCTTGAGCCGGTGACTTTTGTCTCAATTTATTTCGGCTATACGATCCACTTTGATCGGCTCGAATTGTAAATTTCTGTTTGGAATAATCACAGACTCAAATATAAAAGGGTTCTGCATTTGATACTGTTCGTGGTGAGACAGCTCTCCATGGCTGTCACATCCCGTGAAGGTCATAATTTGTAGAATTTTCCATCACCAAACACAGAATAATTCACTTCCAGCCATTGTTTTCGCTTCAAGTTGGGTTTCCCAGCATGCCTCAGCGTTTGTACTGTTCCTCGATTCTGATTGGCTGAGTGGCCTCGAGGAGGGGTATAAAAGCCGGCTCTGCATGGAAACCGTGCCGATCTTTTGTGTGCCACAAGCTCAAAATAATGAATACCTTAAAGTCTAAAGTTGGGATGGTAGGTGAAAATTCCACCCACTATTAATTTCCCTCCCAATAACTTGAGTTCATGGTGGAAATCACGTGACACCAAAGAACTTAGTGGGTAAATTGTAAACAATTTCAGCTGTTGCCGTCAGCTGCATAAATTATCTGACTCCTCCCACCAACTCAGTGAACGCTGGAGTTACTTCTCCCAGTTTGTCTGGACACCCGAATGCTTTCGCAAGTCCTTTGTGGGTGCTCTAGAGCTTAACTGGTAGAGTGCAATAAGCCTATATTTGGGCTTTATTCTGGAGTGCAGGTACCACAGCTTGAAGGTTCATATTCAGTGGATGTGTTTTAATATTATCTTTGAAGTTATATTAATAAGTCTGTAAAGGTTTGCCTTGTTACAATTTATTGGAGAGTGCCCATAGGCACTCTCCAATAAATTGTAACAAGGCAAAGACATGTGTACAAGATTTGATGGCCAAAAATAATTTAGCACTCTACCAGTTAAGAAAGAAATATATATTCTTTTGCTTTAGGAAAACGTTTATTTAATAACTCACTGGGAGAAACTCACAGGGAGAAAGCCACTGGGGGAAACTTCACCCAAATTTACTGGGAGGAATCCATCAATCCTCAAAACATCATGGACCCATTCTGTTATTGCCAATGCAATCTGTGAATAAGTCAATAGCCTGAATGTATCCTATTATTATTATTAAATCATAAACTTATTGTAGAGCTTGATCAGATTTCCCCCTAAATCTACTGTAGGTGTTATTGGGGGATAATTAACCCTTAGAGGATAGCACTGAACCCAGGAAATAATTGTCTTAACACTTCCCTTTCTTTTCCTGTGCCTATCAAATTGCATACCATTTTATCTATTTGTACAGCAGAAATAAACCTGTAACCTTAGGAAATTTTGATGATGTCTTTAATAAATTTATAAAACTTAATTCAAACATTGTCAATCAGAGTTTTGCATGCTGCCTTATCCATTCCAATATGTTGTCCAGTGACCAAAGATAGCCTAGTCCACGAACCCTTGTTACATCTGCAGGACACTGCAGATTACATGCCTTCCCCAGCCACTCGATATACTCTCAAACCCCAAACCTTACTGGAAAGGGTGTCTGTGCCTTAAGTTTGGGTTGATTACACAGACTGGTGTCATCCTGACGATCAACTACTAAGTGACCTAACTGGGAAGAATAACCACAAGTGTAACAGTATTTAATGCAAGATTTGCTAAAGTTACATTCTGACAGTTTTCATTATTGTCTAAATGCACTCATTCATTTATTTATTGGTGTTTCAGGTCATATATTTCTACACAATGGCGAATTGTGACTGCAACATGCAGATAAAGTTAAGTTTAGACAATCTTTTATACCCATGTTGCCGATTTTAGAGGACTTCCATCCCAATCATTGGTGACTGAGTCCTATTTTACCAGTAAAACACAGCTTGTTTACCAAGTAAACAAGCAATGCTTCTCTTCCGGGGTTTTCATGGGGTTCTATCAAGGGCATTATTGCAGTTCAATATCTGGACATTTGCACATTCTCTATTCCAAACCAACAATTGACAAGGACAAAGTGTGGGCCACTGCCCCCAGCTCATATTCATGTTTGAAGTAGCCTTAAAGGTATTGGGGGATAAAAAATTTTTCTAAGTTGAAAGAGTGAAAACGGAATACTTTTCTTAGTCGAAAGAGTGAAAAGGGCCATAACTCTGGGAACAATTATTTGACGGGACCTGTTCCTTATGCAGGTCTATCAGCATACCAAAGAAGATCCAAATCCGACTAATGGTTTTAAAATTACAATGCAAAATGTTTGTATGAACAGGCAGATGGATGGATGGGCAGACAGATGGTGACTTCACTAGATACTTCCGAATCTGCCTTCATAGGTTGGGTGCATAATTAACCCCTTGCCTGCTGCTGGTGAATATTCCTGTCCAGGTCAGAAAATCTCCTCCACTAAAATAAGTGTAATTTGGGAACCTTTAACCAATGTTTCCCCTATACATTGAATCCACTTTCTGTCCAGTGATTTCTTAAATTAAATTGTCGTGAAATTTCAAACAAATCTAGTCACGGCTAGATTTGATGGAAAATATTTTTAAAATACACAGCCGGTTAAGACTTAACAGGCAAAGAAACGGTCATAACTAAATAGAATACATCACAAACAAAACATCAGAATGTATCTAAAATATTGTCTGAATGCATAGCCTTTTGGGTGGGGGAGGGGGAGGAGGCAGAGACACACATACACTCTATATTTTGAAAATAAAGAAATTGCAAATATTTTAAATCATTACTGCACATATTGTTTTCAGGTTCTGGCTGGTAAATGGTTAACCCTAAAAGGCCTGGAGATTTTTATATATTTTTTTCTACACTTTGACAGTCAACAGCATGTGGCCTTGCAGTTGTTTCCAAGCAAGACTTGATTGCCTTTAGAGGTGGCTAAGACTTGTCCAAATACAACTGCAAAGGTACTTTGAATGTAACTTTTAAACACACCTAGAGACTGTATGTTGGGGAACCTGTTCAGCTGCAGCAAAAAGTAACGAAGGTTGCAATTAGGCCCCTTAGGGTTAAATTAAGTGAGTGTAGAGAACAGCTGTAATCTTTATTTTCAATCTGAACAAAATAATTCTATGAGCAAAGACTGACTAAATCACGAGGGACCCGAGGGTGCTGGAGGTACTCACCTGAGAAAGTTGTTTCAAGAAGGATGTAATTCAGCTATGGAGGAACAAAGTCAGGGAATTATTTATAACTCTGTTGTCCATGTCACATTACTTTTACTAGTATTAACATGCCACCACAGAAATAATGATGATTTCCAGTAATGCTAAACTAGGGCACCTACATATTAATCCAGGGACTTGCTTTGAACAATCCTGAATATACCACAGCCCTACAAGGATGCTGTATACCAAATAATATCAGATCTGGAGAAGATTTTTAAGCATTATCTGTCAAACTCCACCAAGTTCAAATTACAGTTCCCAAAAGATACCCAAATATTAACCAATGAAAAGTTTCAGTACACTTGAATCTGAACACCTCCCCCACCCCAGTCAGGGTGTTGTACACCAAATATTAAAAGATTCTGACTGGTGGTTTTGGAGAAAAAGATTTTCAAAGAATATTCCAAGTATTGCATTAAGTAAAAATTCCGAATCCCCTAGGGAGTCCAAATATGAATCCAGGGACTTTGGTTTGAACTAACTTGACTCTGACTCCACCTGAGGCTGCAAAATACCCCAAATCTAAAGAACATTCCTCACATTGCGTCAAGTTAAAATTCAGGCTCTGATAGGGAACCCAAATATCAGTCTAGGTACTAGAATTGAATTCTGACACTTCTATGGATGCTGCATACCAAATAGCAAAAAGTTCTAGAGAAGATTTTAAAAATATTTCTCATGTTGTACTAAGTTAAAATTTTGAGCTCTTATTTGGAGTCGAATATAAACCAGGGGGCTTGATTTGAACAAACTTTGAGCTGATCCCCTAAGAACGTTGTATGCCAAATAATAAAAGAATCTGATTGGTGGTTTGGCAGAAGATTTTTTTAATATTAAAAATATGTAGAATCTGCATTTTTTTCAATTTCCCCTGGTCTACCCCATGACAAAACTGAATGCAATTTATTTTCACCATTTGATTTTAATGGTCCTTAGGATGCTTCATGCTAAATACAGTTCTCTGTTACATGCAGTTTGGGAACTATGGGCATTTTAAAATATATTTATTCTCAGCTCCTGGAATTCCCAAAGAGACAACATTTTTTTGCATGAATCACATATTTATGACCCAAGAGAATCACATCAAATTTGAAGTAAACTGGCTTATCGGTTCAAAAAATATAAATATCTGGTGGGGGCAAAATTTTTACTTCTCCCATTGCACATGCAATGATTGCCCAACAAACTTTTTTTGAAAAACCTTTAGTCTCTGCCTCAGAAGTCTGAAAAGGAAGCTCAATACCAAATATCAAGTAACTGGACCACTCTGTTCATGAGACTAAGATTTTATCCAAAGTTGGGAGCATTTTCTCCCACCCCCTCCAAGGCAACTTGATTTAAACAAAATCAAAATGAGATGTCATAATGAACAATCACCTCAAATGTCACTGAATTCGGTTCAGTGGTTTTGGAGGAGAAATTGTGAATACCATGATCACAGACAATGGATGGAGAGTGATCACTATAGCTCATTCAGACTTGCAGTCATAAGAGTTAACAAGGATAATTAAAGTATTTCTTCAGTCCATATATTATATCTTTTCTTGGTAGCTTGCGCATGTCGGCAAGAAAGTCTCTACATGTATATAATTTGAACTCATCTTCTCTTAGTAGCCTTCCAAAATAGTCACCTGTTGTTTTATTTCTGTGTGTAAACTTATCAAGCCGGTCATAGGACCAGCCATACATTGCAGCTAAATCTTTGTAATACTTTCCAACTGGATGGTTCAATTCTTGAGATATGTATTCAAAAATATTTACTGGCAGGTCTACGACTAACTGATCATAAACACTGCAACTGCTGGCAGAGGCACCATCACCACTACCTACAAAAAATAAGAATAACTTGTTAACACTCCACCTATTTATTTAGTAATTAGTGTTTAACTTTAACTCTTCACCTAACAAGAAAAGACAACACTTGCAAACAAAATTCTTGGACAACTAATTTTTTTTCATTTTTGCATCAAAAACATAGCTCATGACCCCTCATCGGAATGAGCTTAACTGGTAAAGAACTGAGTTTTTTTTGACAACAAATCAAAGCTCATCATATACTGCTCTATTACATTTAACTGGATAGTGCCTTATAGGCACTATCCAATTAAATGTAATAGAGCAAGGTATTGTATAAAAAATCTGATTCATATCAGGGACAATAAAGGCTTCCTCAGGCAAAATGTAGCTACAGACAGTTATTGCCTGTCACTTTTAGTAAAGCCCAAAATAGGGCTTCCAGCACTCTACCAGTTAATGTGCCCGTTCCAATAAGGGGTCATAAGCTATGTTTTGTGACAAAAAAGTTAAACAAGAGGACCCACCGGGCCTTTAAGAGCACACCTTGAACAGAACCTGAAATAAACAGATTCCAAGAATTAATCTATATTAAGCAATCAATCTCCATGGGATACATTGTCAATCCTTGAGCCCCTAAAGAGTGACTAAAATAGTCCAAGCATCATGCATTTTCTTCAGTTGATCATAATGTACAAAGAGCTCCCTAAGGAGCCTCTTGATACAACCTACGTGGATTAATCTTAGTGACACAGCTCTTGGGGGTTACTTGATAACAAATTATAAATTTTAAGTAATTTGTATATTTTTTATACTTAACAATGGCCAAGCCTAGATAGTGCTAACTCAAAAATTAATCCAGGGCCAAACACAAATTTTGCTCCCCCAATCCCCAAAACTTGCATGCAAAACTGAAAAATTAATGTCCCATCTGGTCTTCCATACTTCTTAGATCTGCACATGCGCAGTATCCTGAAAGACACCGAAATTGGCACCAACCACCATTCTTTCTACAGATTGCCTGTTAAATGTTATAAACAGCAGGGAGGTATGAGTGCCCACCCATGGGAGGGCCATACCCATCTGGGCCATTGGTAATTACTTACAATTTATAATATTTTTATACAACAACCAATGGCTCATAAAAAGGCTAGAGTGCCTAGGACATAAAGGAAAATCCAATCTCTCAATTATTTCAGTAAAGGATATCTCCTACAGGAGAATAGGAGAAGATACAAATTATATATGTCTTTCTCCTTTACAAGAAAAGAGAAAGGCATAACACTAACAATGTAATTGATAATTACATAATATATAATTCTCCATAAAGTGCCAACATAACCCATTGTTCTAATTCGGTGAAGAAAACCAATATGTAAAGATAGTCCAGAGAATGAGACTCTTTATACTCATTTAAAAGTGTCTGAGAATTGTATATTAACAACCGTTTGACACGTGACATATACAAATGCTTCACATTGAGCTACACTTTAAAAACAGTACATAAATGAGACATAGTTATTGCTTCACACTGAGCTACACATTAAAACCATCCCAGCACCGACTCAGGACTACTGACACCGGAGGAGGTCTTCCATTGCTTTTCACTCAGAAGCCAAATGATAATAAGGGAAAAAAACGTCCCCCACCCCTTCCACTTCCCCTCGTTCAGAGGTACATGTCCTCAGAACGAAGAGGGCAGCAGAACAGTGTCAATGCTGGAATGGGCAGCCTAAAAGCCTATAGATGTAACCATTAATGGACGACATTCTGAGCAACAGAAAGACGACCCAAAGATCTAAGGTCACCGGAGATGGACTCTAAATTTCTCAGGTAAAACTTGGTAAATGAAGAGGGCTATGTCCAGTACACAGTCTTCATGAGATCAGTAATATACTGTTAGAATAAGCCCAAAAAGTGGACAGTGCTCTAACCATGTACGCTGATATCTTATTAACCGAACATAGATCCAAAGATAGATTTTCATAGGCAGTGCCTAGTGCCAACTGAATGCATCTAGCGACTGAATGAACAGAAATATCCTTTCTGTTATGAATCAATGAAAGAAAGAAGCATTTTCTTTCTTTTCTAATAAAATCTGATCAACGTTTATATAGGCACATAGCCCTGACTGGACACAGCAAAGGTGTACAGTTATCTGAGAATGGCAGAGCCTTGATGATAATTGGCTCAGGTCGCTTGTCTGGAATCTGATTCTTAGCCAGAAACCCCACATCTATAGTGAGGGTAATGGTATTACCCACACTATGGTAGTGAGATTCATCAACAGTTAAAGCATAAAGTTCACTGACTCATCTAACAAATGCAAGGGCTAAAAGAAATGCCGCTTTATAGGTCAAGAATTTGAACCCTACAACATCAAACAGCTCAAACAGAGCTTCTTTGAGCTTCAACAGAACCCAAGCCAAATTCCACTTAGGAAATAATGAGGGTTCTAGGTCTATCAATAGAGAAATTTCTAACCAGCTTGGACAATGAAATATTTTATCCAATAGCCAAGTTATCATGATGAGAGTATGTGTCTGATAACATAGACCTATAGCCCTTAATAGTGACAGGATGCAGTTTGAGAACATCAAACAAGTAGACCAAGAAATTGGGAATATTTGGTATGGACGGATCATAAACGTCTATCAACTGATCCAGACACCAACAGAAGAAAACCCTCCACTTCACTGCATAGTTCAATGCAGAGGAGGACCTCCTGCAGTTAGAAATTGCATTCACTGTGTGTCCTGTAAACTGTTTTCTATGCAAGAAGGACTGCACAACAGAAATACGTGAAGGTTGAGACCTTCCGGTTTGTAATGCTGTGCGCATGACTTCCCTGATAGAGAAGGTCCTCTCGTGGAGGAAGATTCTGGCGAACGTCTCATAACAGACACCTGAGAAGATTGATCCAAGGTTTCTGTGACAACAGAGGTGCTACTAGCAAAATTTTGCAACAAGACTGTTTGATCTTTAACAGAATCTGCTGAATCAATGGAGTTGGAGAATTTGCATCTCCTATCATTCCATCTCATGAGATCGACTGAGCATCTATTGCGTACATTCGATGATCTGGGCATGTTTGGGTGTGTCGCAAACATATCTATCATAGGACGATCCTACTGGTTGCAAATGAGCCTGAATATTCACTTGTTGAGAGTCCACCTTGATGGCAACAGGCGACCTTTCCAAGAGAGCGAGTCTGCTAGTACATTAAGATGACCCGGTATATGACGGGCATAAAGATGAACAAGATGATTCATTACGTACAGGAGAATCCTCTCCGACAATTCGCATAATGGAATTGAATGAGTGCTGCCTTGGTTCCTGATGTAAGCTACTACTGTCAAATTGTCCGACAGCATTTGAACATCGACGTTTGCTATTATGTGAATCCATTGTTGAAGAGCTAGCCATATTGACATCATTTCTTTGATGTTTATGTGCTTTTGTAGGAACCGAGTGTACCAAAGACCCTGACACTTGAAGTCTGCAGGACTTAGGCGCGCACCCCAACTCATCGGACTCGCATCCGTCATAAATGTTAAAGCCGGATCCGACACTTGCAGTGGAACTTCTCGAGTTAACCACTGAATATCTGCCCAAATCTGAACCTTTTGTTTTGCTAGGTTTGTTAAAACAATACTGGTTTCGAGCAAATGCGTCTTCACACTCCAGTTCTGAGTGAAGAATATCTGGGCCCATAGGAATAAGATCCGCAGCCGCTCTGCACAATCGCATGAATTCCTTCGCTATTAATGCATTTGAGTGTAGACAAAAGCGAGCATAACAACTGACTAATTTCGCTCTGGGTAACGGCAGACAAACCAGACTGTTGTGAGTCTCGAAGCTCATCCCCAAGTGAGAAAACGACTTGGATGGAGCTAGAGCCAACTTTTTCTTGTTTACGATGAAACCGAGACGTCGCAGTAATAGAAGCAGACTGTGAACATAATTATGTTGTCATATCTCTGCAGAATGTCGTCCAAGTAAGCCAACGTTACCGCAGATGAATGAGCTCAGACGTGTGACATTACAGAGTTCATTATGTGAGTGAATGCCCAGGGAGTCAGGTTTAACCCAAAGCACATTGCTCTAAACTGATAAACCTTCCTCTGCATGGCGAACCGCAGGTATTTTCTGAATGCCGGATGTACCAAGTCATGAAAGTACGCATTCTTTACATCTATGCTTGCCGCAAAGTCGTTCACTCGAATGCTTGCTCTTTATGACTGAATGCTCTCCATGTAAAATTTTGGAGCCACGATAAGCTTGTTTATCCAGCTCAAGTCTATTACCGGTCAGAAAGAGCAGTCTGGCTTCGGTACGAGGAACAGCTGACTGTAAAAACCCTGAGAATCTTGATTCTTGACAACCTCTATTGCTTCTCTCAATAGGAGAGCCTGTACCTCCCCTAGGAGAGACTCTCTTTTGAAATGATCCAACGGAAGATTTGTCCAATGCAGACATCTTGTTAGCGAGGGTTTCGCTTGGAATGATAGCCATTGGCCGTCCAAAATTTCACCTCTCAACCATTGATCTTCTATAACTGCTATCCAGTTTCTCGCAAAGTTTGATAACCTTCCGCCAACTGGCCAGAAATAGAGGTCTTGAACATCACCTGTAGGACCTGCGAGGCTAACAGGAGGAGAAACTACGTCTTCCCTGGGAAGAACCTCGTCCCGTTGGCCTAGGGGCATCTGACCGATAGTCCCGATCAGACCTTCTCGAGTTGCTATATTGACGACCTCCAGAGTAATTGTAAGAGGGTTTCTTGTACCCTCGTGAGGAGTTCCCTTTTGACATTTTAGACCTAGAATGTCCTCCTTTACTCTTGTCTGCTGAAGCGGGTTGATGAGAAGCAAACTTTAATAGCAGAGCATTTGATGCTTTCTTAGTAGCTTTTTCATAGACTAATGAAAGCTTGTCGTCAAAAATAGTATGTCCAGAGACCGGAGAGACCCAGAGAGAGTTTTTCACCTTGTCATCTATAGGTGATGACGATGCAAGGGCAGCATCACGTCTGAACTCCAGATTAGCCACTGTCACGGCGGAATTATACCTGGTATACATAACTGCCATCGAAAGAACTCTAAGAGAAGTACGAACTTCCTCAAATTCCTTCCCGTTGAGTTGTTATGCCATAGCTCTGGTAAGGTGATCTGCATAGGACATTGCGTCCAAATTCACTTTATTCGATAAAACTGCCGTTTCTATTACGTTTGAGCGAATAGTAAATGATGCAGGTAAGGATACAACTCGATCCCCGGCCTGCTTATCAAATGCAGAGGAGCTCTGTGAACATCTTCTCCAACTATTTTAAATGAATGTGGTCCAAGAAACGGTATGTTTATGGAAGAGGAAGATAAGAAACCGCCTTTTTTCTTTGCAATTGAGAGGTTGAATATGGTGGCATCTACATGACTTGTTCCTTTCTCCATATAAAGTCTGTGTGAAAGGACACCAGCAGTTTCTCTCTTGTTGTCACAGCATTCTGATTTGACAGAACAAATCTAGGGTAGTATTGATGGATGAAATTCATCGCAACCATGTGCTGTTTCGAATCAACCGCTAACACTGTTGAAGTTTTCACAAATTTGATTCTTAATGCACGATTGTTATTTCACTCACGTGAATACGCAGCCAGAGATTCTTTTGTATCATACACCAGGTCCCGCCACTGCTCATTCGCATTTTTCGATTGATTTAATCGCTGTTTCACTCTCGCACTTTACATTATAGTATTGTATTTATTTATGTTCAGTGTTTTGGCTATAACAGGTTTCGCTACCACAAGCCCTGAAAAATACACATTTATGTGACATTGCCTGCCAGCTTCGAAACTGTAAAGTCTCACTACCACAAGCCAGTGTTGTATATAGAATTTTCTGTATACTCCCAGCCTGCTTGCAGACTTTACACATAGCCAACAAGGGTTTGCCTACCACAAGCCAGTGCTAACGCATGAATCTGTGTTATTGCCCGCCAGCTTACTAAACCCTGAAGCTTCAACCACAAGCCCGTGTCGTACACAACCTGTGTACCTTCAGCCTGCTTGCAAGCTTCAATGCTCGACGGTTTTTATCCCAGACAGCAGAGCCTGTCGGTCGATTTAGAAACTGAATCGGAATTTCACACCACAAGCCCGTGTTATACACAGTTTTTCTGTGTATTTCCAGCCAGCTTTGAAACTTCTGAGAGCGACATACAAGTCACTGAGCATCTCAGACAGTCGACGTAAAAGACTGCTACAATGGCTATATTTCTCCAATTAGAACTAACTCAAATAAGCCACAAATGCATAAACACTAAAGTGCAAACATATGCGACAGTCAAATCAATAGACTGCGACAGTCACTTCAGTTCTCCAATTAGAGCTGTTTCAAACAAGCCATAAAAAGGCATAAACAATAGAATGCAAACAAAACACACTCAGTCCTGTACAATCACCTGGTCCACGGACACAAACAGAACAAGGCGTGAAACTTAATTGACGGTCGAGCCAACGTCTCCCGAAAATCAAAATGATTTTATTATTGGTACAATAAACCAAGTATCATATGTCTTTAAAATAGCAATATATGAAATTACAACAATCAGTAGATAATATATTGCTCAGAACCTGAACAAAGGCAGTGTTCAAATTCAAGTCTCAGACGTATCTGAACGCTGTAACATTCAAAGAATTGGTATTAAGTGGCGCTCACCCATAGCGACCTATATTTCCTATATACCACAATACATCATCGACCAAGAATCGGTAATCTCAGACTAACACAAATTGAAGTCTTCAGGTATTTGTTTATTTGATAAAACCGTAAAGGTTGAAACTAGTCATACATTGCGGATTAAATTCCGGGCAAGTACCAATAGGCTAAGCCACTCACCCTTGGTCTTCTACCAGTGCCATCGATTATTACGCATGCCAGATACTGACACGATGTCACAAATGAAACATATTACAGGCCTCCATAATATAGGCTGAGTCGCTTAGTGGAACAAACACAAGCGCCCATACAATAATTACTCGAGAAATCACAGGCGCACCTAATGACTATATCACAGGTAATGGACCAGCAATTGTATCAAGGTTCCCGATATACATCGTGTCAGCCGAAGAATGTGAGCTTCTCTTCTTCACTGTAAATCACAGGTGCACTTGACTCCTACGTCACAGTTAACTGACCACAAATTGAAAAAAGGTCGCCGATACATTCTAACGCATCTATTGTATCACCAACGTTAGTCTGAATTAAAAGCACCTGCATTCAACAATTTAGTATGCCTCCACAAATGTGCCTTAGAGCGAGGGCTGGGGTGGATGGAGGAAATGGGTAGCTAAGCCATTTACTCCTGGTCTTTCACCAGTGCCGTCGATTATTTTGCATGCCAAATACTGATACGATGTCACAAATAAAACATATTACACACCGTCATAATATAGGCTGAGTCGCTTAGTGGAATAAACACAAGCGCCCATACAATATTTACCCGAGAAATCACAGGCGCATCTAATGCCTATACCACGGGTAATGGACCACTAATTGCATCAAGGTCCCAGATATACATCGTATCAGCTGAATAACGTGTGTTTCCCTTCTTCACTAAAAATCACAGGTGCATTTGACACTTATATCACAGTTAACCGACCATCAATTGTATAAAGGTCGCCGATACATTCTAACTCATTTATCGTATCACCTACGTTAGTCTGAATTACCTAACTGTCTTCAGACGGATATACTCTAATGTCAACAATGACTCACCCAGATTAATGGATGAAGCTATGAAAAATGCATAGCGAGAAAGTCGAATCACGATTTGCTCTCAATTAACTTAATTACAAGACAAACAGCACTTATCAGACTCCAGTTTCTGAAATGAGTCGTGTGCTGGAATAAACACGAGAACTAGTCCTGGCGAAATACACACAACTCAGCCACATGTTCTATGCGCAGCACATTGTAACCAAATTGGGACTCCCACGGTTGCTTCCGACTTGCTCGTGGTGCCTGCCCTCCCCCCACCTACATGTTCAGATCTTATGGTGCTCGCTCTACCCACTACACTTCCTTCGACCGCAAGACATACCCAGCGTCACAGCTCCCATGGACGGAGTAACCGCTTCACTGGTCGAGCTAGCTGCTGGCAAAGGATTAAAACCACCGGCCAGTGGCTTTATCCCTTGCCTAATATTCATGAGCATCTTAGCAGCTAGCTCTGTTTGCTCATCAGAGTGCAACAATGGTAGCACTATTTTGGTTGGTGTCACATAACCATCACTATGTTCTTGTTCTTCTGAAAAAGTAACTGAGAAACTTAAATGACTCTGCGGCGAGAGAACCGGCATTGGCCTCTCACCAATGAGAGGAAGACTTCCTCGACTTGCATTTTGAATACATAATAATAAATACTGAAAATACAAATCGAAAAATTAATGTAAAAAATTCTTCAAAAACATTTTTCGAAAATTTTTCAATTTTTTTTGGAAAAAGCCTAAGTTCCCAAAAGGGTATCCCAATAGAGCCTACGTGTGGACAAAAATCCTAAATTATTGCTACTCTACCGGAATATTAAAACATGTATCTTACAACAATCCTACAGTAATAATAAGTAGATCCTACATATATTTTAAGGACGTTGCCAATGTAAACAACGTCAAGGAAAAAAACAGAAACAAGACCTCAGGCACTGAATAAAAAAGGCCCAAAGTCAGTAACAGATGTTAAAGCTACCAGATGTAAAGCAAGATCTTCAGATGAAGAAAAAACAATACATCGGATAGAAGATGCGTGACCCAACACCCCTAGGATGAGGACGTAACCATAGGGATAAACAGAATAAACATTCGGTAATACACGTTAAACTCCCAAGAAATTTAATAAAAAATTTCAATAAAAATAAGCCAAAAAGCTTGGAAGTTTAACAGGAGGGCTTCAAGGAAGGATAGGAAAGGAACACTTAACAAACAGTGGATAAATCATGAGCAAGAATGATGACATCAGAAACATTTCCTGAAATTGGGGAACATGAAATAATTTTGATAAAAAAAATTATAAAGTTACAGCCCTGAACGTTCCTAACCACAATTGTTCACTTCCATCATCCAATTATGTCCTTGGATCCACCAATTTTACCATTGATTTGTGTCTGCCATCGTCAAAAATGAGATTTAAAAGCAAAGATGTCAGTTCATTGTTGCTGACTTCCGGGCCAAACAAAGAATGATTGTTTGCGCCAATTTCGGTGTTGTCCTGGATACTGCGCATGCACAGATCTTAAAAGTATGGAGGACCAGATAGGACAATTTTTTGATTTTGCATGCAAATTTGGGAGATTGGGGGGCAAAATTTGTGTTTGGCCCTGGATTAATTTCTGAGTTAGCACCAGCTAGTCTGGGCCATTGGTTGTTGTATAAAAATATTTCTAATTCTTCAGCTACCTGGCCAATTCCGGCTGCTGTAGAGAGGCAAAATATTAATCCAGGAACTTGATTTGAACAAACTTGAATGTCACCCCACTACAGATGTTGTATACCAAATATGAAAGCATTCTGACTGGTGGATCTGAAGAAGATTTTTAAAGAAATTTCCTCAAATTGCACTGAGATGAAATTTGGGCTACCATAGGGCACTCAAATATTAACACAGGGACACACTTTGAACAAACTTGAAACTGACTCCCCTAGAAATGTTGTAAACCAAATATGAAAGGAGTCTGACTAGTGAATCTAAAGAAGAAGATTTTTGAAGAAATTCTCTCATATTGCACTAAGTTAAAATTCCTGTAGGGAGCCCATATATTAATCCAGGCAATCTAATTGAACAGACTTGAATCTGACCCCACTAGAGATGTTGCATACCAAATATGAAAACACTCGTGGACCTGAAGAAGAATATTTTTAAGATATTTTCTCATATTGCACTAAGTTAAAATTTGGGCTATTATAGTGAGCCCAAATATTAACCTAGGGACCCGATTTGAACAAACTTGAACCTAACTCCCCTATAAATGTTGTACACCAAATATGTCAGCATTCCGACTTGTGGATCTGAAGAAGATTTTAAAAAACTATCACCCGTACTGCACTAAGTTAAAAGTTTTTTTTTGTTCTTCATGTTTTTTTATTTCAGATACAAACTAGTGTGCATAGATATTTATGTAAGAAGCCCAAATATTAACCCAGGGACTTGGTTTGAACAATCTTGAATTTGACCCTCATAATAATGCTGTCTACTGAACATTAAAATATTCTGACTGGTGGTTCTGAAGAAGAGTTTTGAAGATCATTCCCATATATTGCCCTAAGTTAAAAATTTGAGCCCAAATATGAACCAAGCAAGAGGCTTCATTGTGATAAGTTTGTATCTGACATGGATGCTGAATACCAAATATCAAAAGATTGTGCCCAATGGCTCTGGAGAATTTTTTTTTTTAATTTTTGCAAATATGCTGATTTAGCTTTTTTTTTTATGCCTGTGGTGATCACTGTGTGTGCAAAGTTTGAACACAGGCAGCACAATATTGTAATGTTCTAAGTACTAAAAGGGGCATAACTCTGGAAATACAAAACAGAGTTACCTGCTCTTGTCACATGCACAATGGTAATTGGTGATCAACATGTGTGCAAAGTTTGAATGATATAGCATGTAAAATGTTGAAGGAGAAGGTGACACAATACTGTAATGTTTTAAGTACTGAAAGAGGCATAATTCTGGAAATACAAAATGGAGTTACCTGCTCTTGTCATATGCACAACGGCAACTGGTGATACCATGTGTGCAAAGTTTGAACAATATTGCATGCAAAATGTTGAAGGAGTAGGCGACACAATACAGCAATGTTTTAAGAACTAAAAGGGGGCATAACTCTGGAAATACAACACAGAGTTACCTACTCTTTTCACATGCACACCAGCAATTACTAATCAATATGTGTGCAAAGTTTGAACAATGTAGCATGTAAACTGTTGAAGAAGTAGGTGACAAAATAGTGTAATGTTTCAAGTATTGAAAGGGGGCATAACTCTGGAAATACAAAATGCAGTTATCTGCTCTTGTCACATGCACAACAGCAATTGTTAGTCAACATGTATGCAAAGTTTGAACAACATAGCATGTAAAATGTTGACGGAGAAGGCGACAAAATACTGTAATGTTCAAGTACAAAAAGGGGCATAACTCTGGAAATGCAAAATGGAGGTACCTGCTCTTGTCTTGTAACATGCACAACGGCAACTGGTGATCAACATGTGTGCAAAGTTTGAACAATGTAGCATGTAAACTTTTGGAGGAGTAGGCGACACAAAATTTTTTTAGATGGATGGACAGACAGACAATGCCATAACATAATACTCCCGTAAAACGGGCGTATAAAAATGTGATTTCCCATAGGCTTTCCATGGTAACTATGAGCTGCAATTGTGGCCACGTTTGCAACATTACATCAACATTACATGAGGATCATTGGTAGAAGGTGTCAGCTCAGTAGTTCCAGAGAGAAGATGAAAATGTGATTTCCCATAGGTTTTTTCATTAGTAACTATAAACCGCAATTGTGGCCATGTTTGCAATACAATCAACAATAAAATGAGGAACGTCGGTGGAGGGTGTCCCAGTTATCAACCATGCAAAGTTTCAAAACATTTGGCCCTGTGGTTTCAGAGGAGAAGAGTTTTCAAAATTGACCAATCAGAATCAAAGAATGCTTCTGGCGGCCACGTTTTTTCACCCAACAGGAATAAAATGAGTAACAGTTGTAGAGAACCTCTCATAGACAATGCCTGCCCAGTTTGGTTCACATTGGCTCAGTACTTTCAGTGAAGATGATGAAAATGTGATTTCCTATAGGGTTTTTATAGTAACTATAAGCCACAATTGCAGTCATAATTGCAACCCGATGAAGATTAAAAAGAGGATCAATGGTAGAGGGGGGTACAGTCATTAGTCACACTAAGTTTTCAAACCATATGGACTTGTAGTTTCAAAGAAGATTTTCTTGAAAATGCACACATTAATGAATTCTGTTTCTATATAAAAAATCAGTAAAAGAAGGTTACATATTTTGAAAATTACACTTTTCTCAGACAGTATTCTCTTTCAAAATAGCTTTGAATAGGTAAAAAGTTACAGGAAAACACATTTTACTCCAATTCTGCCAAATCTTAAAATATATACAATAATTACTGTCATTAAGCGGACATGATGGGAAGTGAATATAAACAAAAACTTTCTTGGTTTTCCAAACACTTGTCATCAATCAGTATTTTCTGATAAGTAACTTGAGACTAATAATGCATATATCAAGAGTTTTTTTTTTATTTCTTTTTTTTTATTAGGGTTCAACGACACATTAACAGCCAGGGTCATATCACGTCGGTGACAGTTTTACGGGTGGAGGAAGCCAGAGTACCCGGAGAGAACCACCGAGCAATGACGAGCAGCTGTCAGCTCTCCAACATCGTAACTCTGAACTCTGCACCGCAGCACAGGCAGGGTTAGAATGGTTGAAGACATGCGCATCTTTGAAGTGCAAAACGCCTTAGTACACAGCTTTGCCCCCATGTAGGGAATCGAGGTTAAGTGCCTTGCCCAAGGACACAATGCAGGAGTGTGAATCAGTCGCTGAAATGGTCACCCATCCAACTACTAACCGTGTGCGACGTTGCTAAACTTCGGTGATCTGACGAGAACCGGTTACCGCAACACCACCACCACGCCCCAGCATATATCAAGATAGTGGCAATTGTTTACAGTGCAAGTCAAAATAAGTTGTGTAGGATAATCCTATAAACTATGTATCTTTCTCTTCCTACACTGATAAGACCAGAAGCTGACATCATTTTCTGGAAAGCTCTCAATGATAGCTTTCCAGAGAATGTAAGATTCTGATCTTATCAGGGCAGGAGCAGCAGTTCCAAAATGAGTCATCCTATCAAGTTACATTGAAATCCCTTCATAAATATGGCCTGTAGACTGTGCTAAAGGTTTTCGGGCTTTGGGCCCCTATATCCGTCAGTTTCCCAATTGTGTCCAAAGGGGACGTTCTCATCTAGACATTATATGAAGTCAACCTACCAAGTTACAATGAAATTCCTTCATAAATATGACCTGTAGACTGTGCTAAAGGCTTTTGGGCTTGGGCAGCCATCATGGTTAAATGATCGCAACCAAAAGAGGACATTCTCATCTGGGCATCATCTGGAGTGATCCTATGAAGTTACAATGAAATCCCTTCATAAATATGACCTGTAGACTGTGCTCAGGGTTTTCAGGCTTCGGGCCCCTGTATCTGTCACACATGACCAATCACGACCATAAGGGGATGTCATCATCTAGGCATTATATGGAGTCAAACTAACAGGTTACAATGAAATCCTTCCATAAATATGACCTATAGACTATGCTAAAGGTTTTGGGGTTTTGGGCTCAGCAGCCATCAAGGCTCAATAATGATGACCAAAAGGGACGTTCTCATCTAGACATTATTTGGAGTCATCGTACCAAGCTACAATGAAATCCCTTCATAAATATGACCTGTAGACTGTTCTAAAGGTTTTCGGGCTTTAGGCCCCTGTAACCATCACAGTTACCCAATCGTGTCCAAAAAGGTGAGTTCTCATCTAGACATCATATGAAGTCAACTTACCCAGTTACAATGAAATCCCTTTATAAATATGACCTGTAGACTGTACTAAAGGTTTTCGGGCTCGGGCAGCCATCATGGTTGAATGATATCAACCAAAAGGGGACATTCTCATCTAGGCATCACCTGGAGTGATCCTACGAAGTTACAATGAAATCCCTTTATAAATATGACCTGTTGACTGTGCTCAAGGTTTTTGGGCTTCGGGTACCTGTAGCCGTCACAGTTGACCAATCACGACCAAAAGGGGATGTCATCATCTACGCATTATATGGAGTCAACCTAACAAGTTACAATGAAATCCTTCCAAAAATACGACCTGTAGACTATGCTAAATGTTTTTGGGCTCGGGTAGCCATCAAGGCTGAATGATCGCGATCAAAAGGGCACATTCTCATTTAGACATTATTTGAGTCATCCTAGCAAGTTACAATGAAATCCCTTCATAAATATGATCTGTAGGCTGTGCTAAAGTTTTGGGGTTTCAGGCCCCTATAGCTGTTACAGTTGCCCAATACGTCCAAAAGGGGACGTCCTCATCTAGACATTATATGAAGTCAATCTACCAAGTTGCAATGAAATCTCTCCATAAATATGACCTGTAGACTGTGCTAAAGGTTTTCGGGTTTTGGGCTCAGGCAGTCATCATGGTTGACAGATCGCAACCAAATGGGGAAGTTCTCATCTGGACATCATACGGACTCATCCTACCTAGTTACAATGAAATGCCTCCATATTAAATTTGACTTGCAGACTGTGCTAAAAGTTTTTGGGTTTCGGGCTTGGGCAGCCATCATGGATCATGACCGAAAGGGGACATTCTCCTCTAGGCATTATACAAAGGCATCCTACCAAGTAACAATGAAATCCCTTCATAAATACGACCCGCAGACTGTGCTAATTGTTTTCAGGTTCTGGGCTCGAGCAACCATACCGGTTGACCGATCATGACCAAAAGAGAACGTTCTCATCTAGACATGACCGCAAACCTGCATATGAAATTTTGTGATGATCAGACGAGAACTACAGGGTGTAGTCTGTGCTAAAGGAAAATGTAAAATGACTCACAGACACACAGACTAACAGACTTCCTCACCCGTGATGGCAATAGCTTATCCTGACTTTGTCAAGTTAAGCTAAAAAACAAAATTTGGTAAAACACTTTAATCTCTTTCCATCCTACCATAACAACACAATGTGCCGAATGAATAATAGGAGGTGCAGTACACATATATATGTATGAAGTACATCAGATGTCCGAGTTAAAGTTTGTTTCTATCCAACTATCTTTTATTATGTAATATAAATGAGATTCCACCTAATGGTAAATAGAAGAATAACGCATAATGGATGTATATAAAAACATGTATTCTCCATCCCTCAGTATGAAGCTTACTCAAATGCTGATAATCTTTAGAGATACCACAGAAGTCACCTGACAAAAACTTTGATTTTCAAGAGTAAACCTGTACTTAAGGTGACAAGGCTGCAGATGAAGTAGGAAAAGTACTGTTACTGATGATAAAGTTAGGGTGTAAACACCCTTAGGCTTGGGGGTAATCTCTGGGACAGAAGGTACAACATATAGTGTTTTGGTCTGTGGGACAGTCTTTTGGTCCAATTATCGGAGAATGAGGCATGGGTGGACCGGAGGCATCTGATTAATGAGGCTTTGGTAATTGTAGTTGTCAGTGAGCTGAAAGTTGGAAACAGGGTGACATCCAAATTATCATAGTATGTCACTTGTGAGGTGCTGGTGTTTGAGTACATAACTCAGTGTGACTAATGGGCTATTGCATCTATTCTTGTCAGTAGCGCAGGTACAAACTGGGTGAAAGAAATAGGGTATAAAAATAGTCTCAGAAGTGATGGGCTGGGAAACAGTACGATTAACACAGTATCTGTCCATTCTATCACACAGGCTTATGTATTTGGGATGTGACACAGACTGAATAAAAATCATGAAAAGCTTTTGGAGACAACATATTGGGCAATGGGGGGTCACTCATTCATGCAACATGTGGATGGAAATACCCTGTGACAAAATAACAAACTTGTCAATTATGTGATATAGACGACTTAACCCTCATATTTATTTATTGGTGTTTAAGGTCACATACTTATGCACAATGGCTAATCGTGACCGTGACAGTTTTACGGGTGGAGGAAGCCGGAGTACCCGGAGAGAACCACCGAGCAACGACGAGCAGCTGTCAGCTCTCCAACATCATAACTCTGAACTGCAGCACAGGCAGGGTTAGATTGGTTGAAGACATGCGCACCATCGACGTGCAGTACGCCTCAGTACACAGCGTCATCGTGCCCCCATGTAGGCAATCCGGGGTGAAGTGTCTTGCCCAAGGATACAACGCGGTTGCCGCAGGTGGGATTCGAACCGAGGACCTCTCGACTTGCAGCCTGCATCTCTACCAACTGAGCCACCGTGCCCCGACTTAACACTTAAGGGCCTAATTCGACTTTGTCCACTTTTTACTGCAACAGAACAGGTGGGCCAACATGCTGTCTCTGGAGGAATGATTAAGTGATATTGTTATGTACCTTGGTAATTTTTTCTAGGCAAGCTTTTTCTGCCTGCATAGGCAGCCAAGATCTGACTAGAAACAATGCCAAAGCCAAAGGATGTAAACTGTCAAAAAGTAGAAAAATGAAAGTGTCAATGACACTGTAGCTCAAATTGTTTAAGACATGTACATGTATAGTATGTGACACAGCAATGACAAACATCTGGATAATGACCTGATAACAAAGGTACAAAGTATTTCAACGGTCTGTACATAAATGCTGACCGTAGCCTGTAACAAATATATAGGTAAAGTATTGTAAAGGTGGGGTGACAGTTGGATGCTAAACCAGAAAAGAAATCTTCGAGTCCCAGAGTGGGTCTGACTGAACCCAAAAATATTTGTTCTCATAGCACAGTGATAACAAAGGCACCCAAAAACACTTGTTCCTGTCACAAGGTGATAACAAAGGTACCCCCTGAAGTTTCATGAAGATCGGTTCATAAATACAGACTCTAGCCTGAGCCATATTGACATGTGCACTTACTGTGTATAAGTAACACTGAATAAATCAAAGTTCATCTAATTTGCATAATTTTTGCATGAGAAAAATCTCGTATTATATGTGATGTATTCCATATTACTAAACATTCCTACAAAAATTTATTCAAATCAGAACTTTCATACAGAAGTTCTGTACAAAAAACTGATTGCACTAATTTTGGTATAAAATGGCTGCTGGTGGCCATCTTGAATTTTGGACCGCACCCAAAAACACTTGTTCTCATCCCACAGTGATAAGAAAGGTACCCAAAAAGTTTTGTAAAGATCGGTTCATAAATATAGCCTCTAGTCTGAGCCGTATAGAAGTTGTGGACAAAAAACTGGTTGGACCTAATTTCGGTACAAAATGGCTGCTGGCAGCCATCTAGAATTTTGGATCGCACCCAGAAACACTCGTTCTCGTCCCAAGGGGTTAACAAAGGTACCCAAGAAGTTTCATGAAGGTCAGTTCAAGAATACAGCATTCAGCCCTAGCCATATTGACATGTGCACTTACAACGTATAAGTGGCACTGAATAAATCAAAGTTCATCTAATTTGCATAATTTCTGCACGAGAAAAAAACCTGTATTATATATGATGTATTCCATGTTACTAAATATTCATACAAAAATTCATTCAAATCAGAACTTTCATACAGAAGTTCTGTACAAAAAACTGATTGCACTAATTCTGGTACAAAGTGGCTGCTGGCGGCCATCTTGAATTTTGGACTGCACCCAAAAACACTCGTTCTCGTCCCACGGTGATAACAAAGGTACCCATGAAGTTTTGTAAAGATTGGTTCATAAATACAGCCTCTAGCATGAGCCGTATTGTACAAAAAACTGATTGGACCTAATTTCAGTACAAAATCGCCACTGGCAGCCATCTTGAATTTTGGACCGCACCCAGAAACACTCGTTCTCGTCTCAAGGTGATAACAAAGGGATCCAAGAAGTTTCGTGAAGATCGGTTCATAAAAACAGACTCTAGCCCGAGCCGTATTGACATGTGCACTTACTGTGTATAAGTAGCACTGAAAAAATCAAAGTTCATCTAATTTGCATAATTTCTGCACGAAAAAAAACCCCTGTTTTATATGTGATGTATTCCATGTTACTAAACATTGATACAAAAATATATTCAAATCAGAACTTTCATACAGATGTTCTGTACAAAAACTGATTGCACTAACTAAAGTACAAAATGGCTGCTGGTGGCCATCTTGAATTTTGGACCACACCCAAAACCACTCGTTCTCATCCCACGGTGATAACAAAGGTACCCAAGAAGTTTCGTAAAGATCGGTTCATAAATACGGCCTGTAGCCCGAGCCATATTGGCATTTGCACTTACAGTGCTGAAAGTAACACTAAATACATCAAAGTTAGTCTAATTTGCATAATTTACGCACGAGAAAAAAAAACGTATTATAAGTGATGTATCCGATAGTACTAAACATTCATACAAAACATTATTCAAATCAGAGCTTGCATATGGAAGTTCTGTGCAAAAATCTGATTGCACCTAATTTTGTACAGAATGGCTGCCAGCAGCCGTCTTGAATTTCGGACCAGACCCCAAAACACTTGTTCTTGTCCCACTGTGATAACAAAGGTACCCAAGAAGTTTCGTAACGGATGAGAAGTGATGGCAACAGCTCAGCTTGACTTTGTCAAGTTGAACTAAAAATAAAACTCTCTAGGCCCTAAGAGTTAAAGTGCAAAAGAAGATTTGCAAAATTACATTTGTAAAGTTGTACTGTGTGTAGTTGCACTTGTGGTACCGAGCATCAGTCTGATTCAATTTACACTGGGTGGAAGGTTAGCATATTTATTTATTAGATAGTAAAGAGATTTATTGGTTTGCACTGAAATAGTTTTTAGAAAACTATACATGTTTTTGTTGAGTGGAATTATCACACTGAGTGGCTGGAAAAAACCCTGACTATGGAGATGCATCTCAGCAGATTGCGGTAACTGGTTGGTTAGATAGAGAAGAGGTGTCTTGGTGTATGTTGTAATAGTTTTTTTCTAGAAAACTATGTATGTTTGCATCTGGTCTTTTTCTGGCTGTAAGAGCCAGTTATTATAGGATAAACATGAACTGCTGGAAGTAACAACTGTACCTTTGGCAGGTACTGGGGTAGTGGGAGGCTATACAGAAAACCGAGAGTTGTCACTGGTGCTTTGGTTCCAAAAAGTCAAGTGTTATAATTTTATCAAAATTAATGGATAGTTAAGGAGTTATTACTGACTTAATGGTTAGCAAGAGGAAATTAACACTAGAGGCTCTAAAGAGCCTGTAATCACTCACCTGGCAGAACTACATTTAAAAATGTGATTTCCCATAGGGTTTCCAATGGTAACTTATTTAATTATTTATTTATTGGTATTTAAGGTCGCATATTTATACACAATGGCTAATTGTGAGATTGACAGTTTTATCGGTGGAGGAAGCCGGAATAATTGGAGAGAACCACCGAGCATTGACGAGCAACTGTCAACTCCTCAACATTCTGTGTTCAAGCGCCGCTCAAGCAGGGTTACAGCGGTTGAAGACATGTGAATCATCGACGTGTAGTACGCCTTAGTACACGGCGTCATCGTGCCTCCCAGTAGGCAACCGGATAAAGTGCCTAGCCCAAGGACGCAATGTGGGTCGTCTTGGACGTGGATCATCCATGGTAACTATGAGCTGCAAAGTTTGCATCACTTTACATGAGGATCATTGGTAGAAGGTGTTCCAGTCATCAATCATGTGAAGTTTCAGAACATTTGGCCTTGAAGTTTCAGAAAAGATTTTTCAAAATCGACCAATCAGAATCCCCCAAAAATGCCTTTCATCCAAATAAATAAAATAAAATAAGAATTGTTTGTAGAGGATCCCCCCTCCCCCACACACACACACCATTCCTACCAAGTTTGATTCACATCGGCTTAGTAATTCCAGAGAAGATGGCGAAAAAGTGATTTCCCATACAGTTTCCATGGTAACTACGAGCAGCAATTGTGGCCATGTTTGAAACCCGATCATCATTAAATGAGGATCTTTGGTAGAGGGTGTCCCTGTCATCAAGCTTGAGAAGTTTAAAAACAATTGGCTTTGTAGTTGCAGAGGAAAAGCTTTTAGAAAATCTACCATTTTTCGATTTCTAGAAATCAAGAGATTCACCTATTTTGGTTTATTTTTTAGGCACCAACAAAACCAACTTTCATACAGAGTTGATAGGTTGGTAGGTTTTTAACTGTCTTGATGTTAAGTTTTATCCTGAATCCAACTGTATTACAGAGTATTTTCTGTGAATGTAATACTATAACAGGGCTTTTTTCAGGTTTATTCAATAAATATGGTGTTATATTTGCCTTTGTTATTATTCATTCCTCTGATAATCACCTTATATTTTTGGGCATCCCTTCTATTGAATGTATGTCCAAGGACATACCACTAAAATTTGATGATCCAGGTACAGGTAATTACAGGTAAAGAAAAGGTATAATACAGGTAAAATTTAGGTAAAGTTTGAATTTTTAATTACCATTTTACTTTTTTCATCACTTTTTCCACTTTACATTTTTTCACTACCACAGAGAACATCTAGGAAAGTGCTTGAGTATTTATCACACCAAAGCCATACCACAACTTACTCTACTTGTATAGGTATTTGCAGGTAAATACTGGTTAAGTTTCAATTCTTAAATACCATTTGATTAATAACTAGAGGTACTGTGAGCAAACTCACAAAGTGATACCCCCCCCCCCCCCCATGCCTGAAATGTATAAGTTAGATTATCTCCCCTTGGAAATGTCAGAAGGGAATTATATTGCTTCATGCACATCTTCATATGGAGTTCTTCCATTGTGTACTAAAGTTTCATGAAAATTCTTCAAATGGTTTAGGAGGAGTTGCGCTTACAAGGATGGACAGACGGTATAAGTTAGATTATCTCCCCTTGGAAGTGTCAGAACGGAATTATATTGCTTCATGCACATCTTCATATGGAGTTCTTCTATTGTGTAAAGTTTCATGAAAATTCTTCAAACGGTTTAGGAGGAGTTGTGCTTACAAGGATGGACAGATGGTATAAGTTAGATTATCTCCCCTTGGAAATGTCCGAACGAAATTATATTGCTTCATGCACATCTTCATATGGAGTTCTTCAATTGTGTAAAGTTTCATGAAAATTCTTCAAACTGTTTAGGAGGAGTTGCGCTTACAAGGATGGACAGACGGACAGAAGGATGCTCCAACATTTCGGGTTTATGGGCTACCAAAAAACATTTTGTATGTCCAAAACCTTATTTTACCCAGAACCCCACCCCCTCCACCCTAGAACTTATATTTAACCCGAACCCCACCCCTTCATCCAAAAACCACACCCTAACCCTACCCCACCCTGACCCTAAAAGCACACCCCAGACCCTAACTCCCACCCACCCCCGGGACCTAACCCCCCCCAACCTTAAGCCCTACTCTGGGGCTACCCCTAACCCTAACCCCACCCCGACCCAACCCCACCCTAGCCAAACCAATAGGATTAGGAGCCATTTTTCAGTTTAGGGGCTACTAAAACTAAAACCCCACCCCTGACCCCAACCCTAACCCCCCTGGGACCTAACCCTCCCCAACCTTAAGCCCTACTCTGGGGCTACCCCTTACCCTAACCCCACCCCACCCCACTCCTAACCCTAACACTACCTTAATTTGGAGGTAGCCCCTAATAATAATATCCCCTAAACCCCCAATGTTGGCCCGGACAGACAGGGTGATTCCTATGTACCCCCCCAAACTTTGTTTGCGGGGGGTATAAAAATTCTTGTAATAGTCATCATTCCAGTACTTCCCCTGACAGAACCCAGGAAGAGCTAGAGTGATTATTACAAGTATACCAAGTATTCTACCTGTATTTACCTGCAGTTACCTGTACCAGCCTTCAAGTAACCTCAGTTAAATACAGGTAAAATACAAAATGCTGGTAAGTTATAATTTTTAATTACATTCTACTTTTTATAAACTTTCTTGGTATGATAATCACTCCTGCACTTCCCTGGACATAGTCCCACATCACACTGCAGGCACTGGTATGAACTCTTTTTCTACTGTTCAAATCTGTACACACTACACAGTGTTACGTCATCTACTGACAAGTAAGTTGGTGGCTTTCATGTGATCTACTTGGGTAATTTATCTGTTTTGAGTCACAAGGATCGGTCTCCCAAACATTTTACGCTCTGCATAATTTCCAACTAAATCTTCCACTACACTTATCAAACATTTGTACGATCCAATTTTTTGTTGCTAACAGGTGATCCAGGTATGCAGACAGGTGAGTGTTTTTTTGTATAAGATAAAAGCATTTAGTGCTAATTGTCCAAGTTGGAAGAATTCTTTTTTTGTCCATATCACTATCCTCCATTCATCCAAGAAAATGTAAACTCTTTGGTCAGCAATATCAACTCGGCCCATATATTTGTTATACTGAATATTAACCTCAGGTACACAGTCATGTTCCCTGCCCCGGGCACTAGTGTATGAAGTCTGGTTAGCTGAACCTCTTGATGACAGAAATATTACTTTTTTCTTATCATGGAAATTCACACACAGTAACTCTCCCTTCCTGGCAGCTTTCATTTCGCCCTTCTTCAATTTTACTTTCACAATGGGTGGGGTGCCACGCCTGTTACTACGCAGTGTACCTGTCAGGTAAGTCCCATTTTCCAGTAAATTTATAGCAAGGTCCACACCGCTAAAAAAATTGTTCACATATAAATGGTGTGAGGCATTAAAATACTATTGCATTAAATTCATTCAGACATAATGCCCTAGTCCATATTTTGTGGTGACTCCTGTCTTCTTACCTGCATAAGGTGAGGAATTTAATGTATATCCTGTTGAACTTTCACAAAGGTTCCATATGTTGGTGCCAAATTTGTGGTGGTGTTTATAATTGGGCATATATTGCTTGGAGGGGGCACGCCTATGAAAACCTACCAAACTCTCATCTACAGACACTTGTTCCATTGGATATTAATAATTCTGAAGCTGTTTATTCAAATGTTTGAATAAATAATTAGCTTTTCCATGCGACCAGGTAAGCTTTCAGGTAATTCATACCAATGAAACACACTGAGTAGAAGAAAAAAATCTGTCACATGTAAATGTCTGCGGGAAAAATGGAACCATTTGAGAGGGATTCGTTGACCAATAATCCCAAAGACTAGATTTTTTAATTAGTCCCATATTCATCACAACACCCAAGAAAACTTTCATTCTTGTGTATTTGTGTGTGACCAGTGATGAAATCTTGCCCTGGTTTGCTTCTTTTCTGCTGCGCGGCGAAGTAACCTTTCTGCCTTTCTGTCACCATAATTATTAGTTTCCCGAACCAGCATTCCAATAAATGTTCCCCCAATAATAAATAAAAGAAGTCAATCGGATTTATAATGTCACAGAAGGACATATACAATATCCGCGATCAGCTGTTTATGGGTGTGTGTCATTGGAAAGGTCATTGATTTCACACCAGTCGTTTTTATTAGAAACCATATTTGTTGAATGGTTATCGCTACAATGTAAAATGTCGTTCGATTCATAACCACTGAAAGAATCCCTGCTAGTACAGTGGAGCCCACTTAATTGGATATCTCTTAATTGTATATCCCTGTTAATTGAATATCATTTTCAAACACAAAACCATTTACCATACCTTCAGTACAAATTTGATCTGTTAATTGCATATGGGTTGTAGAGTAAACTCCTGTTAATTGTATATAAATTTTTGTAATATGTCGAAAAAGTTACTGTGACACGCTCCAAATTCGCCTTATTTATCAACCTTTTTGGCCTCACTACATTCAATACAGGCATTTATTCTATTATATCTTGTTTGACAGAGCTCTATGAGCTTTGTCAAACAAGATGTAATAGAATAAATGCTCAGTTTATCTCCAGCACACAGGAAACTGACCAAATCCCTGTTAATTGTATACTCCTATTAATTGAATAATTTTCACTGGAAAAATGGATATCCAATTAAGAGGATTCTACTGTATCACTTTCCATATATTCCTGAAGAAAGTTCTAAAAATCAGTGTCAATGTCTGAAGAAATTGTATCAGACGATGCCATTTTTGTTTACAAGAAATAATTATGTGACAGACTTTGAAAAGGGAAAATTGATACCAGCAAGGTCAAGCGTGATTTTAACCAATGAAAAAATTTGTAATAAAACACATTAAGCCATACGACCAATTGCTGATGCAGTCTGAGACAACACCCACAAAATTCGACAATCTGAAATAACAACATTACAAACACACCTATCAAGGACACGAACGTGGCTCTGCACACTATTTACGGAAGCCCTGATCGTGGCTCTTCACACTATTCACAGAGGCCATGATCGTGGCTCTCAACATTGAGGCATATGGGTGGGTATGTGGGAAACAAGAGCTTTGGAAAGGTGAAGGGTTACACAAAGCACAGCATTTTATTCCAAGGATTTGTCATTATGTCTATCTTGAATGAATGATAAAACCAAATAATAATTGACTGGAGAATATTTCTATACTATCATTTAGAGCTGACCAGTAAATTACACCAAGTTTTCCAAACACCTGTCATCAATCACAACTTGTCACTTTTTCTGATAACATATAGTAGCAAACTTCTTTCCAGTTACATCCCTACATAAAACTAGACACAATATTTTATCATTGACCCAGTTCTCAGGGTTTCTATAGTAATTATAAGCCGCAATTGCTGCCATGTTTGCAACCTGATCAACATTAAATGAGGATCGTTGGTAGAGGGTGTCCCAGTCATCAACCACGCAAAGTTTCAATACATTTGGCCCTGTAGTTTCAGAGAAGATTTTTCAAAATCCACCAATCAGAATCAGAGAATGCCTCTGGAGGTCACTTTTTAACGCCACAGGAATAAAATTAGGATCGTTTGTAGAGGACCTCTCAGAGATCATTCCTGACAAGTTTGGTTCTCATTGGCTCAGTAGTTCCTGAGAAGAAGATGAAAATGTGATTTCCCATAGGGTTTCTATGGTAACTATAAGCTGCAATTGTGGCCGTGGTTGCAAAGCGATCAACATTAAATGAGGATTGTTTTAAGAGGGGGTCCCAAACATCAATCCTGTGAAGTTCCAAAACATTTGACCTACTGGTTTCATAGGAGAGGATTTTTGAAAATCTGAAACAAGGAAATGTTGGTAATTTGTAAATTACAAATTAATCCACGTTAATAAATGACAACAGCATTTTCAACTAGGAAAATATTTTTAAAACACAAGCAACATACCAGTTTGAAAGTATAAAAGAAGATTTACCAGTATTTCTTATTTTATGGCTTTGGGCTGAATTCAAGATTTACAAGTATACAATGCAACTAGATTTATTTATGTATTTAATGGTGTTTAAGGTCACATATTTCTGCATAATGGCTAGTCAGGATCACTTCAGTTTTATGGGTGGAGGAAGACAGAATACCTAGAGAGAACCACCAAGCAACAGCGAGCAACTATCTGCTCCCCAACTTACTAACTCCACACAAGGCTTAGCATTGGCTGAAGACAAGTGCACCATTGACATGCAGTCTGCCTTAGTACACAATACCACCATGCCCCCACATGGGCAATGCGGGGAGGTGTCTTGCTGAAGGACACAATGTGGTTGCCGCAAGTGTGATTCGAACCGAGGACATCTTGACTTGCAGCCTGCACCTCTACCTACTGAGCCACCACACCCCTATGCAACTAGATTATATGGTTGATGAGATATTGTTCACCCAAAAATGTTTTGGTGGTGCAGTGTTTCATTCAGGTATTTCCTACATTCTTTTATAAGGCTCACAAATTAGGCTGTACAGTATGCTCATGGGGCATAATGAAACCAGGTTTTAAATGGAAAATACACATAATGAAAAGTTGGTCTTGTATATTTAAAAATAGTGGTATATTAAATGCTAGTATACTTTCATTGGAAGAGGATGATTTTTAACAAGGATAGTTGGTAAGATGTTTGATAATGAAATTACAATGGAACCCACCTAATCGGGTATCTCTTAATTGAATAACCCTGTTAATTGAATATAACTTACAAATGCAAAACCATTTACCATACCTTGGGTGCAAATTTTCCCTGTTAATTATATATAGATTATAGAGTCAACTCCTATTAATTGAACAAAAAATCACGTAATATGTTCAGAAATTATCCTAACAATTATCCAATTCCTCTTTCTTGTAGACCTATTTAGCCTCAGTACATCCAATACAGGCATTTAATCTATTAACATCCTGTTGGACAGAGCTCCATGAGCTCTGTCAAACAAGATATAATCGAATAAATCCTCAGTTTACAATACAAGAAAGTGACTAAATCCAAGGTAATTGAATACTCCTGTTAATTGAATACATCTCACTGGCAAGTTGGCTATATAATTAACAGGGTTCCACAGTATATCTATGAATACTTACTTGAGCATGGAGAATACATACCATCAGCAGAAGCATTACCGTTCACATTCTGGAGAAGAAAAAAGTCAGCTTTTGTATTGAGAAATGAAATAACTGGTGCAAAAAGTGTTGAAAAATAAAAAAATGTGAGTTTGCACCTAAGCTGAGATGGATGGTAAAAATAAAACATGTCCATCAAAAGCAGTAACTCTTGACTAAAATATTCCAAATAACATCTGCACTGACATGTGGCAAGACATTAAGATACACTTGCATATTGAATATGATGTCATTCCACAAAGCATTTTAAAAGTTACTGAGTTTTAAAACTTGTTGGTCACAGACTGACTGAGAGACTGCCACTGCCACATACGGAGCTGCTTGCCACAGCTAATAAATTCTTATGGAAAGGCAGTTTCTTAAATATAGAGAATTCTTTCGGTTTTTGAATAGATACCAGAATTATCTCATGTGTGAAAGCAAGAAAATGTGATTTTTAGATTTCCATGCAGTCATGAAAGAGATAATTTTTGTAGCTTCTCAAAAACAGTAGGTATTCTTTATATTATATATGTTGGGATGTTTTACTTGCCATTAAGCCATCACCCAACATAACAGCCAAAACTAGCCAGCGTTATTCACAATGAACATGTCAATGACTTGGCAACTTAACTTGATTGCGTGTAGTGTTTGATGAAAAGGATAATGTTCATTCAAAATTTATGAAAGGATTATGAAATAAGACAAAAAATTGTGCTATGTTTTCAACAAGAAAAATTTTAGGTCTAGATTGTACTAAAGAATTGAAACCTGGGTTGATGTGGCCCTTACAGTTAATGTATGTCAACCAAAGTCACCAAGTTACTCTAAAATCATTCCAAAATGAGTCATCCTACCAAGTTACAATGAAATCACTTCATAAATATGATAAATTTGAAGTAATTTGTATATTTTTATACTTACAGTTAAAACTAGAAGTCCTATCATGAACTGTGCGCCTATCTAGGTTTAATTGTGCATAGGAATTGTGCGCACATGCCATATTGAATGGCATCCAAAGCACGACAGGTTCTCCTGGTTACTCATAGCAAACACAGGCAATGTTTCTGCCAATGGACCTCCAGGTTACCCAAAGGTCCATTGGCTTAAACATTGCTTGTGCACAGGCCACATGTACAGAATTTTATAGCCTTACCATGGTCATAACGCGTAGATTAAAGCGCAGATCGACATGCTATTTGTGTGCATTTCATGACAGGACTTCTAGTTTTAACTGTACCAATGGCCCAGACTAGCTGGTGCTAACTCAAATTAATCCAGGGCCAAACACAAATTTTGCCCCCCAAATCCCCAACATTTGCATAAAAAACCGAAAAAATCAAGTCCTAGATAGTCCTCCATACTTTTTAGATCAGCGCATGTGCAGTATCCCTGAAGGTACCAAAATTGGCACCAACCATCATTCTTTCTACAGATTGCCTGTTAAATGTTATAAACAGCAGGAAGGTATGAGTGTCCACTAATGGGAGGGCCATACCCGTCTGGGCCATTGGTAAGTATAAAAAAATAAACAAATTATTTAAAATTTATCAATTTTTATACGACAACCAATGGCCCAGACTAGCAGAATCGTAAAAAGGGTGGAGGGCCTAGGACTTAAAGGAAAATCCAATCTCTCAATTACTTCAGTAAAGAATATCTCCCACAGGAGAATAGGAGAAGATAGGAATTATATATGTCTTTCTCTTTTACGAGAAAAGAGAAAGACATAACACCAACAATAAAATTGAGTATTACATAATATATAATTCTCCATTTAATGCCAGCATAACCTGTTATGCTAATTCGGTGAAAGAAAATCAGTATATAAAGATAGCCCAGAGAATGAGACTCTTTATACTCATTTAAAAATGTCCGTGAATTGTATATTAACGCCCGTTTGACACATAACATATACAAATGCTTCACAGTGAGTTACACTTTAAACAGTACATAAATGAGACATAGTTATTGCTTCACACCAAGCTACACATTAAAACCACCCCAGCACCGATGCAGGTCTACTGACATGGGAGGAGGTATTCCCTTGGTTTTCACTATAAAGCCAGATGATCATAAGGAAAAAAATGCCCCTCCCCCTCCCCCTCCCCTTGTTCTGAGGTAAAATTCCTCAGAACGAAGAGGGAAGCAGAACAGCCTCAGTGTTGGAACAGACTGCCTAAAGACCTTATAGATGTAACATTAATGGACGACATTCTGAGCACAGAAAGAGGACCCAAAGATCTAAGGTCACCGGAGAAGGACTTTAAATTTCTCAGGTAAAACTTGGTAAATGAAGAGGGCTGTGTCCAGTAAGCAGCCTTCATGATATCAGTAATGGCTTTACTGTTAGTATAAGCCCAAGAAGAGGACAGTGCTCTAACCTCGTGCGCTGAGATCTTATTGACAGAACAATGATCTGAAGACAGATTTTCATTGGCAATGCGTATTGCTAACTGAATCCATCTAGCGACAACATGAACAGAAATATCTTTTCTGTTAGTAATCGACGAAAGAAAAAAACGTTTTCATCCCTTTCAAACAAAATCTGATTGATGTTTATAAATGTGCATAGCCCTGACTGTACACAGCAAAGGTTTACGGTTATCCGAGGGCGGTAAGTCCTTAATGACAACAGGCTCTGGCCGCTTATCCAGAATCTGATTCTTAGCCAAAAAATCCACTTCCGTAGGGAGGATAATGGTAATGCATGAAGTTCACTGACTCTTCTAGCAGATGTAAAGGCTAAGAGAAACGCTGTTTTATAGGTCAAGAATTTGAACTCCACGACGTTCAATGCCGCAAAAGAAGCTTCTTTGAGCTTCAACAGAACCCAAGACAAATTCCACTTAGGAATTAATCTGAGGGTTCTAGGTCTATTGACAGAGAAAATTCTAACTAGCTTGGATAATGAAGTATTTGATCCAATAGCCAAGTTATCATGATGAGCGTTAGTATTTGATAACATAGATCTACAGCCCTTAATCGTGATGGGCTGCAGCTTGAGATCGTCAAACAAGTAGACCAGGAAATCGGCAATATTTGATATGGATGGATTGTATACGTCTATCGACGTGATCCCTACATCAACGGAAGAAAACCCTCCACTTCGCTGCGTATTTCAATGAAGAGGAGGACCTCCTACAGTTAGAAATTGCATCCACTGCGTATCCTTTAAAATATTTTCCGTGCAAGAAAGACGCACAATGGAAATACGTGAAGGTTGAGTGAGACCTTCCAGGTTGTGATGCGTGACTTCTCCTGATAAAGAAGGTCCTCTCGAGGAGGAAGCTTCCGGGGAACGTCCCATAACAGAGACCTGAGAAGACTGATCCAAGATTTTTCTGATGACAGAGGTGCTACCAACAGGATTTTGCAATGAGACTTGAGCTTTAACAGAATCTGATGAATCAACGGCATATCCTATCATCCCGTCCCATGAAATGGACAGAGCGTCTGCTGCGTACACCCGATGATCTGGACATGGCGACACAAACGTTGGTAACTGATTGTTCAGGTGTGTCACAAAATGATTCCACTGGTAGCAAATCTGCTTGAATATTCACTTGTTGAGATTCCACTCTGATGGCAACAGGTGACCTTTCGGAGAAAGCAAGTCTGCTGAATACATTCAGATGACCCGGTATATGACGGACAGAGAGATGAACGTGATAATTCATGATGAATAGGAGAATCCTCTCCATTATTCGCATAATGGAATCGAGTGAGTGCCGCCTTGGTTTCTGAGGTAAGCAACTACTGTCAAATTGTCCAACAGAATTTGAACATGAACGTTTGCTATTAGGTGAATCCAATGTTGTAGTGCTAGCCATACTGACATCATCTCTTTGATGTTTATGTGCTTTTCTAGGAACTGAGAGTCCCAAAGACCCTAGTACTTCAAGTCTGCTGGACTTAAGGTCGTGCCCCAACCTGTCTGACTTGCATCCATCATAATCATGAAAGGCGGATCCGGCAGTTGCAGCAGAACTCCTTGAGTTAACCACTGAAGATCTGCCTAAATCTGAACTTTTTGTTTTTCAAGGTCCGTTAAAACAATACTGGTTTTGAGCGAACGCATCTTCACACTCCAGTTCTGAGTAAAGAATATCTGGAGGGAACGCGTGCGCAAGCAGCCCATTAGAATAAGATCCGCAGCCGCTCTGCATAACCCCATCAGTCGCATGAACTCCCTCGTTGTTATTGTGTTTGAGTTTAGACAAAAACAAGCATAACAACTCACTAATTTTGCTCTGGGCAATGGCTGACGAACCAGATTGTTGCGAGTCTTGAAGCTCATTCCCAAGTGAGTGAACGACTTGGATGGAGCTAGATTTGAATTTTTCTTGTTTACTATGAAACCAAGACATCAGAGCAATAGCAGCAGACTCTGAACACTGTTCTGAAGAATAATTCTGTTGCTGTATCATTGCAGAATGTTGTCAAGTAAGCCGACGTTACAGCAGATGAATGAGCTCGGGAATGAAGGCATTACCGAGTTCATTATTCGAGTGAAAGCCCAAGGAGCCAGGTTCAAACCAAAGCACATTGCTCTAAACTGATAGACCTTTCCTTGTACAGCAAAACGCAGGTACTTTCTGAATGCCGGATGTACAGGACATGAAAGTAAACGTCCTTCAGATCTATGCTTGCCGCATAGCCGTTCACTCAAATGCTCGCTCTTACCGAGTGAATGGTTTCCATATAGAACTTTGGAGCCATGATTAACTTGTTTATCCAGCTCAACTCTATAACCGGTCGGAAAGAGCAACGAGGAAAAGGTGACTGTAAAAACCTTGAAAATTTTTATTCTTGACGACCTCTATTGCTTCCTTCAATAAGAGCCTGTACCTCCGCTAGAAGACTCTCTTTTGAAAGGGTCCACCGGAAGATTTGTCCAATGCGGACATATTGTTGGTGGGGGTTTCGCTCGGAATGCTAGCTGTAGGCCGGCCGAGACTACCACTTCTGACCCACTGATCTTTCGTGACTGCCATCCAGTTTCTCGCAAAATTTGATAACCTTCTGCCAACTGACAAGCAATAGAGGTCTTGACCATCACCTGCAGGACTTGCGAGGCTTACAGGAGGAGAATCTACGACCTCCCTGCAAAGATCCTCACCCTGTCGACTTTGGGGCATCTGACCGATAATCCTCATCAGACTTAAATCCCTTTCCCGAGTCACTGTATTGACGACCTCAGGAGTAATTATATGAGGGTTTCTTGTACCCTCGCAAGGAGTTCCCTTTTAATGATTTTGATTTGGAACGTCCTCGCTTACCCTGGTCTGCTGAAGGGTATTGTTGAGACGCCGACTTCAAAATCAGAGCACAGAAGGCTTTCTTAGTAGCTTGTTCATAGACTAATGAAAGCTTGTTGTCGAAAAAAGTATTACAGAGACCGGAGCGACCCGGACAGAAATATTGTTCCATCATCCATTTATATCCTTGGATCCACCAATTTTACCATTGATTTGTGTCTGGCATCCTCAAAAAAGGAGATTTAAAAGCACAGATGTCAGTTCATTGTTGCTGACTTTAGGGCCAAACAAAGAATGATGGTTGGCGTCAATTTTGGTACCTTCCTGGATACTGCGCATGCGCAGATCTAATAAGTATGGAGAACCATCTAGGACGTGATTTTGGAGGGATTGGGGGGCAAAATTTGTGTTTGGCCCTGGATTAATTGGAGTTAGCACCAGCTAGTCTGGGCACTGGTTGTCGTATAAAAATATGACTTGCAGACTTTGCTAAAGGAATCTAGGTCACGTGCCAATCCAGTAGTCATGGTTGACCGATTGCCACCAAAATACGAGCGTCTCATCCAGATATCATACTGAGTTATCCTACCAAGTTAGAATGAAATCCCTTCATAAAAACAACCTGTAGACAGTGTTGAAGGAACTTAGGTCACATGCCCAAGCGGTGGTAATGGCTGACCAATCATGACTCAAACAGGAGAGTCTCATTTAGACATCATACTGAGTTATCCAACCCAGTTACAATGAAATCGCTTCATAAATACAAACTGTAGACTGTGCTAAACAAATCTAGGTCACAAGCCTGTGCGGCCATCATGGTTGACCAATCCTGTTCAAAATAGGATTATCTCATTTAGACATTATACCGAGTCATCCTATCAATTTACAATGAAAACCCTTCATAAACGCAACCTGTAGACTGTGCTAAAGAAACCTAGGTAGCGTGTCCCCGTGGCCATCATGGTTGACTGAACCCAACCAAAATAGGACGTTCTCATCTAGACATTACACAGAGTCATCCTACCAAGTTACAATGAAATCTCTTCATAAATAGGACCTGTAGGCTGCAAAAGGTTTTTGGGCCTGCACAGCCATTATGGTTGACCGAACGTGACCAAAAAGGGATGTTCTCATCTCGACATGACATCGATCCTGGATATGAAATTTCGTGATGAGTGGACAAAAACTACGGGGTGTAGCCTGTGCAAAAGAAAATGTGAACAGACTCACAGACTTCCACACACATGATGGCAACAGCTTATGTGTTTCTCTTCTGGAGAGATATTCTCTTATATCAATCATGACAAACAACGATGAAAATATTTGTTGGACTTTTCCTGTTATCTTATAAGGTAGTAAATAATAACAAGAGCAATGCGAAGCGTGACATATGCCCCAGATGGCAGCCATACTAAATTAGTTAAGCTGGACCAAATCGAAAGGAAGCAATGTCTAGTCATCCACAAGTAACCCCATAAATTATGATTTGATCAAATAAGTGGTTTTTTTTAGTTATTGGAGAGAAACCAAAAAAAGTTTTTAGACGTGGTAAAAACATAATGGCCCCAAGAGGGTCAGGGGCATAAAAAATTTGTGATATGTCCCCTCCTCCCCCCCCCCCCCCCCCCCCCCCAGCCCAAGAAAAAAAAAGTCCTGTAAACTGATTCTCTGAGTTTTCACATCATAAATTAAGTTCACGGTCAATAATTCTGCAAATGAAAGTTTCAATGACACTGTAGCTCAACTTGTTCAAGACATGTATAGTATATGACACAGCAATGACAAATATCGAGGTAATGACCTGATAACAAAGGTACATGTAAAGTATTATAATGGTCTGTACATAAATGCTGACCGTAGCCTGTAACAAATATATAGGTAAAGTATTGTAAAGGTGGGGTGACAGTTAGATGCTAAACCAGAAAAGAAATCTTTGAGTCCCAGAGTGGGTCTGACTGAACCCAAAAATATAGCACAGTGATAACAAAGGCACCCCGAAACACTTATTCCTGTCACAATGTGATAGCAAAGGTATCCCAAGAAGTTTTGTGAAGATCGGTTCATAAATACAGACTCTAGCCTGAGCCGTATTGACATGTGCACTTACTGTGTATAAGTAGCACTGAATAAATCAAAGCTCATCTAATTTGCATATTTTCTTCACGTGAAAAAACCTGTATTATATGTGATGTATCCCATGGTACTAAACATTCACACAAAAGTTTTTTCAAATCAGTGCTTTCATATGGAAGTTCTGTGCAAAAATCTGATTGCACCTAATTTGGTACAAAATGGATCCCATCGGCCATCTTAAATTTTGGACCGCACCCCAAAACACTCGTTCTCGTCCCACGGTGATACCAAAGGTACCCAAGAAGTTTCGTAAAGATCGGTTTATAAATACGGCCTCAGGCCCGAGCTGTATTGGCATTTGCACTTACAGTGCTGAAAGTAAACACTAAATACATCAAAGTTAGTCTAATTTGCATAATTTACGTACGAGAAAAAAAACCTGTATTATATGTGATGTATCCCATGGTACTAAACATTCATACAAAAAATTATTCAAATCAGAGCTTTCATATGGAAGTTCTGCGCAAAAATCTGATTGCATCCAAGTCTGTACAAAATGGCCACCAGTGGCCAACCTGAATTTCGGATTGGATCCAAAAACATTTGTTCTCATCCCACATAACAAAGGTACCCAAGAAGTTTCGTAAAGATCGGTAGCCCGAGCCGTATTGAATTGTTGATGGACAGACAGACAACTGGCCATGGCATAAGCTCAAATTTGGCTTCGCCAAAGCTGAGCTAAAAACTAATTGCACTAATTTTGGTACAAAATGGGCTGCTGGTGGCCATCTTGAATTTTGGACTGCACCCACAAACACTCGTTCTCGTCCCACGGTGATAACAAAGGTACCCAAGAAGTTTTGTAAAGATCGGTTCATAAATACAGCCTCTAGCCTGAGCTGTATAGAAGTTGTGTACAAAAAACTGATTGCACCTAATTTCAGTACAAAATGGCCACTCGGAGCCACCCTGAATTTTGGACTGCCCCTAGAAACACTCGTTCTCGACCCAAGGTGATATCAAAGGTACCCAAGAAATTCCGTGAAGAACGGTTCATAGATGCAGATTCTAGCCCAAGCCGTATTGACATGTGCACTTACCGTGTGTAAGTAGCACTGAATAAATCAAAGTTTATCTAACTTGCATAATTACTACACGAGAAAAAAACCTGTATTACATGTGATGTATTCCATGTTACTAAACATTCATACAAAAATTTATTCAAATCAGAACTTTCATACAGAAGTTCTGCACAAAAAACTGATTGCACGAACTAAAGTACAAAATGGCTGCTGGTGGCCATCTTGAATTCGTACCGCACGCAAAACCACTCGTTCTCATCCCATGGTGATAACAAAGGTACTCAAGAAGTTTCGTAAAGATCGGTTCATAAATACGGCCTCTAGCCCGAGCCATATTGGCATTTGCAGTTACAGTGCTGAAAGTAACACTAAATACATCAAAGTTAGTCTAATTGGCATAATTTATGCACGAGAAAAAAAACCTGTATTATATGTGATGTATCCCATGTTACTAAACATTCATACAAAAAATTATTCAAATCAGAGCTTTCAAATGGAAGTTCTGCCCAAAAATCTGATTGCACCCTAATTTTGTACAAAATAGCTGCCAGCGGCCGTCTTGAATTTCAAACCGAACCTAAAATACTCGTTCTCGTCCCACGGTGATAACAAAGGTACCCAAGAAGTTTCGTAAAAATCGGTTCATAAATACGGCCTCTAGCC